>JACEFZ010024992.1:515000-652500 GCA_014155875.1 Cepaea nemoralis | reverse complement strand
CTGTTCATTGTCCCACACCTGCATGCCCTGTTACAAACATAAGTAATGAAAGAAAACTTTGACAATATATGATTTTTCTGATCATATTATGGATTCAGCTATGTAAATAATTATTTGTAAATTGTCATTTCTATGACAGAAATGTGGTTTTATAGCAAAATACTGAAAATATCTTGGGCATTCAAAATAAGTCACAAAGACAACTTATCATAAACATCAAAAACTCCCCCGATGTGTCTCCACCTTGCCGTGGTGGGGGAGCTTGAGTGTCCCGTTGACCCTATGTGCTTGCCGATGGGCGAAAACTACATATCGGACAGCGTATGGGATAGGGACCAGACTAAGAGAGACACAACCTGCTGCTCTGCAGGAGACTGAGGATAGCAGTCAAAAGTTTAAATCAGGCGCATGAAGGCAGTTCTTGTTTCGGACAATACTCTAAGCTCTCTGTCGAGGGTTTAGGCTGAACGCCTCTAAGCCACAGACCCTCGGATCTGAGAGTTGGGCCGATATCCACCTACCGAAAAATTGGAATCGGGATACTGAGCAAGCTACATGCCCAGTTCTGACACTTGTTTGAAGGCTCTCAGCTGAGGGATATGTTGGATTCCCGGATGAGATGGCCTGGCCGTTTCTCACTGACTGCTGCACGAAGGTAAGGTGCTGAGCCGGCAGCACATGTAGCCTACCTCGTGAGCGAGTACAAAAAGTCAGTAAAATGCCCCAGTCGAAGGAAATGGTTACGAAAACTGTCTGTATCTAACTCATAGAGAGTGTAGATAAAAGTGGAGAAACGTCTCAATAACGCGAAATGGAACGCACGGCGAGCGAACCTATTGCGTGGTCCAAAGTCAAAAGCAAAAGCTTACCGAGTGGATGTCGCCCGCAGTCTGACCGCCCCTGGAGCTCACTTGAGCGACCAGTGGCAAGCGAGATGCCCAATACATGGAAGTGAGGAACTAAAGCAGCCATGAGCAGGACGTGGCAACTCCTCGGGTGAGCCCAGTCTCGGAGCAATATGTGCCGGCTCTGCAATTATGGAAGCCTCCTTGGATAGCGAGGGACTGCCCATTGTCTGCCCCTGCCTTCCCTTGAGGGCCGACCCCGATGTCGTTGGTCGTTCTATCTTGACCAGCTGAGATGTGGGCGACATCACAACAGTCCAACGTGCCTCGAAATCAGAGGAAGGTTAACCTCATTAAAAAATGCCCGCCGGAAGTCGGAAGTGTCGTCCTACGGGTGGCAAACTAAAAATTGACACTACGCAATTACGTCCGAGTGAAATGTCTCGTCCGAATGTCTCTCGTGCTAGGAACAGCTCTGACTACCTAGTTTCCGAATGCCGCTCTTGTTCGGAACAGCTCTGACTAGGTAGTTTTCCGAATGTCCGCCGTGCCTGAAACAGCTCTGATGGGTACAGGGACAAGCACATGTCCGAAAACTCGCTTAGTGGAAACCAACCGCAGAGCTGACTGGTTTGTGCAGGAACGGCCCAGGGCGAGCGAAATGCCCAATATATTGAAGTGAGGAATTAAAACAGCCATGAGCAGGACGTGACGATTCCCTCGGTAAACCCAGCACCAGAGCGTTATGTGCCGGCTCTGCAATTATGGAAACCACCCAGGATGGCGGAAAATGCTATGGACTGTCCCTGCCTTCACTTGAGGGATGACCGTGTAGTCTTCGACTGTTCCAACTTGACCAGTGAGATGTGGACGGTACCACAAAAGTGAGAGTCTCCCAGGATTGCTAACCTGGTCAAAAATGCACGCTAAAAGTCGGATGTGTTGGCCTGAGGGTTTCGACCCGAGGGTGCCTAACCTGACACACCGCAATCACATCTGAAAAAATAACTCCGGATGAACGCAAAGAAGAAGAAGATAAACATCAAAAAGAGATGGTGTTTTTAACCACAATATGAGAAGAGACAACTGTTATCAATTCTAGCAAGTGAAATAATTTATGAGAAGAGAGACCAAAAACAAAAAACAGCAAAAGAAGATCAATGACAGCCATTTATCATGGCATGAACAAATGACAGTACATGACCTAATACATTATGGAAGATTGCGAGATATAGAGAAACAAGATTATTATCCATGCTAGTCACTGGCAAGCCACTTGATGATGATAACGCCTCAGTCTTTACATGATAGTTTGTGGGACTTGCCCCGATTCAGGCTTGTTTCCTTTGGATAGATAATAAAATGCGTGCCTGTCAATGGAAAGGGGCCAAAGGAGGCTATGCTTTAACCATATTCATCACCATCATACACCATGCCGGTAAGTATGGGTGGTCATGGTAATATACGTAATATACTGTATATACTATATATATAACGTAATATACTGTCACCCAGTGATGAGTCATGTCTGAGAGGCTACGGTGTCCCTCTGAGGCTCAGAATGTACCAAGTCTGATCTCAACATGGGGGATGGAGTATTTCCAAGATCCATTGGTATCTAATGATATCAACATCATCAGGGGCTGAGTGGTCTCGAGGTATGGTGTCTGCCTTGAGTGCTGGAGGTCCTGGGTTCAAGCCCCGGTGAGGGCCGGGATTTTTTCACGTGGACTTCTAGTAACAAAATTTCCCCTGGTCTCTAGGTAGGGAGATCGGACACCCGTGTGTATTGTTGCGCACGTAAACAATCCTTTGGCAGTTGGAAATCGAAAAAGAGTAGCCTAAAGGTGCTGCCCGGGCGAAATTTTGAGTTAAAAATCTAAACAAAGTATTTCAGGATCCTCGCTCGTGCTACGGAGTTCATGCACTGAGTTGAGATTCTCCAGACTCAGGCTTGAGTTAGGAGTAGAACGGAGCACTTATGGGTTACACATGTGTGCCGTGATGTTGATCCGTCAACTAAACTAAACAAAACATCATCTTAATCTCTTGCGTAGTGATATCAGATCCCTAGCTTTCTCAGTTAAGAGCAAAAAACCAGGAGGTACCATGTGCAAGTTATGCATGTTAAAAATCCCACAGCAGTTAGAAATCACAAAGAGTAGGCCTTAAGGTAGCCACCCTGGCAAACTTGTTAGGAAAGAAAAACCTATCAATGGGTACATAGAACCTGTTACCTTGAATGCAATCTGTCTAGACGAAGCAAAATTTATGCAAATGCATGCCAGTTACACATGCACACAAATCAAATCAAATCAAATCAAATCAACTTTATTAGGGTCACAAATTGGGCGCGCAGGCCCGTCTTACATTCGGCCCTTTCAATCACTCGTCTTTCGTTCATCAAGAGCATTATACATTTACATAGGAAGAAAAATAAACATTGTGAAATGAATGTTGTAAACATAAACAAGGCTAATTACCATGTTATGAAGCCCATCTCCCACCTATCCATACATAACCCACCCACACAACCCCACCTACCCACACACACGCGCTCCAAGGGACACATAAACACCCCCACCTACCCACACACACGCACACCAAGGGACACATACATACCCCACCAACCGACCCATCCCCCTTCCGCACATCCCCCACCCACACACACTGCCCTCACCTGATCCCCCAACCATAACACACTCGCCACCCACAAACATTCCCCCACCAACCCACACATCCCACGCCCATCCACATCTTAACCCACACATCCTCTCCCCACCCACACCTCAAACCACCCATCCCTTAGCCACATCTCTATCGACAACATATTCCCCACCCATGCACACAATCCCCCACCAACCCACACATCGCACATTCACTCACACATCCCCAAACCATACATACACATCCCCACCAACTGACATGTCCCTACCCCCCCCCCCCCCCCCCCCACCTCCCTAACCACCCATACATCCCCAATCCACACACACACACACCCCACCACCCACACATACAACTTCCACCCACCCACACATGCCTTAACCTAAACCCCCACCACGCAATCCCCCACCCGCACATCACATACACCCCCTACCACGCACTATTCCCAACCCACGCACCACACACACACATATCCCTCACCAACACATCCCCACTTACACACCACACACATATCCCCCACACTGACTTTGAGATGCACAACTCGAAAAGAGGAAGAAGAAGAAGACCATCACCTATCTTCTGTGATTTATGGTGTCAAATAACAGTTGTGGAATTAATTCAAGATTATAAGGCTGAGAAGGCAGAAGGATAAAAGACAGTAGCCACTTTCCACAACGTAACCGTACTCTCCTTTGCTGTATGAAATAGTTATTTTAACGCATGTGGATTTCAGTAGTGGAATCCCTGATTTGTGTTGACAAAATCTGTACAGTAGTTTTCAGCTTTCTAGTTCTGTCACCATAAGGAACCTTAGTTGCTGTTAATCAGAAACACTTTTTTTATTCAGAGTACTCTTAATGTGTCAGCTGTATCACGTGCAAGTGTTTAAATAAAAGTGTTTTTTAAATATCATCAATGACAGTAAATCATTATCATGTGTCCTGCCAAATGGCACAGGCCTTCATGTCTCTCCACAGATGTCAGTCCCTGGTGTTCTGGGTGAATTCAACTGATGATATTCCTCTACGCCATGTCGAGAAATTCCTCCATAATTTTCCTTTGTCTGCCTTTTCTACACTTGATCTTCACAGCCATCACAATGATTTCCAATACCTTTTTTCTCATTATATGACCAAAGAATACTGTTTGTCTCTTTCTTACAGGCACCTTGCCATCTTCACAGACGATTGTTTGTTACATTGCACTTAAAAAAAAATAGCATAATAACTACAACCCATTGCGGTAGCGAATGAGACTGATCAGACCAATTTGTGTGGTAAATGTTTATCCACAATGGATGCATGTGAACACCATTTCCACCATCATGCATCATCTGACATCTCACATGCTCAATTTCTGACCTATCTGCAATCACTGTCTCTTTTGTCTTTATTCCATTCCTGATCTTTGCCCTCCATGCAACACAACCAGCAGCGGTTGCACCCTTATGGTGCAATATCAATGCCTGTATCATTCATGTCCCAGTTACACACATCTTTGTACCATACTAGAGGCTGATCCAGAGAACTTTAACCTATTTGTAATTCACTAAAAAGGTGTCCTTTGATATTCTACCATCGTCCATCCTCCTAACGTGTCATATCCATCTAAGTCAATGAAGACTGAGCATGGAACAAACCATCACACCATCTGATCTTTCCAATACTTCAACACCAAATATTCTTTGCAGATACTGCATATGAAAGCTGTTTAAACGTTTCTCTTTGTGTGAGCAAGTTGACCAGGTTTCACTGCCATAAAGAAGAGTACTAGGAACTTAGGCTTGATAGATCAGGAATTTTGTCTTGGCAGTAAGCTTTCTGCTCTCTCAGACTCTTTGTTAACCTGTTCATTGTTGTTGCTGCCTTACCAATCCTGATGTTGATTTCGTGATCTAGGGATAATTTTCTGTTTACCTTTGATCCTAAATATGTGAAAAGGTTAGCTATCCCCAGTTCTGTGCCATCAATAAAGATTGATGGTACCCCATTTGCAGCTTGTATCATAATCTGTGTTGTCTTTTAGCTAACTGTTAAACCAAATTCTTAACAGGCATTAGAGAATTCAGACAGTAGGCATAGAGGCTGCCATCTGAGCATGAGTGAATGTATATACCACCATCCTGATTACAAAAGGCACATTTCAATAGACGTGAAAAATATATTTCAAAGAGGGTGGGTGCAAGTGCACAACCTTGTTTAACTCCACTCTTGATTTCAAACTCTTCTGACGTTGCACCATCAAACTTGATTAAACCCTTCATGCCTGTTGAAGAGTTGGTGGGCAGCCGATCTTCTTTAGTGCCCTTAAACAGACCCTCACGACTGATCAAATTGAATGCCTTTGTAAGATCGATGAAAACAATAAACAGTGGTTGATTATGTTCACAGCATTTTGCTTGCAGCTGTCGCAATGACAATATCTCAAAACCTTAATCAATTCCGCCGAAAGCCACACTGTGATTCAAGGTAGACTTTATCTCCTAGGACTTGAAGTCTGCGCAGATAAATTCTGGCAAATATTTTTCCAATGATACACAGAAGTGAGACACCCCTATAGTTGTTGATTTCGAGACCAGTTAAGGATGGGGTTACACCTCTCCATAGCACAAAGCCTGGGCTGAATTATAGAGACCATGTATTACCATGTATGTCAAGTCTGAGTCAGATATGACTGAGCTACCACATGACAGTAGACGGTACTACTTGCTTTCTATTAGAGCTGAATGTTGGGCGTTCGCGTACCAAACCAGACACCACACATTGTGCCAATGGTCTCAGGCAGAGGAGCGCAATTGGGCGGGTACAAGCCTTATCCTGGAGCAAGGAAATGCAACACCTAAAGACTAAATGTCATGGCAGGGTAGACCAGGCCCTAAGCCTTGGTTGGCAACTGGTCTAGGATCGAAGCTCCGACTGGCAGACAATTAGCTTTGCTGATCCAGAAGCTTCTGCAGCTTGTCTTATTCCAGATGATCCCGCTCTCGGTCTGCCTAGTTTACACCAGAGAAAAGGTAACAGCAATACATCTGGAATAAGACAAGTTGCAGGAGCTCCCGGATAAACAAAGCAATGCTTGAGCAAGGCTTAGGGCCCTGCCATGACATGTAGCCTTTAGGTTGCATTTACTTGCACTAGGATTGTCTATTTCTTTTAGTTGTTTTTAATGTTCTACTTTCATTAGCCTCTTCTAAGTAATTATTGTTAGTTATTTAGGCAGTCCAAGGTATTCCACAGCATCTATCTCAGAAATCACACCTCTGTTGCTTTCAAGCTCTTCCTAGTTTGTTCACTCATATTTCAAGAATTCCACTGCCATACTACAAGTTGAATATAACATTTCAGTACTCTTTTTCTGACATTTAATGCAAGTGACTTATTACATAGAATACTTTTCATTTCCTGAAATGCAGCTTTTGCTTGGGTGTTGACATGTATTTACTGCCACTGACAAATCTGTGTTTGTTAGTTTTCTAGACCTGTCACCATAAGGAACCTCATTACTGTTCATCAGAAAATGCTTTTCATTTGGATTATTCTGAATCAATTCACATGTGTCATCTATGTCTTCTATAAGTGTTTCATGACAGCTAGCTGTATTGTTGCCCTAAATTGTAGCGAAAACTATTTAAATTCTATCAGCCACTAATGCAATATTTGCTAAGTTAAGTACTAATCTTATACAATTGTTTATCTACTACAGGGTGTATTTTTAATGACTTTGGGGTTTTTGAAAACATTGCCATTCCAAGTTTTGTATTCACCCCCTGTGGAGTTCATGCAACATAAAAGGTAAATACAAAACTTGGAACAGCAATATTTTCAAAAAACCCACAGTCATTAAAAATACATCTTGTATAAGCAGATAAACTCCATACACTGTCAGCATTGACTAAGACTGAATAACTACCAAAACGCAGCAGCTTCTGAGGACTCTTCTTGCTCTTCTAGTCCGTGACATGGGGTGTTGGTAATCATGTCTGTCACAGACTTCTGTTTCATGTACTGCCAATCATTTCTGATACTGATCTTCCTCCATGCCATGATCTTCTCTCTTGTGTCTCCCCCTGCCTCTCCTCCCTTCCAACTTTACCACTGTCATGAAGTACTGCAGCTTTCCCCTTCCCATAACATGCCCACAGAATTTGCATTCTTCTGATGATGTAAGAAACCAGTTCTCTTTGTGAGTTAACTGCTTTCAAAATATCTTCATTACTCTTTCTATCTGTCCACTGCGCTATCATTCTTCTATAAAACCACATCTCTGCAACTTCCATATAATTCCTCTCTTGTCTGCTAATGGTCCATGATTCACTTGTTTATATGAGGACTGGTTCAATATAGCACTTCAGAACTCTTTTTCCTACCCTCGAATGACAAAGATACATTTCACAGAATATTCTTCATTTAATGAAATGTTGCTTTCGTTTGGGGTATTCTACACTTAGTTCAGAAAGCAATTGCAAACTATTGAATATAAAATTGCCTAGAAAATCAACCTGCGCTTGATCACAACATCCTGCGAAGGATATACAACATTAACAAAAATATACATCTTCCATCTGTTGTTCAAGTACCCAAATACTTAAATACATTGACTTGTTTCAGACTGTTTCCTTTCACTCTGCATGTGCAATTGAGAAGACATTTTTTCTGTGTCATTACTATTACTTCTGAGCACTCACACTTACCAAAAAAGTTCTGATCAATGTCCACATTCTGAGTATTTGTATGACCAGCGCCGGTCTCACACGTGCCAGGTTTGGCTAACCTTGACCCATCATCATTGGCCGCTGGGATGATGTAGATGTGCATTTCCTCCAGAAGCTGAGAAAGAGGCAAATGTAAATCAAGATTGGACAATCATGTGGCTGGGTGAGGGGGAAAAACATCTGCACATAGTCTGTGTTGTATGTTTGAATTCAAGTATAGGTGATGCTGCAGTGGTTGAGATGGTGGCGCAGTGGCTAAAATGCTGATTTGACAGCCTATTGGTAATACATTCAAATCCCTACCTGAGTGGATTTTTACAAATTGACCTGAGCTTCCAGAACAACCCAAACCTAAATGGGTACGTGGAGATGTTCTGGGAAGTAAAGGTGGCTAGCATGCTTCTGGCCACATTACATACTGAGCGCCGATTGGTCTATACAAATATGGGACAAGTACCATATTCTCAATACATCTCAAGCAATGTAGAAGATTCCTAAACATGAATAAAGCACATACTGCTTTAGGACACCTGTGAGCGATTTGGCAGCAGACTGCTTTACGTTGGTTTTTTTTAATGAAATGGTGTGGGTGCCAGTCGTTCAGAAAGCAATGGCAAACTACTGAACATAAACTTGCCCAGGAATCATGAACAACCAAAAAATGCTGGGGTTGACTTTGTAATCCCTTTGCCACAGAACTGGCTATTTCTTATAGCTGTATGTAATATTCTAGTTTCATTAGCTTTTTCCAGGCACTCATTGTTGGTTACTCTGGCAGTCCAAGGTGTCTGCAACACTCGTCTCAGAAACCACATCTCTGTTGCCTCCAAACTCATAACTTGTTTGTTCACATTTCAAGATTCACTACCACACAGCAGAACACGTTCTATATAACATGTCAGCATCTCTTCTTGACATTTAAAGTGAGTGACTATTTTATCCAGCTACAAATACTGTAAATGTAACCAACCTTGTGGAAGTAGTCATCCTGGTGGTAGAGATCACACAAGTGGACAACCAGCTGAAGCAGCATCTCTCGTGAAATCATCTCATCTCCATAGATGTTCCCTACAAACAACACCCTGGGAAGAACATGATCTGTCCCGTCCTTGCCAAAATGTACCATCCAGATATCTGAGGCCAGTTTCGTCTTTCCCAAACTTTAATAAAACAGGTGATAAAAAAAGAGGATGTAACATTGTGATAATATTACAACATTGTTAACTCTGATAAAGCTGTGAAAATGAATAAAGATAAAAGAGCCCATGAGTATAATTGTATTTAGATGCTATGATATTATTTCTTTCATGGTTATATATTTGTAATTATTTTGTGTGTTCTTTTAATTATGTGTTAATTATTTTTTTTTAAATGTGTATTAATAATTCTTTTTTAAAAGTCCCTTAACTAATTATCATTAAAGCCCATTTCAGTAAGTTTTCAGATAATTAAAAATTTGCAAGTTTCATTAACAAATATTCAATTAAAAGTTATGATACGTAAGCCAATTATTAAAATGTCACCTCTTTCTAGACATGAAATACACACAGATAACATAAATCCACCAAATTCACACCAATTGGAAAAAATTATGTTTTAATACTTCTTCTATTGCACCTACTTCCCCCATTGGGTAATAGGCCCTCAACCAAACCTTGCTAAGCCATTATAACCTTTGCTATATTCTGCCGCCTCCTTAATGTCTTCCCAGTAATATTAATCTTAGTCTGTAAACCTCTTCTTTGTGTGTTTTTTTGTGTAGGTCTCCTGGTATTTAGTTTATCTTGTGATCCTCAGTCAAGGGAATGTCTAGTTATATTGTCCTCAGGGTTTCTCAGAGTGTGTTCTTATCAGCGCCAGCGTCTTATCCTCACCTCTTGGTTAACTGGAATTTGTTTAGCTCTCTCCAAGAGCTCTAGATTGTGAATCTGTCACTTTATTGCTTAGTACTGATTAACTTCCATCATAGCCATACATTTGGGTAATGTGCATAAATGTACTGGGAAATAGCAATGAAACTAAACAGATTTTAATACTAAAAGTTATGTTAGAATTGAACAACTTATGAGTCTAATATTAGACATTACAGAGTGAATAAAAAAAAAAACATTAAGGACACTCAAAGAAGGGGCTTAGAACAATCAGAATGAGGTTGATTTAGAGATGTTTCTCCTGGCCGATACTAAAGTTCAATCTCCATGGGGACTGTGTTGTGGGTTTGATCCGCATCTGGGTGGATTCACATTTTTAAAACTGACCTAGGCTCCCAAGTTAACATACAAATAATGATGAGAAATAAACTTGAATATTTAGTGACAAATAGCAAGCTTGATGTAGGTTAACTTGGTTAACTTGGGAGCCTAGGTCAGTTTTAAAAATGTGAATCCACCCAGATGCGGAAATGTTTCAGGGAAGTAAAGACAACCAGCGTGATATTTATCGCAACCCCTGCCAAGCCCAGATTGACCTATACAAATTATAGGTCTAAGCATCATATACCCAATGATCCTTAAGCTTTGAAAAACAAAAGGGTCCTTTCCATACTTTTTACGTATAATTTCTGTTTGTGCCAGGGTGTTGATGTCACTCCTTGTTTCAGATATGTTAGCCCAGTGCTGGTAGCCAATGAAAAGACAGAGCATTGACAAACAATTAACAGAACATTGACAATGTTTACCTTGACATGGACATAATGCCTGGACATGAGGCAGAGACATTTTTCAACAGGTTGGTCATTTGTGAATAGTCATGATAGTTCAGTGCCAGATTTCCTGCATTCTCTTGTTTAAGGACTACAGTTTGAATTGTAGGAGTGTTTTCTGTCAGCAGAACTGGCCTTGTAACTGCATTATAACCTGAGGGAGGTAAAAAAACAATACACACAGCTTAGATTTGGCACCTCTCTGTAGTTTCAAACTCACATAGAACCACCAAGTTGTGCTTTTATAGAGTGTATATAATTAATAATATGTAGGCAGTCACCTTTGTTATCATCATTCAGTGCCATGCTGGCTAGCGTGGGCAATCTTGCCTCTCCACAAATTACAATCTCCAACATCATGAATCAATTCGTGTGTTGACTCCCTTCCGTGCCTTGTCAAGAATCTTCTCACACTGTCTTCCTCTAACTCTCTTTTCACAAATGTTTCAGGTTGTCACAACATGTTCCAGTTTTTGTCTTCTCATAACGCGGTCAAAAAACGACGACTGCCTCTTTCTGTTTGTGATAAGTTGTCTTTGCGACTCAGCTTCCCTTAAAATGTCCTGAATGCTCATTTTGGCTGTCCAATTAATGTTCATCATTCTTCTATAAAACCACATCTCCAAGGCTTCCAAAGATATTCGCCTGTTTACTAATTGTCCAGGATTTGCAGCAGTATGTTAAAACTGGTTCTATATAATATGCAGGAACTCTTTTTATAACTTTCAAGGGCAGTGACTTATTGCACAAAATGTTCTTCGTTTGATAGAATGCAGTTTTTGCTTGTCCTATTATAATTAAGATGGCCGTCCATTTATGATCGGCATCGCACATGATGAATGGATGGATTCTGTTCTTTATCCCAGGGATGCATCTTTAATCTGATGTTATCCATGTCCTGTACTTTAATTACACATTTAGGCACAATCTGTTTCTTTGATATCACCATGACTTCTGTCTTTCTATTATTCAAACCAAGGCCCATTTTTTTCACTTTTTACACTTTTGTTTTAAGTCAAATATTCAAGTACATCTAGAGATTTGGCATACTATATAGTTTTACTTACAAATGCTCTGTGACTGTTCCATAAACATTAGTTCAAGAATTAACAACATCGCACTTGCGACACTCCCACATATGTCACCTTCAGTAGCCCACAAAGAGTTCTCAAGCTGATGGTACCACTGGCCTGATTAAACATCTGCCTGCATCTCCCGCTATACATTGAGTGTCGTCCAGGTTTTTCCAAATTTAGCCTCCAAATGGGTAGTAAAAGTAATCTGGTTGCCCTACTGACACTTGCGCCTGCATTTTCCCCTACACATTGAGTGATGTCCAGGCGTTTCCCAAATTAGCCTCCAAATGGGTAGAAAAAGTAATCTAGTTGCCACACTGACACAGCACAATGTCAGCAGCAGTCAGTTTTGTTTTACCTTCTTCTTTTGTCCTTTCTCCCCCAATGGAGCATAGGTCCTCAACCAGCTCACTCCAGTTGATCCCTCCTTAGCTATCCCATGTAGCCCCATCCATGTCCTCCCCACGCTATTCATCTCTGTCGCTACTGTCCCCTGTTCTCAGCACTTCTGTTCAACTCTGCATATGTCTGAACTCCAATATGCTAGCATCACTGTGTGACGTAGCGGTTTCTCATTTTCTGTTCCCCTGGAATTTGTCCTCCAGTATTGTCAACAGTAGACCTCCATGTCTCACATTATGACCAAGCCAAGACAGCAAACCTTATTGTGCATGTTTCTATAGTTGCCTATTTTCTCCAGAGTCTTTAGCAGTTTGTTCATTTTATCTTTCTATCCACATCTCCAATGTATCCAAGTTCATTTTATCTTTCTATCCACATCTCAAATGTATCCAAGTTGACTTCATCTGTTTCAGTAAGTGTCCCTGCCTCAGAGATATATAGTGTTTATTTATGGTCATCTCAAAGAGGAAAGAACTACCACAATGTAACATCCAAGTAAATGGGACAATTCTTAAACAGGTGAACTGGGACAATTATATTGGTACAATAATAACATCTGATAGAAGAAGTCTTGTAGAGATCAGAACAAGAATTGCATGGTAAAAGTAACCTTCTCTGAGACAGAAAACATACCAATAACAAGCTGTCAATAACAGTGGAAAAAAAGAGTGTCAGAGTGCCATATGGAACCTATACTATTGAAAGCATGCTAAACATGGGCAATAAACAGACAACACGACAAACATATATTGATAGGGAAATCTAGTTCCTGAATAAAATGCAAAAAATACAATGGCTGGACAGAAAAACAAATGAGTCATTTAAGAAGCCAATAACAGTCACAAATTGATGGCAGAAATCAGACGCTAGCATTCACAATTTTTTTTGGACAAATAATGATGAGAAATAAACTTGAATATTTAGTGACAAATAGCAAGCTTGATGAAAAAAGAGCAAGGGGAAGACAAGAGATAAATACTTGAATGGCTCAGCCACATGACATAATCAGGACAAGAACAAATACCCGATGCAAGAAGTTCATGATCATGTGAAATGACAAACCATGATCACTCATGCTTATCAGCATTTTACATGATGATGATGATGGACCGGATGTGCAGTGCTTATTAATTTCTGGAGATAAATAATGATAATAAAAGTCCCAATTCTCTGCCATTCTTACAATGTTTATTATTAGTGTCTAATGCATTACAATGATACTGCTCCAGAATCCTGAGTTGGAAATCTTTTAAGAATTTGTTCTCACTTTTTGTGGCTGCAAGCATCTGGAGACACAAGTCTACAACAGCACACCCAACAAGCACAATGGTTTTCCATGGTCTGTCGCCCTGTCCATCTTTCATGTTATGACAACATTTTCTAGTTCAACCCTTTACAAATTTTCCAGCTCAACCCTTATTAAGACATGTCCAAAGAGTGCGGGTTACTTAAATCTGATTCAAGTAATCAGTTCTCCCTGTGAGTTGATCGAGTACATGCTCACATGCACACTAATATAGTGTGAATATGTACACACACAGATGTACACAGATGTACTGATAACAAAGGAATATGTCTAACACAAAATTACATTGGGTTTTGATGCCCTTTTTGTTACAGACACAATTACCTTGCTCTGTGACATACCTGGGGCTTCGATGGTCACTGTGTGATGCCCAGCAGTTGCCAGCACAAAGAAAGATGATGTTACGTCCTGCTTTGGTTTACTATCCAGCTGCAGTGAGTACTTCTGTATAATCTCCCCCTTCTCATTCTTCACCTCACCCTGAATTCCTGCATGTACAGGTAACAGACAGGTTGTTACAATATGGAAGTTTGCCTCAATCTTGCAGGAAGTTAACATTGTGCAAATTGGGTAACATTTTCTTTATAACAGTAAACCTGTTAACAGTTAACTAATAAACACAAGAAAATACCAAGGTTGTTTTTAACAAACAAAGCTAAGTAATTCTGAAAATTATTGCATCAGAAGCTAAACTGACAAAACATGTTACAGGGACAATATGTAGCAATATATATGCTAATGAAGAATCAGATTCGCTGGGCTGGTTACTTGACTTGCATACCAGATCACAGGCTCCCTAAATAAATTTTTTACGGTGAGCGGCGCTGTGGTAAATGCTCCCAAAACGCTTTAAAGACACTCTGAAGAGCTCACTAAAAGCTTTTGGAATTCATCACGACACCTGAGAGACTGCTGCCAAAGACCAAAAATTGTGGCGTACATTATTAAGCAAGGGTGTAGTCACTTGTGAAGCAAACAGGATTGCATGAGCTTTGAAAATAGGCTGGACAAAAGAACAACTGCGGAGATCCTCCTGGAACGTTAAACATTCTTTGCCCACTATGCCAAAGAACATATCGAGTCAATATAGGCCTTACCAGCCATCTTAGAACTCACAGTTCCAAAATTTCAACCCCACTGGATGAAATGAATGATCATCACCATTCTTGATGGACAAACACCATGTAGCAGGCAAGTTATCTGCAAAGAGAACTAACATCACAGCACTCTGTGCAAACTCACAACAGGTGTTCAGTCACTGTGAAAAGATTCTGATACACATGCACTGACATTATCCTCATAGCACATTAGATGTGTTTTTGTTATTCTTGAGAATACTGCTGTATCAAGTCGTTCATTCTTGTGCAAATCAATGGGAAGCAAACTGCTTAGAAACACACTAATTCTGACCATCATCATCATGTGCCCCGCCAAATAGCATAGGTATTCATGCATCTCCACAGATTTCAGTCCCTGGTGTACTGGATCAATTCTATTGATGCTATTCTTCCATGTCACCATTACAGGACATCCAGCGCCATTTCTCTCAGCCTGCCTCTGCTTCTGCCAGCCACTGATGCTTGAAGTCATCACGATAATATCCACTGCCTCTCTTTTAATTACATGACCAAGGAACATTCTTTGTCTCTTTCTTATACTTGTATATGTTTTACTTTCATTAGTTTCTTCCAGGTCATCATTTGTTAATTACTCTTGCAGTCCAAGGAATTTGCAGCATTTATCACAGATGCATACTTCAGAGTTTTCCATATCCTGTGTGCTAGATGTGTATGCCGACCATCTATCGTAGTTATAGGAAATTGAACTTTCTTTCAATCTGGCAGTGTGAAAAATGTGTGGCCCTTAGCAGGCTTCACTGCAGCAACCATAGTTGACCCTCCCTTTTGTAGTGAGACTAGTCTCTTGTTTCTAGAATGCCCTGGAAGGTGAAGAGAGGTCTATGTTTGGTAATGGAAACTGGTGCACCTCTGTGTCAGAGACTGGCTGTGTGCACATCTGTGTCAGAGACTGGCTGTGTGCACATCTGTGCCAATCTCTCAGGTATTCTTCATCTCTCTTGTATCCCCCAATGAAACATAAGACCTCAACCACCTCACACCAAGATGTTCTAACTATTGCTATATTCTGCAACTCTCTCTATGTCCTCCCCATATTACTCATCTGTGTCTCTAATTCTCTTCTCCATGTATGTTCGGATCCCCATCAGCTTCACTTGCTTTGTGGGTTTCAGAGAGCCTACTTTCTATTTATACTATTACTCATCATCATCCAGTTCCTTGCCAGCTGGCATAGGCAATTATGCTTCTCCATAAATTCCAATCTCCGATGGCATGAATTAATTCATGTGTTGACTTCTTTCCATGCCATGATACAAGACTGTCAAGGATCTTCTCACTCTTACAGACACTCTTACAGACACACACTTACAGATTTAAAATGTCTTCCTCTATCTCTCTTTCCGCAAATTTTTCTGGTAGTCACAACATGTTCCAGTTTTTGTCTTCTCATAATGTAGCCAGAATTATTACTAGACTTTCTGAATGTGTGTCCTATCCAGGCCAGCATTCCCCCCCCCCCCCCCCCCCCCCAACTCTTGATTCACTGGAATCTGCCTAGTTCTCTCCCTAAACTCCACATTAGTGATTATGTCATACCAATTCAGACCTTCTATTTCAGTTAGAGTGTTTGTAGTTTACTAGTAACTGTTTACTCAGGGACTCATTTGATACTAAATTCTAATAAAAAGTAATAAATAATTCTAAAATAATAAGACACAAACAAACAAATGGGTTAAAACTTCAAAAACTCTTAAGAAAGTTCAAAACCATCAATTAACTGTTCACTGATTAATTGTGAGCATGCAATTATGAAGAAGAGTGTTAAAACAGTTTTGTGTGACCATTTAGGTCTTCAAACGGGAACAAAAAAATACTGAAATAACAGACAGACAACAATAAGTAAATGGTTAATACTGAAGAAATACAAAGATTTACCCCCGTGCGCGCATACGTGTGTGTTCTTTTTTTAAATTTTATATGTCAGTTTACAAAAACCCACTTACTTACCCAACAATTTCATTAAATTAACTGAGATAAAACTGGTAAATTTCTTCCATTATAAAAGAAACGAACTGAGCTTATATTCTTTTAAATTGTCTTTAACTCTTTCTGCCCCAAGATGATCCACTGTATATGATCAGCTATTGTCTGTGTGCACCAAGCAATACATGATACGTTATATTATACTTTACATTTGTTCTCAGCATACTAGAGAAATCTGGCTATTAAACATTATTATTAAATATTATTATTAAACATATTATTAAACACGCAACACTGTTTTACATAAAATGTATAGTGTTGCCTCTGTTAAATTAATACACTGATGCATTTTCCATCAAGGTTATTGGCCACTTACATACGATATCTTCAGAGTAAAACTACTAGTCTATTTCATGTGTTAATCCTATAACTGGTAACTTTATTAGCTGCCTACTTATACTGTTTTCACAGTAGTAGCTGATAGAAAGAAATCCCTCTTCCTCTTCTTATAGTCTATGCTATGTGGTATTGGTTATCATCCCTGACCACAACTTTTGTCATGCATACTGTCAATCATTTCTGATCTTTGTGTTCCTCCAAGACATGATGTCAAACTGTCCAGCACTTTCTCTCTGTCTCCCTCTGTCTCTTCTCCTCTCCAGCTTCTCCATTGTCCTGATGTCCTCTAATATACACCTTCTCATTATTTGCCCAATGATTGTGGATTGTCTTCTTCTTGAGATTAACCATTCTCTTATCACAAGATTTCTTCTTTACACTTTTCACCCTTTCATGTTGCTCTCATCATTCTTCTATTAAACCATATCTCTGCAGCTTCTACATAATTCCTCACTAGTCTGCTAAATGTTGGTGATTCACAGAAATCCCTCAGGCACAAATGCTAAAATGATCAATCCCGCTTTCCCTTTTTGTTTATTTATTCATTGTATTTGTACATATTTACAGCAGTTAAATCCATTAAATCTCTCATCTCTGGGATAGAATTTACACGTTCTCCTGAATCTCAGCTCTCTCAGGCAGGCTATAGTCAGGCTACCAGTTTCCAGGATTACTACTACGAGATGGATGGAGTAGGGTCTTGTTCAACTCTGTCTGGCACAAACAGTCAAGTTATGAATCACTGAGTGCATTCACCTCTTCTGTTTCTGCATCTGTGGTCCTATATAATAATTTAATAACGGTAAAGATGCACAATAAACAAAAACAAAAAACAATAACTTGTCAGTAACCAACCTTGTAGAGATTTTGACAAAACATTAAGCAGGGGCTGCAGAGACGACACCCAAATGTCAGGTAGCTCGGAGGCAGGGGGGTACTTGCAGCATGCAATGTGAGTGCTTAACTGGAAAATGGTTAGAAGGGATGACAGGACGGAAGCCAGAAAACAAGCACACTGACACACAACACAATAAAGTTAAAACAAATATTTAGTAAAATACAAATGGCAAATAATACATGTGCACAGATTCAATTACGACATAAAGCATTCTGATTCTACCTATTGTCTATCCCCATATGGGTATTCACTTAACCAGACACCTCACATTGTGCCAATGGCCTAAGGCGGAGAAGCACAATTGCGAGGGTAACAGTCTTATCTGAGTGCGAGGAAATGCAACCTAAAGACTAAATGTCATGGCAGGTAGACCAGGCCCTAAGTCTTGGTTGGCAACTGGTCTAGAATCGAAGCTCTGACAACCTCTGAAGTCGGAGTGGGTTCCCCTGATGGGGAGGGACACTGTTAATATCTCTGCATTGTTTTCCCGTAGTGAATTTGAATAACGAAGACACAAACAATAGATTGCTCAATTTATTGCCTGGCATATTTCACTGCATCACATCAGGTACATACTGCAGAATTCACACAACATAAAGTGAAATAACTAAATAACTCCTTCACACATGTTCGCACAGTAATATTGATTGTCTACCACGGTAATTTTAAACTGACTAACATGTCTTTCTGCTTGCACAAAGCCGGCTTATGTAGGTTAATCATTATGGCTTCTGCAAACTTTAACAAGCGACTACTTTGTGTGTTGAACAACACATGGAAGGCACTGCCTCTCTCATTGTTAATAGATAAAGCTAATCCACTCACAAAATTCAGTCCAGCACTACTAGAAGTAGTGTGTATGGACAACACTTGAGTTCAAAGCGAGCAAGAGGGAAAAAACAAAGATCGCTCTGATAGACATACAGTTAGCGCATTGCTTTGCTGATCAGGCAGCTTTTGCAGCTTGTATTTTCCATACATATTGGTGTTACCTTTCCTCTGGAGTAAACTAGACAGGCCGAGAGAGGGATCATGCTACATGGGCAAGACATGGTCTCTAAACTCAGCCCAGGCTTTGTGTTATGGAGAGGTATAACTCCATTTAACAAACTATCATCTGTCAAGACGGCAATGTGCCAGTCATACTGAACTCAAGGCACTCACATTTGCCATAAAACATTGAAGGCAGCCAAATTTCATGTGGACTGCACTGAGATTACTATATTATAGAATCAAAATCACTGCATTCTGACATTCTCACACATGCTCCTCTTCAAAAACCACTGAAGAGTTCCCCTCTTTCTTTTTTCTTTGGTGGCCAAAGAAGAAGATATCAAGCTCAGTGCACACAATCCATAGCTCTAACGATAATTTGTCTTGTGTTTAGATCTACTGAAGTACATGAAAGTTATGTTTGTAAAACTATACCCTTGATTGATTTGAATATATTCAGGTTGCATCTGAAGGGTACTAGGAAGAAGTTTAATGAGATGTTATATATAACTCAATGCTCCCAACATTATTAGTCAATCTATCAAGTGTCTGAAGTCCTTTAATTATTCATTCACCCACTGTATATGTATCCTTAGTTTCTGTTTGCAAGAAAAAATAACTAATTAGAATTTAGTAAAAAGATGACTAACTCGACTCTGATATATGATTCACAATGTGTTGCTAATAATTTCCAATATAGATGTTTCACAATGCCATGTCAATTTGTCTAGCATCTTCTTTGAAGGTCTTACTTTATCTGAAGTGGAATTATTTAAAAAAACACTTAAATTTCTAATGCAATTAATTCCACCACTTTTTTTCCTTACTTTATCTGTCTTCTGCTACAATTTTCCTGTTGTCATGAAATGTTCCTATTTACCCACACTCATGTGATTAAAGAATGTGAAATGCCTACTTCTGATATAAGGAATATTATGAGTTGGTTACATTCAAGATATCTTTTTTACTCTCTATATCTGTCCAATGTGTTCTCAGCAATCGTCTAAAGATCCACATCTCTGCAGCCTATAAGTGATTTCTCGCTAACTAGCTGATTGTCTATGATTCCCTGACATACATCACGACTGATTCTATATAACTCTTAAGTCCCTCACCTTCACTGACACAATGTTATAAAACATATTCTTCATCCCGTGGAATGATTTACTTGAAGTATTCTACATGTCACCTCTGTAATACATCTTCTATCTGTTGTTACCAAGGTAATCAAACTCATTGATTTGCTTCAGAATTGTTTCATTTACTATGGTGGGTCATATTGGAAGACTTCTTTTCTTTTATTCTGTTTATCTGCTATTTAAACTCAGTCCTTGTTTTAAATGTCTAATGCAATTAATTCCATTTTCTGCAACTGCTAATAATTTTCTGTGTTTACAATTGTAGCACCAGCATATTTCAGATTATTTAATTTATACTCACCATTGATATAATATATATGGCATATCTTGTATAGATCTCATTATCATATTCTTTTTATAAGTTCATTAGATTGAATAACAGTGCACATAAAAACCCAGCACCTTATTTTATCTGTTGAAACATTACCCATTTGATTGTCAATTATTATGGCTTCAATGTGTTGCCACTAATAGGTTTTAACTCATTCTATGTAAATTACAAGATAAAAGTTATAAATACCTCAAATTAAATGATAAAAGAGAATCTAACAATAACATTACACAACAAAGAAATAGCTAAAATTAAATGATAATACAGAACCCGAAACGACATGAAAAAAGAATTAAAATTCAGAATCATAAATTAGAACATGAAAAAATAAGAAATTGAAGAATAAGATTATTTCTGTTAATGTACTTTGTAAAATAGAGCCACCTCTTCCTCTTCTGCCTTGTATCCACCAACAGAGTATAGGCCTTCAATCAACTCACTCCCAACCCTCCTAGACTTTGCTATCTGCATGTTACCTCCATATTATTCATCTCTGTCTCCAATTCACTTAAATTCTTTTAAATCAGCCTAAAATACTGTCTATATAACAGTGACACTTTGATAAGAGTTGTCTTCTAAAATGTTTTTTCCTATTCAAATCTGTTAACACCATGTAACCATGTTAAGTTTATAACATCATTCTAGGATTATCATCATGACAATGTAATGTAACAAAATGGCCTTACTCAAGTATCAAAAATAGTTTGTTACAAAAAGAAGTCAGAAACAAATATAAAGTTACAAAAGATATGTAGTAGAACTCAGTATCTGAAATCAATTTCCTTTAACTATTTCTTTGCTGACAAATTTCATGCATTATATAAAACAGTACTGCTATATATATATATAGCAGAATGTCTGGCTTACTGAGCCACAATAAACTTATTTTTTTGCATATCCTTTTTTACAGAATATCGCAGTCAACACCAGCATTTCTGCCGCTGTGATCTCTTGGCTAGTTTATGTTCAGTAGTTTGCCATTGCTTTCTGAACGACCGGCACTGATACCAACGTGAAACGAACGCAACAAGGTCTGCTGCCAAATCGCGCTCAGCTGTGTTTTGAATGCGGGTATATGGGATTACGAACCATGTCCATAAGCCCATCGCCACGGAGACTGGCAAAACAAACTTTAGTTTGGTTTCTTTCAATGTGACACAATAGACCATACATTTTCCAATACACATACAATGAAATAGTCACAGTGCTTTCATAATAAACAACAGCTGGTCACAAATAAAATTCTTGGTTATATTCACAGTACTATACCAAACATAAACACTGTAACACAACATAATTCTTGACAAACATAAACAAGATTCAAATGTGAATACATACCATCAAACTTCTATACTGAGTGTAAACTGAGTCCGCCAGAGGTGTAGCTTCATTACCCATCTGTGAACCATGAATAATTCCGGAGTAATGTGCCTTGTCACAGGATTCCTGATGGTAAATGTCAGTCATAGCTCGTGCGAAAGAGGATGCAATCTCCTGCAGGATGTCCTCATCATCTGTGAGTTCAGAGACTGCACCACTGGCACCTTTAACTGCAACATTTCGTGGCAGGCTAGAAATAAATGGAGAGGTTAAATAAATATATGCACTGTATGAGCGTATACAAAGGATTTTCAAAACAATGTACTTCCTTAGTGAATTTAACACAGAAGCCGCAAACAATATGCTGCACCATTTATTGCCTGGCATATTTAACTGTATCTCATCAGGTGCATACTGCAGAGTTATATATCATATGAAGTGAATAAATGAATAATACCTTAGCTGAAATGATTCAAACATATAGTTACAGATACTGTTTGAATGTCACAGATAGTGTTTGAGTATGCAGCATTTGTTATCCTTGTGGTAATTTCAAATTTATCACAAACTCTTTCTGTTTGCATAAAACTGAATGAAACTGCCTCATAGCTAATGCCTCACTATATATGAGCAATTGTTTATTGTTTATCGAATACAGTATAAGAATAATCAAGCTATAAAGAGCAAAATAGTCACAATATATAAGCAAACAGTATCTGTATCATAACAAAGCATAACATAATAAAGTCGGTTATCTTCTTCTTCTTCCATCTTCAGATATAAATATACAAAGAAAGCTGCAGTCAAATTGAGCTTGCTGACATCTCCATAGTTTGTCTGTAATGTGCTTAAAATGACTACACTCATTTGTCCAGTTCTGGATCTGGCTCTTTGAATCTTTTTAATAGCTAGCTCTGTGGCATTGTTACAAATGCAATTTGCAATCCTGAAAACTGCGTTCAAAACACAGCTGTGGGCGATTTGGAAGCAGACTGCCTTGTGCTGGTTGTTATATAATGGTATGAGTACCGGTAGTTCAGAAATCAATGGCAAACTACTAAACGTAAACTTACCAAGAAATCACAAATGGCCAAAAAATGCTGGTGGGAGGTCCTATCCAAGAAATGCCACTAACTGTTAATGTGTGTGTGTGTGAGTGTGCATGTGCACTAAGATATGCTCACGTACGTACGTGCGTGCGTGTGTTTACACACTGACACACGTGCTACAGTTGTACAAACTAGAACCTACACAATGAACTTTCCTCCACCCTCCACATTGAGAATCAGGTGGAAGGTGTGCTGAGCAATCAAGTTGGTCAGGGCGGAAACAACAGGATCCTGAAACAAAAAGTGAACACCCAAACATTAACCACTGCAAACATCCAGCCATGGTGACATACATGTCTGACTGCTTGAAGCGTTCATTAAACACTGCTTTAACACTGACATGACTGCAGTTGGTTAGTTACATACCCTTTACTGGCCCTTGCAGTCAACCTCAGCATTTTTTGGCTGTGATTTCTTGGCAAGTTTACATTCAATAGTTTGCCAATGCTTTCTAAATGACTGGCACTCATACCATGTTATAAAAACCAACATAAGGTGATCTGCTGCCAACTCGCCCACAGTTGTGTTTCAAATGCGGCAAGCGGGACAACAAATTGCATCCGTAAGCCCTTCGCTACGGAGCTGGCATGACTGCAGTACTAACTGTATATTATCACAAAATACTGTGACAAATACTTCCTTGTGGGTGAAATGGTGGTTTGTTGGAGAAGGGAGAGAAAGAGGTATGATGTGGCAGCTGTGGTGGTACAGTGACTAATCTGTTGGCCTGGTGGTCAAGTGTTCGAATCCCCACTGAGGCAGATTCTAAAAACTGACCTAGGCTTCCAGGCTGACCCAGACTAAATTGGATCTTAGGAAATGTTCTGGCAAGTAAAGGCATCAAACATTACACATCAAATATCAGTTGGTCCATAAAAAATAGGGCAAGAACCATATGCCCAATACACTTCAAGGTGTATAAAATGGTCCTTTACTTTACTTTACTTTACTTTACTTCATTTCACTTCACATTTGTAGAGGTATGAAGTCCAACTATAACATCAGCAGACTTGGTATGATTCAGTGTGAGCAGCATGACTTTTTACAAAATAAGGAAAGAGGTGCACTCCCCAAAGGACAAAGCATTAAGAGATCCATGTGTGCACTGCACATGATAAAATTCTATTGGCAGTTATAAATGGAGAAGAGCAGGCCAAATAATCATCTGCCCAGGCAAGGTTTCACACTGGAAATTCCACAAGAGAATATTTATCACATGATCCTGATATACAGACATCTGGATCCTTGCTGGTATTATTGCGCACTGTTCTGAGATGCTTCTTGTGTGATCTATGGATGGAAACTATAACACTTAAGCAAATATTCATCCACACTGAAGGTGATCCTGTACGTACCAAACTCTCTGAATAATAATAAACATGTTCTCTTCTACCTCCATATTAGATATGATTAGATACGAGCTACACATATCGAGTCCATAACAAGGCAGCTCTCCACTACAGATGAGTTGCCTTTATTTATATTTTCTTGTAGATTTGTTCATGTAGTTGTATCAATGTATGTTGTTTGTTTGTGTGCTGGCGAAGGCTTTAGCCGCAATGTCCATTTGTTCACTTGTGTTCTTGCAAAGCTTATCAATTCTATGTCTTGTTTTTGTTGATTCCCTAATTGTATAAATATGAACACAGACTGTATTATTAATAAACTCTGCATTCATTATTTTAATGATAACACAGACTTCAGTGCTTTTGTCCATCACAAACACTGAGACTGCATAAAACATTACAGAGTATTATCAAGGTCAATTAAGATACTTCAGTCATATAAAAAGATACAGTCGTTTATTCAAGGATGTGCGGGAGGAAAAGATGGAGGGGAAATGTGCAAGAGGAAGATAACTTTACAAGTGGATTGAAAACATCAAAAGAATGATTGAAAGAAGCTTATGAATGCTTCAGAAGCTAAGCTTATGAATGCATCATGAAAACATGGGACAGAGGGGTGTTGGAAACATTACAGCCCAGCTTTGATGCAGACATTGCACTTGATAAAATGGATGGCTATCTTAGTAATATTTTAAAAATTAAAAACCCCATGACAGCAATGTACAACATCAACATACTTTTAACAACAATTGGAAACAACTAACTAGCCAGCTAATTAACTAAGTAACTCTCCTTCTTACTGTACCACTGGTGTTTGTTAGTGTGTGTGTGATGTGAGAGTGAGCTTGTGTGTGAGTGTATGTTGTACATATATTGATTACATAGTAAGTAAATGCTTTACAGTACACATAAAACTGTACCTTATCCTGCACCAGTTTGTTGAACCTGGACCCATTGTATTGTTCCCCTGTGCAGTCACCTGATACAGCTGTCAATGCTCCTTGTATGTTTAACTGAGGTACAATATGAACATGGGCGGTGTTGAGTATTGATGTCACAACTGGGTCACTATGATCATAGCCTAGACAGAATAGAAATAAAAACTCTAAGTATGTAATTAGTGTACCCTTTCTCTGTTACATTCTGTCTATCCAATAACTCGTTCATTATGCACTTTGAGATGATCAAATGCAGAAGCAATTGCGCTTTGTATGGCCAAGCCATTGTTGTGAAAACAAACAGACCTGATGGTCTATTAAACGTTATTGTGATAAGTTTACCATGGGAATATGTGTTGTATATTTCAGCTTGAAAGATTTTCAGTTTTACTTTGTTTTATGTTCAGTGTCATTTGTATGCACCCGATCAGATGCAATGTAATATGGCAGGCAAATATTGTGCAGCCTCTTGTATGTGTCTTCATTAATAAAACAGCAAAAATATTTTCAGCATTAGTGTTTCCTGCACAGCATTTGATGCCAGTTCTGACAGTAATGGAAGGCTTGGTTCCCCTATATATATGAAGCCCGTAAACAGGTACTCTCCTGCAGTTTATGTTTCACCTTTACATCGCAAGGTACAAGAGAAACAAGATGAGATGAGACTAACATGGATTATTACAAAATAAGAAATGTATGGGGTACACTGGTATTCATCCACCCTCACCTCCATATTCTGTGGTAGTGAATTGGACATCTAGCATTCATGAGTAGTGCTAAACATGTGGATGACCCATGTGCAAACAGATCATATTAAATATCCTCTGGCAGTTAAAAAAAAAAACACTGCAGACTGAATAGGTTTCTGACCAGGGTAAATTTCAAAATCAGACAAAGAATATTAACAGTATATAGTGATTCTGATGTGTATACACATTTTGATTCCTGCCAGCACTACATAGTTTGTGCACTGCGCTGAAATACCTCCTTGTGTGATCTAACTGGAGAAAAATGTATTCATGTACAATTAAATTGAGCCTTTATTTTAAAATAAAACCAAATCAGCCTAAAAATGAAAAAAAAAAATACTACAGGCAAACTACAGTTGTCAACTCTGAAGTTGGAGTTGGTTTGCCTGATGGCGAGAGATACTGGTAAAAGGGAAAGCTAATAAACAAGCAAAAATCAGGCCAATGCACTAGAAGTAGCAGCATGTATATGGACTACTCTTGTGTTCACAGCAAGCAAAAACACACATTAACCCTTTACAGGGCAGGCGCTTGTCCGTTTTCTAGCCCTGAACGGGCAAGATTTTTTCAGGTTCGGTAAAATTTTGGGTCGCGTTAGTAAAAACATCACAAATAAGGTGTTAGTCAACCGATTTTAGTTAAATAAACAACACAATGAAGGGAAAAGCATGCAGAATATGTTACTCATGTAATTGTTGTCAGTAATCCATATATGAACACAAATATTTACGAAATACGACATGTTGTTTGTGATTTTCCGTCATCTATACGGCAATTTACAAACACATTTTCAGAATCATAATCACTTTCTTTAAAGTCCGACTCAGACTGCTAATGCAAAGTAACGCTTTGCACTGATATCTAGCGCCGATTAATAGTCAACTTCGTGCCCTTTAATGTCATTTAAATTGAACCTAGCGAAATCTCGGCTATCACTTGAAGAATCGCCAAAATCCATTTTGAAAAACAGCGTAAAAATCCTGAAACTATCAAAAATTGTCCGTAAAAGTCCGTTCAAATTCATACTATCGCGTTTACAAATGGCGGCCACGTTGTCAAGCTGTCGGCGAAAGCGAAAGTAGCCGTCGGAAGTGTCGGAAAGCCGAGAGATCGCATTTTTACAATGCATAATAGTATCGGCCGGAATCGGACGCTACGATCGTTTTATGGCATCGGCCGGAATTGGCCGCTGTGACTTGTAAAGGGTTAAAAAACAATAACACTACAGCTGTAATCTATCAAGAAAATCTAATTAACAACATTCTAAATGGTTATCAGCACTACAATTCCTTCCCATTCACAAACAATGACAGACATTAAATAAACAATCTCTGGTCTAAATCATTCACAGAAACAGAGAAGAACAACTAAAATAAGACTGACCTGTAACTAAATGGCGAGCTAAGCGGACTAGAACTTCTGTACCGACAGGTGAATCTCCATTTAAATTCCCAATCAACAGCACATGAGGTTTGTTATTCTGATGGTAAACAGTTGCTTCATCCACTTTACCTAGATCCTGGGGAGGGATTGGTTCAGGTTACAAATAGCAAGCAAAGAAAATCCCTGATTGCATCCATCACAACAGCACTAAGATTCATCGCTGTGTGTATATGATAGATAGGTTATAGGGAGGAGAAAAAGAAAGTTGAGGGAAAAGACAAGGAGAAAAAGATGAGGAGGACAAGACAAAGAAGAAGAAGAGAAAAAGAGAAATGAGGAGGAGAAGAAAATGTAATGTTAAACAATGGCTTATTGGGTGTTCCCATGTGTGCACCTCAGTCCTTCAATGCTGCAGCCATCCCAAAGCATTTCTTCTCACAGTTCCCATGAGGAGTTGTGAAGAAAATGACAAGGAGGAGAAGACAAAGAAGAAAAGAGAAGCAATAGAAGGAGAAAACAGAAGGATAAAAAAGAATGAGAAGGTGACAAAATGTGTTTGATGAAATCTCATATCAATGTGCGAATGAGTTAACACAGAATCAAGTAAAGTGTAAAGTAAAAGTACAATAAATTAATAAAACATAATAAGGTATGGTAAATAAAAAGACAGCAAATGAGGTAAAACAGCATCAAGTAGACCAAGTAAAAAGACAGCAAATGAGATCAAACAGAGTCAAGTAATGTATGAAAAACAACAGCAAATGAAATAAAACAGAATCAAGCAGAGTAAGTAAAAAGACAGCAAATTAATAAAACAGAATCAAGTAAATTAAGTAACAAGTAAAGGACTCGTGTACACGCCTTGAGACATAAAGGGTGTATAGTGACAGACCAATCAGCACTGGATGGGTGATACGGTCAATATCATACCAGTTGCCTACATTTACAGGACATAAGCCAATCGGTAGCAGTTCTTGCTGCGTTGGTAACTTACGGGGTATATGAGCCGGTCGCTCAGAAATCAATGGCAAACTACTGAGCGTAATCTTGCCTAGTACATCAACAGCAGCTGAGAAATGCTGATGTTGACTGCAACGTCCTGTAAGGGATATGCAAACCAAAAAAAAAAAAAAAAGCCAATCAAGACCTACATTGTACTCTGAATAAAATCTGAAACGCACGTGTGATAATTAGTATGACAAATTTGTTGAGTATAGTTAATCAATCAATCAGAATATGTTTTGCATATCCCTTACAGGACACCACTGTCAACATCAGCATCTTTCAGCTGATTGTTGATTTCTTGGCAAGATTACACTCAGTAGGCTCCATACTCTCATAAGTCACTGGCGCGACTCACCAATTCTCATGCGCTCACGTCAACCATGAGAGTATTCGGGGTTACGGAGAAAGCTGCTAACTCCTCGGCCAATCAATCAGAACAGACCACTATATGAGCAAGTGGCTACATTAAGTGTTAAGCTACTACTAAAATCAGGAGCTGTGGTGGTTTAGTGGTTAGATAGCAGCCTGCCAAGACAGTTGTCCGGGTGTGATCCCCAGTAGAGACAGGATTCTTTTATTTTCCGACTGCTGAGGCTCTAGGATCAACCCAGCTTCCTAAAAATTGGTACCATACAATTTTCAGAATTGTCTGGAAATGAAAAGTGATGAGGAAAAGAACTGACCACCCCACCTCATAGCGTAGAATATGTGAAGACCTTATACTTCACATTCCAACGGGAGTATCTGCTACCTTTATCTTTACTCCTAAAATCATAAGTTTCATGTTTTCCCCCCTACCTTTGACAGGTGTAAAACAAGTATAGACAATTTTCCTACCTTTGACAGGTGTAAAACAGGTACAGACAATCTATATGTGAAGACCTTACACTTCACATTCCAACGGGAGTATCTGCTACCTTTATCTTTACTCCTAAAATCATAAGTTTCATGTTTTCCCCCCTACCTTTGACAGGTGTAAAACAAGTATAGACAATTTTCCTGCCTTTGACAGGTGTAAAACAGGTACAGACAATCTCCTTACCTTTGACAGATGTAAAATAGGAACAGACAATCCTCCATCCAGTGTTTTTGATAGCTCTTCATACTTCACAAAGTTTGGGTATGTTCGAGCGAGGTAGCCGAAGCTTTCTGCAATGGCATGGTTGGACAGATAAGTGTCGCCCTGCATGTTTTCCCTGATGTCAAAGTCCATGTTTTCTGACCAGTGAGCCTCCACACTGACTTCTAAAGTGAAATTTACTAGTACTGCAGCTTCTGAGGTCACCTTTACTATGACAGATTGAGGCTTGTAACTAAAAGTATACAAAAAAGACATGATGGTTATAAATGGATACAATTTTATATTCAACTTTCAATATTAGTTTTTCATCTTCATGATGTTAAACAAACAATTATGAGGAAGGGAATATGTGTAGAAGCTGTACAGATCTGATTCTATAGAAGAATGAAGAGAACACAGCGGAAGGAAAAAAAGAGCAATGAAGATATCTTAAAAGAAGTTAACCCACAAAGAGAACCAGTTACTGGCATCAGAAGAGAACACTCCCCATTTCTGGGTTTGTCATGAGATGGGGAAAGATGTATGTTATGTCAATGGGAAAGTTGGAGGGGAGGAGAGACTGGGTGAGGCTGAGGAAAAGATACTGGATAGTTTGAAATCATGGCACTGAGGAACATTGGTATCATAAATGACTGGTAAATGAGACATAAAACTGTGGGTAGACAAGATAATCAACAACATACAGCATGGATTATAAGATCAAGACCTGCATGATGGTATTCTTCTGTTGCTCTGTATGGTATTCAAGGCAGAGTGATGTTGATCTATAAATCAACAAGTACAGAGTAAAGACCAATTGTGGATGATTATTTCGCAAAGTAAGGAACACAAGCATCTTATATTCTCCTCTGATCCCTTGGTTATACAGTGGATACCATCTCATTGTGGAGTACCTGGAAATGAGAGAACTGACTGACTGGCTAAGGAAGGAGCAACTGAAGAACAACCTGATGTACCTGTTACATACCATCAAAAGAAAACAATGATCAAATCCATCAGAAAGCCACCAAAATCTGCTCAAGATGACTACCACCTTATGGATAAACCAGAACAAATCATTATTCTGCGCCTCCTCAAAACAGGACACACTAGATTATGCAACCACATGTAATTCAAAATTCAAGATTGGCGAATCAACCTTGTGCAATTGTGGATTGGCTCCACAGACAACAGATCACACACAAACTCCAAGACTGCCCAAAATATGACATATATAGACAAACCTTCTGGCCTGGAGACACAACAGTGGAAGTCGGATGTGTCGGCCTAACGGCGCAAGAACGCAGCTCTGCTGTAAACAGGCACAACGCAGTCACATCCGAAAAAAAAATCCGGATGAACGCAGAAGAAGAAGAACTCTATGGACCACCGAGTGAACTAAAAAAAGACAGTGAAGTTCATACAAGAGACAACATTGCAGTTATAGACACATTTCAAGTGAACAAAAGAGGAAGAAGAAAATAGATAAGATACCTAGCCTCCTCAAGCAAATGTGAAAAAAAAAATGTTCTATTTGCATGTTGATGATGTTATCAATCCAGCAGCACCTGGGCGTCCACGCTTTAACCCAATGCCATGTAGTAATCATACATACAAGTGCTGTTCCACATAGCATGTTACATTTATATGACTTTGGCAGCAGTAACATATTCCTTGAGTTGTGTTGAGTTGAGTTGAGCTAAGAACCGACATCACTGCACTCAGGACATTCCCATACGTGCTCCATCCCCCTGCAAACAGCCAGCAAAGAGTCATACTACAAAGTGTTCCCACAGCTATCTAATTAAAACTTCTCCTTATAATGTAAGAGCTGAACACTTAAAAACAGATGATATTCGATAGTCTGGGAAGGATATTTACAAAACAGACACTCCGGAGGAGCTTGGGTTAGAGTATGTTTAATTGAGTACAGTATGCTTGGGTTAGAGAATGTTTAAGTGAGTACAGTACAGTAAGCTTGATAAAGGAGCAGCTGGCCGAGTGGCTAGCATGCGGGACTCTCATTCAGGAGACCCGGGTTCGATCATTCGGTAAGGTGTGGGATTTTTTTCTGTCGGGGGAAAAAAGAAAATCCAAACCTGCACAGTTCGCGGCGACTGCACTAGCCAGGCGGCCTTAATTCTTCAGGCTCAAAGACCCCTCTGCCATACACGACAAGGTACTATATTTGCAGTAAATGAAATGACAGTAAGCTTGGGTTAGAGTATGTTTAAGTGAGTACAGTAAGCTTGGGTTAGAGTATGTTTAAGTGAGTACAGTAAGCTTGGGTTAGAGTATGTTTAAGTGAGTACAGTAAGCTTGGGTTAGAGTATGTTTAAGTGAGTACAGTAAGCTTGGGTTAGAGTATGTTTAAGTGAGTACAGTAAGCTTGGGTTAGAGTGTGTTTAAGTGAGCACAGTAAGCCTGGGTTAGAGTATGTTTAAGTGAGTACAGTAACCTTGGGTTAGAGTATGTTTAAGTGAGTACTGTAAGCTTGGGTTAGAGTTTGTTTAAGCGAGTACAGTAAGCTTGGGCTAGAGTATGTTTAAGTGAGTACAGTAAGCTTGGGTTAGAGTGTGTTTAAGTGAGCACAGTAAGCTTGGGTTAGAGTATGTTTAAGTGAGTACAGTAAGCTTGGGTTAGAGTATGTTTAAGTGAGTACTGTAAGCTTGGGTTAGAGTGTGTTTAAGCGAGCACAGTAAGCTTGGGCTAGAGTATGTTTAAGTGTGTACAGTAAGCTTGGGTTAGAGTGTGTTTAAGTGAGCACAGTAAGCTTGGGATAGAGTATGTTTAAGTGAGTACAGTAAGCTTGGGTTAGAGTGTGTTTAAGCGAGCACAGTAAGCTTGGGTTAGAGTGTGTTTAAGTGAGTACAGTAAGCTTGGGTTAGAGTATGTTTCTTCTTCTTCTTCGTTCATCCGGAGTTTCTTTTCGGATGTGATTGCGTTGTGCCTGTTTACAGCAGAGCTGCGTTCTTGCGCCGTTAGGCCGACACATCCGACTTCTGCGGGCATTTGTTGACCGGGTTAACCTTCCCGGGAGAGTATGTTTAAGTGAGTACAGTAAGCTTGGGTTAGAGTATGTTTAAGTGAGCACAGTAAGCTTGGGTTAGAGTATGTTTAAGTGAGTACAGTAAGCTTGGGTTAGAGTATGTTTAAGTGAGTACAGTAAGCTTGGGTTAGAGTATGTTTAAGTGAGCACAGTAAGCTTGGGTTAGAGTGTGTTTAAGTGAGCACAGTAAGCTTGGGTTAGAGTATGTTTAAGTGAGTACAGTAAGCTTGGGTTAGAGTATGTTTAAGCGAGTACTGTAAGCTTGGGTTAGAGTATGTTTAAGTGAGTACTGTAAGCTTGGGTTAGAGTATGTTTAAGTGAGCACAGTAAGCTTGGGTTAGAGTGTGTTTAAGTGAGCACAGTAAGCTTGGGTTAGAGTATGTTTAAGTGAGTACAGTAAGCTTGGGTTAGAGTATGTTTAAGTGAGTACTGTAAGCTTGGGTTAGAGTATGTTTAAGTGAGTACTGTAAGCTTGGGTTAGAGTATGTTTAAGTGAGTACTGTAAGCTTGGGTTAGAGTATGTTTAAGTGAGTACAGTAAGCTTGGGTTAGAGTATGTTTAAGTGAGTACTGTAAGCTTGGGTTAGAGTATGTTTAAGTGAGTACTGTAAACTTGGGTTAGAGTATGTTTAAGTGAGTATAGTAAGCTTGGGTTAGAGTATGTTTAAGCGAGTACAGTAAGCTTGGGCTAGAGTATGTTTAAGTGAGTACTGTAAGCTTGGGTTAGAGTATGTTTAAGTGAGTACTGTAAGCTTGGGTTAGAGTATGTTTAAGTGAGTACAGTAAGCTTGGGCTAGAGTATGTTTAAGTGAGTACAGTAAGCTTGGGCTAGAGTATGTTTAAGTGAGTACTGTAAGTAAAGGACCCTTTTAACATGCCATACTGGAGGTCAGCATGACTGAATGGATAAGTGCGGTTGCTCACAAACTTCCGGTGCTGATGCAGAGATCGTGGGTTCAACCCTTACATTAGTCAGGTGGACTAAAATGTTGACTTCTCGACCTTGACTTGGGGATGTAAATTACAAGTAGCTCAGATGTCAGAGTGGGTTCACCTGATGGCGATAGACACTGGTAATAGGGAAAGCTAATCCACATGAAAAATCAGCCTGGTGCACTAGAACTAGTAGCACGCATTGATTAATGATTGGTCAAATCTGCACCACTATAACCTGGCCCTTTTGGCCCGTGTGCCCCAATGATTCTAAAAGATATAATAAAAGCAGATAAGGTCTTCCATGTGGGTAGGAAACATAGAGAGAGAACAAAAACCTGTTGCTTGGCAGGTAGACTGGAGATAGTCAAAGGCTAAGAAAGACAGACCAAGATCATCAAAGACTATGAAAGACAGACATAAAAGAAATGCCTGTAGAAATAGATGCTTTACATCACAGGCTTATGAAACAGAGCCATGTAACTAGCTTTATGATGTCCTGAACTGGATTTGAACCTGGTACATTTCCAGTTAGAGGTGGCTGCTGTAGCCTTAAGCCACATAGCACATACATAAAGTACCCACCCTGCAGCTCTAGCTGTAACAGTGTGAATTCCTGGCACCAGCAGACGCCAATAATCTCCATCTGCAGCAGAATGTATCACATGATCAATGCCTTGTACACTGATGGTAGCATTGCTGATCCCAGAACCTGTCCGCCTGTCCACCACAAAGCCCTTGATGCCCTTGTGAACCTGCACAACCAGACAACAATTCTCCTGAAGGTTGGTATTCTTAACTGATTAAGTGCCATGAGATGATTAATCACCTTATGCACCTTCTCATATCAGCCTTGGGATTATATATCATCAAAGTGTTATCACTGCATTATAATACAACATGTCTGCTATCATATAAACACCTTTTAAGCCATAACTGTGATACAACCCTACTTCCTGTTTTCTGCCATCCATGTTTGTTTGGTCCAAACCTACTTTTTATTTAGCACTGAATCTGTTGAAACAGGCCTACTTTTGATGAGCTACATTCTCCTCTAGAAGCCCTCCTGGTAGTGTAGTGGCCAGCGTGCTTGCCTGCCAGCTGGTTGTCTTGGTCATACCCCCCCCTCTCAAACCTAGAGTTTGTTCACCACTAACATGGCCTCCCAGTTCGACCTAGCCTACAAATGGTACCAGGAAAGTTCCTGGGAAGTAAAAGTGGTTGAATTATACTGACCACATCACTCACTGAGTGCTGATTGGTCTAAAAATAAGGGCTTGAACCATATAAGGTTTATGCCTCATGGCATGAAAAGGGCTCCATTATTTATATATATTTTTAGTTGCATATCCTTTATAGGACGCCACAGTCAACACCAGCATTTTTTGCTGCTGTGATCTCTTCGCAAGTTTGCATTCAGTAGTTTGCCAATGCTTTCTGAACGACCGGCACCCATACTATTTCATAAAAAACCAATGCAATGCAGTTTGCTGCCAAATCACGCACAGCTGTGTTTCAAATGTGGGTATGCGACATCACGAACTGTATCCATAACCCCTTCACCATGAAGCCATTATGTACATTACTTTAAATTCACCCCTACATTTTTAAAGACACGTCTTCCTACACAAACTACACATTATAGTTTTCTTCCTCAATTCAATATAATTTTCAATCTGAATTGTTACCATTCTTGTTTTCCTAACTCAAACAAAATTATTTGTGTATCTATGACAAGTCTCCTAGCATGAAATTGCCCACATGACCCACTGAGTGTCAATCTGTTTAGAAATATGGGGCTTGCACCATATACCCAATACACCTCGTGGCATGAAAAGGGATTCTTTTCCATTTTACTCATTGATGACAATCCTCGGCTTACTGAGAAATAGATAATTCCACAATTTTTGTTTGTATTACACCTTATCTTCATTTATTTGGTTAGATAATGCATTTCCACATATGCACAGGGTGTTTGTAAAGTCTCACTACACGTTGTATGTGGAAAATTGTGCACAGACACCAACTCATGAATGTTTGTAGTTTATTTGTAATCATTTTTGCCATTCTCCATATTTCCGATCCATACAGAAGTACAGATTTAACTTAAGAATTTACAATTATAATTTTTGATGACATCATGTGCTTCATTTTTCAAATGTGTTCTACATACACAGTGTAGTGAGATTTTACTAACACCCAGTATATGGTAGTATCTACATATTTGATATATTTGATGGCAAAATCAAAACCAAAAAATTTAAAATAAACAGAATGTTGGGGAACCATGGTAGCATAGTGGCTAGGGTCATATTCGAGTGAATTTGAATTTTTAAAATCTGACCTAGGCTTCCAGGTTGACCCAGCCTAATATGTGTACCAGGAAATGTCTTAGGAAGTAAAGATGGCTGGCTAGATACTGACCACATCACCCTTGATTGCTAATTGGTCTATAAAAATATGTCTAGCAACATGTGCTCAATGTGCCTGTGTAAAAATAGACCTTTACTTTTTACTTTAGTTTCTTACAATGTAAGGACACTGGCAGTAATAAGAAAATTAGATGTGGTAAAAGACATTGAAAAGATGAAAATTTATATCCTAGGAATAAGCGAGATGAGGTGGAAGGATCGAGTAAAATAATAATGGACAACACAAAATAATATATATTCATTGAGACAAGAAAAAAGGGACAGGACTGACTGACTGACGAGGAAACTGAACATCAATTAGTGATTAAAGAGTATTTCAAATCAAGCTTTCATGGTTAAAATCAAAGGCAAACCTATATATATATATATATATATATATATATATATATATATATATATATATATATATATATATATATATATATATATATATATATATATATATATATATATATATATATATATATATATATATATATATATATATATAATATATATATATATATATATATATATATATATATATATATAATATATATATATATATATATATATATATATATATATATATATATATATATATATATATTATATATATATATATATATATATATATATATATATATATATATATATTATATATATATATCTTATATATAAATTGAGATCTCCGTCTGTCTGTCTGTCTGTCTGTATGTCCTTTATGCGCTCGCGAACGGCCCATCCGATTGAGATGAAATTTTCTACACGTCTTCCTTTCTTTCCAGTGCAGCCCACTGTCGTATTTTGTTTTCTTCTTCCTCCTCCTCCCTCCTCCCATTCCCAAAATACATACATAAATATATGATGATGATGATGAAAGAATCCCCGAACCAAAACGCTAGGGAAAGGGAAGAAAATGACGTGACTACACAGAATCGTCACACGGCAATCATCATCATCATCAAGTGCCGTGCCGGCTGGCGTAGGCGTTCAATTCTGCTGCTGATATATATGCCTCCATGCCACGGCAATATCAATAACAATTCATCTTTTTATGTGTAAGGAAGTTATCTACAGTCGTGTAGAAGGGAAGAACAATCAATGGAAGGACCGAAATCACAGAACCTAGACGAGTATGAATTCGGAATGGCGAACTCCCTCCTCCTCTCTTCTCCTCCTGCCTCTACCTCCTCCCTCCTCCTCCCCCCTCCCTCTACCTCCACCCTCCTCTTCTACCTCCTCCTCCTCCTCCCTCTACCTCCTCCCTCCTCCACATCCCTCTTCCTCCTCCTCCCTCCTCATCATTCCTCCTCCTCCTCCCCCTCCTCCTTCTCCCTCCACCTCCTCCCCCACCTGCATTCTCCTCCTCCCTCCTCCTTCACCCTCCTCCCTCCTCAAACCTCTTCCTCCTCCTCCTCCCTCTCTTAATCCCTCCTCCTCCCTCCTATTCCTCCCTCCTCCTCCTCTCTCCGCCTATCTCTTCCTCCCTCCTCCACTCTCTTCCTCCTCCCTCCTCCTCCTACCTCCTCTTCCTTCCTCCTTCACCCTCCTCCTCCCTTCTCCTCCTCCCCCCTCTCCTCCTCCATTCTCCTCCTCCCTTCACATTCCTTCCTATGATGTGAGAATAAGAAATGAAAGAGGAGAAAAACTGATGGAATAGGTAACAATAAATGATTTGTAGATTGAAAATACTTAGTTTAAACTATATAGGAGATAACTATATGCACAGAAAAGCCCTGATAAGAAAACATTTAGACAAGCTGAGCGTAACTTTCAACAAAAGTCTTTATCAATCTTTTTGTTTTCAAGACTCGCTTCTTTGTTTTTGTTTCCCAGACTCAGTTCTTTGTTTTTGCATTGACTAGACCATTTTTCTGGGATTGTGATAGTACTGTAATTTTCCAGCTAAGTATTCTTGTTTTGTTTGTTGATAAAGACTTGGGACAAAACATTCTCATGTACCTGTGTGCGTTATTCCTTTCAATGAGATTCTAAGTTATATTTTGTGTTCATGTGTACCCCATCATATGGAGTCAGAAAGTACTGGAAATAACTTGCATCCAACCTTAGATGTGAAGATGGCAAATGATCTGTCTAGACTTGGACTGAGAATACAATTATGTAATCTATAACAATACCTGTCCCATGAAAACCAGAAGAGAATCTTTATTTGCTGTCCAGTAACTCGGAAGATCCTTCTCTGGAGGAAACTTTACACATCCTAGTTCAAGGGTCACCTCAAAACAGTTAGTGAAGCCATAGTTCCAGTCCTGCATGCCACCTAAGCAAAATTTTACTTAGATTATCAAAATGTTATAATTGCAGTATACATAAAATACACACCAACAATGTAAACATCATCTGTGTTGATTTGTTTCTTTTTAAACAAAACCAAGATGACTACACTTACAGCATGCCAACTGATGCTCAGTCTTTTTTTTCAGTAGGAGATTGGTTTAGAAGATGCTCCAATTTCCTTCCATAGATCACACAAGGAGAATAGCAGTACAGTGCACCAACTTTATAGCACAGGCAAGGATTCAATAGGTGTTTATACCAGAATTATACATGCTAGAAAAATTCTTTCTGTAAGATTCTCTAATTTTGAGAATTATCCTGGGCATCAGCATATTTAATCTCTTCCTAGCGTGTACAACAGGCAGATGAATATTCTGAGTTCTTTGATGCCCTTTTCCAAGAAGACTAAATCCCTAATCAAAAGATACGGATCGGTCTGAAGCATACCATACAGAGAGTCCATATTGCGAAATGAAACAGGTCTGCACAAAGTGGACTCCTAACTTCTAGGCCACAAGGCCCCTTTCTTCTGGGAATAATTAAAGCATATGTAAGTAGCATAACATGAGGAAAACTTGGTTCAATTAAGTGTGTTGTTATGTAAGTGAATGTGTGCAGTTAAAGATGAAAAAAATTTAAGTCCCAGCAAGCCACCAGAGGATTTGAACTTTCAAATAAACAGGCTGAAGAAAAAGAGAGGAGAATCAAATAAATTAACAAATTAACAAAGAGTAACACCCCAGACAAACAATCCAGCCCACTATTGAAAATAGTAAGTACTACACATCCATGACTTTGGACAAAAAGAAGTAGAAATTCTGAACTTTATGAAAACATATATAAAAAAAAAAAATCTATCCATCTCTTATACAGAGTGAATGAAGAAGAAGAAAATGTAAGGCACACAGACAGACACACAAAGAATAGTATATAAAACCATCAGACTCACCTGCAACTATGTACCATTTAGCACCATTGACAATACCATCTTGGAAATATTCTTCATCCAAAGCTGGACAAGGATGGCCTTCATGCATTTTTGAATGAGCCTATGTCAGGAAACATTGTGCTAGATTAGTCATAATATAATAATGCCTAGGTAATGTCATGAAACTTCCCTAATTTTTCAAAATGTACGAAGCAAAATCTCCTGAATAGAACTGACAAAATTAAATCCTATGGTGTCTCATTCAAGTCTCTATGTCAACTACAAAGATATTCATTTTTGCATAAATATCTTCAGTTGTTTAGTGACAGAAAAATACTGGGTTATCGAATTGCAAAAGTGGATTCTGACATGCCCATTTGTGTCATGTCCATAGCTGGAATCATGCATGGACAAACATCATGGCGGGCCTCTTAAGAGTTGATGTTTAAGTATTTCTGTAATAACTTATCAACTGTACTATATGTAAATATAGAATTTTCTGCAGAAATAACACATTCTATAATAATAATGTGCTTGCATAAAAGTGGATTCTTAAAGATTTCATTTTCTTTAATACTAATACAACCTATACTGACCTACCCACTAACTGAGCTTATTGTGTTAACGTAACTAACACGTTTTCCTTTCTATGCATAACTCATTGGGGGAAAGACAAGCTGTCTTTAGGCATCAGCGTGAAGGTGTGGGCATATGACTGAGTATCATAAACTGTTACAATGGACAATGAATGTATACAAAACATTAGAATAATCAAAGTTAACTGCTTACAATCTTTTCAATGATCAAATGCATCTAGTAAAGATTTGGATAGTAAAAAAAACCAAAGCATTCCCTTTACATGTGTTCCCCAGGGATTCACACCCCAACAGCTGTGTTCAAATCCCCATATGGATTCACACCCCAACAGCAGTGTTCAAATCCCCATATGGATTCACACCCCAACAGCAGTGTTCAAATCCCCATATGGATTCACACCCCAACAGCAGTGTTCAAATCCCCATATGGATTCACACTCCAACAGCAGTGTTCAAATCCCCATAGGGATTCACATCCCAACAGCAGTGTTCAAATCCCCAAATGGATTCACACCCCAACAGCAGTGTGTCTGCCTTGGGACTACCATGACCTACAGGGTGTTTGTAAAGTCTCACTACACGTTGTATGTTTGTTTTAACGCTCGCTTGCTTTGAACTCAAGCATAGTCCAAACACACTGTTTATAGTAGTGATGGGCTGGATTTTGCGTATGGATTAGTTTTCCCTATTAACAGTGTCCCATCTGGCAAACAGAAAACATACTCTCCAACAAACAGCTGTTCTACATACAAAGTGTAGTGAGACCTGACAAACGTCCTGAATAAGAAAATGTCCTGAAGCAGGAACCTACTGTGGATCTGTGAAGTGTTAGGACTGACATTTTATAGGAATAGTTGGCCAGTCTTTCCTTCACTTAGCAGACGACGAATGCAGATGACGAACCTTTGTTCGGCTAGTGATTATGACATTAAAAAAATAACCTCCTAGTGATTATAACGTTCCCAGTACCATGACTTTAACTTGTTTATAATTCACCAACATACAGAGACTAACCAGGGAGTAAGATTCAGCTAACTGAATAAAGACTGCATCATCTGGTGACTTTGAATAAACACCGTGGCCAGCCTGGTTGGATGCCACGTCGTCGTATGGATAGTTGGCCACCAGAGATCCTCCGTGCAAGTTGGCAGACAAAACAAATGGATGGCTCTTGCACCAGCTGATAACTGCCTTGGTTTCAGGCTCCTGAGTGGTGTCACTGTTGTGGAAAATTCCTGGAAAGTTGCGGTTCAGGTCAATGTTGTGTGCATTTTCTCTGCCAGTGACTCCAGAAACATCTTGAAGGAAGGAGAAAAAGAAGTCACAATTCCTGTCTGAATTCAAGTATTCAAGTAATGAGAGTTGACAAACAGCTTCATAATGAGATTATAATTAAGTTCCTGTATAACATTTTTAATTCCATGTAAATGGGACAATTCTTTAACTGTGATATAAATCATACTGGAGGGAAAAGTCTGTCAGGTGAACAAGAGGTAGTTAAGACAAGTGAAAAGTTAACATCATAAGACGGACAAATAGCAGTATGTCACAGCATACAACCAGATCAAGAAACAGAATGTGTTGGGGATTCATTGCAGCTTACCATAAATGTTAACACAACCTTTTATTGACTGATAAATTAATATTTTCATAAAATATTACGTACAAGAATTGGTAGTGTCTTATTGCAAAAGATCAACAATGTAAAATGTGATGTCTCAGTTTTAGGAATACTTGACCAAAGATGGCTAACCCAGGCAATACATGCTGGGAAGAAGTTGAATGTGTCTGCACACATATCATAACGCTGCTGTAAACAGGAACATTACAACTACATTCAACACAAAATAATATCAGAAAAATAAAGAAGAAGAATAAAAAAAATAAGAAGAAATATTTATGTTCATCATATTGTGTATTATGAATTGTATTGAATTCAAGTGTAGTTCATACACACTATTTCTAGTAGAGCTGAACTGAATTTTGCATGTGGATTAGCTTTCCCTATTAACAGTGTCCTTCACCATCAGGCGAACCCACTCCAACTTCAAAAGTACTTGTAATTTACATCCCTAAGTCAAGGACGAGAGGTCAACAATTTTAGTCCAACTGTCCGGTGTAGGGGTTGAGCCCTTAACTCAGCATCAGCCCACCAGATGTTTAAGAACATGCGTTCTTATCCATTCGGCCATGCTGCAATGTAGGCTATGATTTCTCAGCTTTGGGAACACTTGTTATATTCATCAAAACTGCATCATCATCAACTGAATTATACTGCTTTGTCAGTCTGGCCTAATGCACCCTGGTCAAGTCAGTGCAATTTCCACCATAGTCCTGCCACCTCAAAATATAAACATAGGATTTGGCCGTGAGACTTGACCCAATTACTTGTTGAAACTGATTCTCCCAGGAACAGATGAAAGCAATGAAGAGGAAGACAAGTGAAATCCTGGACTGATAACACTAAAAAGGAAACAGACTATGTCATTGCCACACTTATATTTTTTCTGTATACAATAAGCAGTGGAAGATCATGACCATGAACACATCCATCTCACCCCCTCCCCTCAAATTACCTACAGATGGGATTATATGATAGGAGTAGAAGAAGAATAAAGATAGACTACCACTTACCATTTACGTGTGAAATCTCGTATCCATCTGGGTTCATGCTTGGCATAATATGAATGCGTGTCTCATCAACCATCAAAGTCAGAAGCTCATCTTTGCCGTAGTTCTCACACAGAAGTTGGGACAAGAGCAGCAGCATCTCCCGGCCCACAACCTCATTTCCATGCATGTTGCCAATATACTTCATTTCAGGTTCACCTGGTCATAAACAAGAGAAAATCAGTTTATTGTTAACAAATTAAAATACAGTTGGAAATGCTATGGTAAAAGAATGCCACAATGAATACATTTTATCAACAAAAACAGACGCTGCAGATGCTGAGCGGGGTCCTTAAAGAGGTATTCTCTTGTGGGAACAAATTGTCCAAATTTATGAAAGATTATCATACATATATTGCTTCTTTGAAAATGGGTCAAGATAAATTTAATAAAACCTTGATGGCTCATGGTAGTTTATTTACAGCTTTTGAAAATTCATTTAACTTTTGATGTCAGTGAAATTTGTATGTCTGTTATTATGAACATTTAGGGAAAGATGATCTAGTTGAATGTACGGTGTATGCAAGTTAAATACATTAACTAATTAAATGCCACAGGATGATTAATTGTCTTAAGCGGCTTCCCGTACCTGCCATGAGCTTATTTACACTAGCTTTCCCTAAGAAAACACCTTCAATTTGATATATACTACACCATGTCTGCTACCATATGAACAGTCATAACTGTGACAAACCTATACTTCCCATTTTCCGCCATCCATTTTTGTTTGGTTCAAAATTACTTTTTGTTTAGCACTGGATCTGTTAATGTTATACCATTCTTACATTAATATTTTGATTCAAATCTGCAGCTGCATAATGTTCAAGATGACCAGGTGTCCAGGTCAACCCAGCTTAAATGTGTACTAGAAAATGTCCAGGGAAGTAAAGACAACTGATATAATACTGTCCATACCATCTGTCCAGTGCTGACTGGTGTATACAAATATAAACTGGTACCATACACCCAGGGGTAGAGTAATGTCCAGGGAAGTAAAGTCAGCTGTTATATACTGTCCATACCATCTGTCCAGTGCTGACTGGTCTATACAAATATAAACTGGCACCATAGACCCAGGGGGCTGCAGTAGAGTTGTGTCCAGGAAAGTAAAGTCAGCTGATATAACACTGTCCATACCATCTGTCCAGTGCTGACTGGTCTATACAATTATAAACTGGTACCATACACCCAGGGGGCTGCAGTAGTGTCCAGGGAAGTAAAAGTAAAGACAGCTGATATAACACTGTCCATACCATCTGTCATGTGCTGACTGGTCTATACAAATATAAACTGGTACCATACACCCAGGGGGCTGCAGTAGTGTCCAGGGAAGTAAAGACAACTGATATAATACTGTCCATACCATCTGTCATGTGCTGACTGGTCTATACAAATATAAACTGGTACCATACACCCAGGGGCTGCAGTAGTGTCCAGGGAAGTAAAGACAACTGATATAACACTGTCCATACCATCTGTCATGTGCTGACTGGTCTATACAAATATAAACTGGTACCATACACCCAGGGGGCTGCAGTAGTGTCCAGGGAAGTAAAGACAGCTGATATAATACTGTCCATACCATCTGTCATGTGCTGACTGGTCTATACAAATATAAACTGGCACCATACACCCAGGGGGCTGCAGTAGTGTCCAGGGAAGTAAAGACAGCTGATATAATACTGTCCATACCATCTGTCATGTGCTGACTGGTCTATACAAATATAAACTGGCACCATACACCCAGGGGGCTGCAGTAGAGTAGTGTCCAGGGAAGTAAAGACAGCTGATATAATACTGTCCATACCATCTGTCCAGTGCTGACCGGTCTATACAAATATAAACTGGCACCATACACCCAGGGGGCTGCAGTAGTGTCCAGGGAAGTAAAGACAGCTGATATAATACTGTCCATACCATCTGTCATGTGCTGACTGGTCTATACAAATATAAACTGGTACCATACACCCAGGGGGCTGCAGTAGAGTAGTGTCCAGGGAAGTAAAGACAGCTGATATAATACTGTCCATACCATCTGTCCAGTGCTGACTGGTCTATACAAATATAAACTGGTACCATACACCCAGGGGGCTGCAGTAGTGTCCAGGGAAGTAAAGACAGCTGATATAATACTGTCCATACCATCTGTCCAGTGCTGACTGGTCTATACAAATATAAACTGGTACCATACACCCAGGGGGCTGCAGTAGAGTAGTGTCCAGGGAAGTAAAGTCAGCTGATATAATACTGTCCATACCATCTGTCCAGTGCTGACTGGTCTATACAAATATAAACTGGTACCATACACCCAGGGGGCTGCAGTAATGTCCAGGGAAGTAAAGACAGCTGATATAATACTGTCCATACCATCTGTCCAGTGCTGACCGGTCTATACAAATATAAACTGGCACCATACACCCAGGGGGCTGCAGTAGTGTCCAGGGAAGTAAAGACAGCTGTTATATACTGTCCATACCATCTGTCCAGTGCTGACTGGTCTATACAAATATAAACTGGCACCATAGACCCAGGGGGCTGCAGTAGAGTTGTGTCCAGGAAAGTAAAGTCAGCTGATATAACACTGTCCATACCATCTGTCCAGTGCTGACTGGTCTATACAATTATAAACTGGTACCATACACCCAGGGGGCTGCAGTAGTGTCCAGGGAAGTAAAAGTAAAGACAGCTGATATAACACTGTCCATACCATCTGTCATGTGCTGACTGGTCTATACAAATATAAACTGGTACCATACACCCAGGGGTCTGCAGTAGTGTCCAGGGAAGTAAAGACAACTGATATAATACTGTCCATACCATCTGTCATGTGCTGACTGGTCTATACAAATATAAACTGGTACCATACACCCAGGGGGCTGCAGTAGTGTCCAGGGAAGTAAAGACAACTGATATAACACTGTCCATACCATCTGTCATGTGCTGACTGGTCTATACAAATATAAACTGGTACCATACACCCAGGGGGCTGCAGTAGTGTCCAGGGAAGTAAAGACAGCTGATATAATACTGTCCATACCATCTGTCATGTGCTGACTGGTCTATACAAATATAAACTGGCACCATACACCCAGGGGGCTGCAGTAGTGTCCAGGGAAGTAAAGACAGCTGATATAATACTGTCCATACCATCTGTCATGTGCTGACTGGTCTATACAAATATAAACTGGCACCATACACCCAGGGGGCTGCAGTAGAGTAGTGTCCAGGGAAGTAAAGACAGCTGATATAATACTGTCCATACCATCTGTCCAGTGCTGACCGGTCTATACAAATATAAACTGGCACCATACACCCAGGGGGCTGCAGTAGTGTCCAGGGAAGTAAAGACAGCTGATATAATACTGTCCATTATATCTGTCATGTGCTGACTGGTCTATACAAATATAAACTGGTACCATACATCCAGGGGGCTGCAGTAGAGTAGTGTCCAGGGAAGTAAAGACAGCTGATATAATACTGTCCATACCATCTGTCCAGTGCTGACTGGTCTATACAAATATAAACTGGTACCATACACCCAGGGGGCTGCAGTAATGTCCAGGGAAGTAAAGACAACTGATATAATACTGTCCATACCATCTATCCAGTGCTGACTGGTCTATACAAATATAAACTGGTACCATACACCCAGGGGGCTGCAGTAGAGTAGTGTCCAGGGAAGTAAAGTCAGCTGATATAATACTGTCCATACCATCTGTCCAGTGCTGACTGGTCTATACAAATATAAACTGGTACCATACACCCAGGGGGCTGCAGTAATATCCAGGGAAGTAAAGACAGCTGATATAATACTGTCCATACCATCTGTCCAGTGCTGACCGGTCTATACAAATATAAACTGGCACCATACACCCAGGGGGCTGCAGTAGTGTCCAGGGAAGTAAAGACAGCTGATATAATACTGTCCATACCATCTGTCCAGTGCTGACTGGTCTATACAAATATAAACTGGCACCATACACCCAGGGGGCTGCAGTAGAGTAGTGTCCAGGGAAGTAAAGACAGCTGATATAATACTGTCCATACCATCTGTCCAGTGCTGACCGGTCTATACAAATATAAACTGGCACCATACACCCAGGGGGCTGCAGTAGTGTCCAGGGAAGTAAAGACAGCTGATATAATACTGTCCATACCATCTGTCCAGTGCTGACTGGTCTATACAAATATAAACTGGTACCATACACCCAGGGGGCTGCAGTAATGTCCAGGGAAGTAAAGACAGCTGATATAATACTGTCCATACCATCTGTCCAGTGCTGACCGGTCTATACAAATATAAACTGGCACCATACACCCAGGGGGCTGCAGTAGTGTCCAGGGAAGTAAAGACAGCTGATATAATATTGTCAATACCATCTGTCCAGTGCTGACTGGTCTATACAAATATAAACTGGTACCATACACCCAGGGGGCTGCAGTAATGTCCAGGGAAGTAAAGACAGCTGATATAATACTGTCCATTATATCTGTCATGTGCTGACTGGTCTATACAAATATAAACTGGTACCATACACCCAGGGGGCTGCAGTAATGTCCAGGGAAGTAAAGACAGCTGATATAATACTGTCCATACCATCTGTCATGTGCTGACTGGTCTATACAAATATAAACTGGCACCATACACCCAGGGGGCTGCAGTAATGTCCAGGGAAGCAAAGACAGCTGATATAATACTGTCCGTACCATCTGTCATGTGCTGACTGGTCTATACAAATATAAACTGGTACCATACACCCAGGGGGCTGCAGTAGTGTCCAGGGAAGTAAAGACAGCTGATATAATACTGCCCATACCATCTGTCCAGTGCTGACCGGTCTATACAAATATAAACTGGCACCATACACCCAGGGGGCTGCAGTAGTGTCCAGGGAAGTAAAAGTAAAGACAGCTGATATAACACTGTCCATACCATCTGTCATGTGCTGACTGGTCTATACAAATATAAACTGGTACCATACACCCAGGGGGCTGCAGTAGTGTCCAGGGAAGTAAAAGTAAAGACAGCTGATATAACACTGTCCATACCATCTGTCATGTGCTGACTGGTCTATACAAATATAAACTGGTACCATACACCCAGGGGTCTGCAGTAGTGTCCAGGGAAGTAAAGACAACTGATATAATACTGTCCATACCATCTGTCATGTGCTGACTGGTCTATACAAATATAAACTGGTACCATACACCCAGGGGGCTGCAGTAGTGTCCAGGGAAGTAAAGACAACTGATATAACACTGTCCATACCATCTGTCATGTGCTGACTGGTCTATACAAATATAAACTGGCACCATACACCCAGGGGGCTGCAGTAGTGTCCAGGGAAGTAAAGACAGCTGATATAATACTGTCCATACCATCTGTCATGTGCTGACTGGTCTATACAAATATAAACTGGCACCATACACCCAGGGGGCTGCAGTAGAGTAGTGTCCAGGGAAGTAAAGACAGCTGATATAATACTGTCCATACCATCTGTCCAGTGCTGACCGGTCTATACAAATATAAACTGGCACCATACACCCAGGGGGCTGCAGTAGTGTCCAGGGAAGTAAAGACAGCTGATATAATACTGTCCATACCATCTGTCATGTGCTGACTGGTCTATACAAATATAAACTGGTACCATACACCCAGGGGGCTGCAGTAGAGTAGTGTCCAGGGAAGTAAAGACAGCTGATATAATACTGTCCATACCATCTGTCCAGTGCTGACTGGTCTATACAAATATAAACTGGTACCATACACCCAGGGGGCTGCAGTAGTGTCCAGGGAAGTAAAGACAACTGATATAATACTGTCCATACCATCTATCCAGTGCTGACTGGTCTATACAAATATAAACTGGTACCATACACCCAGGGGGCTGCAGTAGAGTAGTGTCCAGGGAAGTAAAGTCAGCTGATATAATACTGTCCATACCATCTGTCCAGTGCTGACTGGTCTATACAAATATAAACTGGTACCATACACCCAGGGGGCTGCAGTAATATCCAGGGAAGTAAAGACAGCTGATATAATACTGTCCATACCATCTGTCCAGTGCTGACCGGTCTATACAAATATAAACTGGCACCATACACCCAGGGGGCTGCAGTAGTGTCCAGGGAAGTAAAGACAGCTGATATAATACTGTCCATACCATCTGTCCAGTGCTGACTGGTCTATACAAATATAAACTGGCACCATACACCCAGGGGGCTGCAGTAGAGTAGTGTCCAGGGAAGTAAAGACAGCTGATATAATACTGTCCATACCATCTGTCCAGTGCTGACCGGTCTATACAAATATAAACTGGCACCATACACCCAGGGGGCTGCAGTAGTGTCCAGGGAAGTAAAGACAGCTGATATAATACTGTCCATACCATCTGTCCAGTGCTGACTGGTCTATACAAATATAAACTGGTACCATACACCCAGGGGGCTGCAGTAATGTCCAGGGAAGTAAAGACAGCTGATATAATACTGTCCATACCATCTGTCCAGTGCTGACCGGGTCTATACAAATATAACTGGCACCATACACCCAGGGGGCTGCAGTAGTGTCCAGGGAAGTAAAGACAGCTGATATAATATTGTCAATACCATCTGTCCAGTGCTGACTGGTCTATACAAATATAAACTGGTACCATACACCCAGGGGGCTGCAGTAATGTCCAGGGAAGTAAAGACAGCTGATATAATACTGTCCATTATATCTGTCATGTGCTGACTGGTCTATACAAATATAAACTGGTACCATACACCCAGGGGGCTGCAGTAATGTCCAGGGAAGTAAAGACAGCTGATATAATACTGTCCATACCATCTGTCATGTGCTGACTGGTCTATACAAATATAAACTGGCACCATACACCCAGGGGGCTGCAGTAATGTCCAGGGAAGCAAAGACAGCTGATATAATACTGTCCGTACCATCTGTCATGTGCTGACTGGTCTATACAAATATAAACTGGTACCATACACCCAGGGGGCTGCAGTAGTGTCCAGGGAAGTAAAGACAGCTGATATAATACTGCCCATACCATCTGTCCAGTGCTGACCGGTCTATACAAATATAAACTGGCACCATACACCCAGGGGGCTGCAGTAGAGTAGTGTCCAGGGAAGCAAAGACAGCTGATATAATACTGTCCATACCATCTGTCATGTGCTGACTGGTCTATACAAATATAAACTGGTACCATACACCCAGGGGGCTGCAGTAATGTCCAGGGAAGTAAAGACAGCTGATATAATACTGTCCATACCATCTGTCATGTGCTGACTGGTCTATACAAATATAAACTGGTACCATACACCCAGGGGGCTGCAGTAATGTCCAGGGAAGCAAAGACAGCTGATATAATACTGTCCATACCATCTGTCATGTGCTGACTGGTCTATACAAATATAAACTGGCACCATACACCCAGGGAGCCGCAGTACTGTCCAGGGAAGTAAAGACAGCTGATATAATACTGTCCATACCATCTGTCATGTGCTGACTGGTCTATACAAATATAAACTGGCACCATACACCCAGGGTGCTGCAGTAGAGTAGTGTCCAGGGAAGTAAAGACAGCTGATATAATACTGTCCATACCATCTGTCCAGTGCTGACTGGTCTATACAAATATAAACTGGCACCATACACCCAAGGGGCTGCAGTGGTGTCCAGGGAAGTAAAGACAGCTGATATAATACTGTCCATACCATCTGTCATGTGCTGACTGGTCTATACAAATATAAACTGGCACCATACACCCAGGGTGCTGCAGTAGAGTAGTGTCCAGGGAAGTAAAGACAGCTGATATAATACTGTCCATACCATCTGTCCAGTGCTGACTGGTCTATACAAATATAAACTGGCACCATACACCCAGGGGGCTGCAGTAGTGTCCAGGGAAGTAAAGACAGCTGATATAATACTGACCATACCATCTGTCTAGTGCTGACTGGTCTATACAAATATAAACTGGCACCATACACCCAGGGGGCTGCAGTAATGTCCAGGGAAGTAAAGACAGCTGATATAATACTGTCCGTACCATCTGTCATGTGCTGACTGATCTATACAAATATAAACTGGTACCATACACCCAGGGGGCTGCAGTAGTGTCCAGGGAAGTAAAGACAGCTGATATAATACTGTCCATACCATCTGTCCAGTGCTGACCGGTCTATACAAATATAAACTGGCACCATACACCCAGGGGGCTGCAGTAGTGTCCAGGGAAGTAAAGACAGCTGATATAATACTGTCCATTATATCTGTCATGTGCTGACTGGTCTATACAAATATAAACTGGTACCATACACCCAGGGGGCTGCAGTAATGTCCAGGGAAGTAAAGACAGCTGATATAATACTGTCCATACCATCTGTCAGGTGCCGACTGGTCTATACAAATATAAACTGGCACCATACACCCAGGGAGCCGCAGTACTGTCCAGGGAAGTAAAGACAGCTGATATAATATTGTCTATACCATCTGTCATGTGCTGACTGGTCTATACAAATATAAACTGGCACCATACACCCAGGGGGCTGCAGTAGTGTCCAGGGAAGTAAAGACAGCTGATATAATACTGTCCATACCATCTGTCATGTGCTGACTGGTCTATACAAATATAAACTGGCACCATACACCCAGGGGGCTGCAGTAGTGTCCAGGAAAGTAAAGACAGCTGATATAATACTGTCCATACCATCTGTCTAGTGCTGACTGGTCTATACAAATATAAACTGGCACCATACACCCAGGGGGCTGCAGTAGAGTAGTGTCCAGGGAAGTAAAGACAGCTGATATAATACTGTCCATACCATCTGTCCAGTGCTGACTGGTCTATACAAATATAAACTGGCACCATACACCCAGGGGGCTGCAGTAGAGTAGTGTCCAGGGAAGTAAAGACAGCTGATATAATACTGTCCATACCATCTGTCCAGTGCTGACTGGTCTATACAAATATAAACTGGTACCATACACCCAGGGGGCTGCAGTAATGTCCAGGGAAGTAAAGACAGCTGATATAATACTGTCCATACCATCTGTCATGTGCTGACTGGTCTATACAAATATAAACTGGCACCATACACCCAGGGTGCTGCAGTAGAGTAGTGTCCAGGAAGTAAAGACAGCTGATATAATACTGTCCATACCATCTGTCCAGTGCTGACTGGTCTATACAAATATAAACTGGCACCATACACCCAGGGGGCTGCAGTAGAGTAGTGTCCAGGGAAGTAAAGACAGCTGATATAATACTGTCCATACCATCTGTCCAGTGCTGACTGGTCTATACAAATATAAACTGGCACCATACACCCAGGGGGCTGCAGTAGTGTCCAGGGAAGTAAAGACAGCTGATATAATACTGACCATACCATCTGTCTAGTGCTGACTGGTCTATACAAATATAAACTGGCACCATACACCCAGGGGGCTGCAGTAATGTCCAGGGAAGTAAAGACAGCTGATATAATACTGTCCGTACCATCTGTCATGTGCTGACTGGTCTATACAATATAAACTGGTACCATACACCCAGGGGCTGCAGTAGTGTCCAGGGAAGTAAAGACAGCTGATATAATACTGCCCATACCATCTGTCCAGTGCTGACCGGTCTATACAAATATAAACTGGCACCATACACCCAGGGGGCTGCAGTAGAGTAGTGTCCAGGGAAGCAAAGACAGCTGATATAATACTGTCCATACCATCTGTCATGTGCTGACTGGTCTATACAAATATAAACTGGTACCATACACCCAGGGGGCTGCAGTAATGTCCAGGGAAGTAAAGACAGCTGATATAATACTGTCCATACCATCTGTCATGTGCTGACTGGTCTATACAAATATAAACTGGTACCATACACCCAGGGGGCTGCAGTAATGTCCAGGGAAGCAAAGACAGCTGATATAATACTGTCCATACCATCTGTCATGTGCTGATTGGTCTATACAAATATAAACTGGCACCATACACCCAAGGAGCCGCAGTACTGTCCAGGGAAGTAAAGACAGCTGATATAATACTGTCCATACCATCTGTCATGTGCTGACTGGTCTATACAAATATAAACTGGCACCATACACCCAGGGTGCTGCAGTAGAGTAGTGTCCAGGGAAGTAAAGACAGCTGATATAATACTGTCCATACCATCTGTCCAGTGCTGACTGGTCTATACAAATATAAACTGGCACCATACACCCAGGGGGCTGCAGTGGTGTCCAGGGAAGTAAAGACAGCTGATATAATACTGTCCATACCATCTGTCATGTGCTGACTGGTCTATACAAATATAAACTGGCACCATACACCCAGGGTGCTGCAGTAGAGTAGTGTCCAGGGAAGTAAAGACAGCTGATATAATACTGTCCATACCATCTGTCCAGTGCTGACTGGTCTATACAAATATAAACTGGCACCATACACCCAGGGGGCTGCAGTAGTGTCCAGGGAAGTAAAGACAGCTGATATAATACTGACCATACCATCTGTCTAGTGCTGACTGGTCTATACAAATATAAACTGGCACCATACACACAGGGGGCTGCAGTAATGTCCAGGGAAGTAAAGACAGCTGATATAATACTGTCCGTAACATCTGTCATGTTCTGACTGGTCTATACAAATATAAACTGATACCATACACCCAGGGGGCTGCAGTAGTGTCCAGGGAAGTAAAGACAGCTGATATAATACTGTCCATACCATCTGTCCAGTGCTGACTGGTCTATACAAATATAAACTGGCACCATACACCCAGGGGGCTGCAGTAGAGTAGTGTCCAGGGAAGTAAAGACAGCTGATATAATACTGTCCATACCATCTGTCCAGTGCTGACTGGTCTATACAAATATAAACTGGTACCATACACCCAGGGGGCTGCAGTAATGTCCAGGGAAGTAAAGACAGCTGATATAATACTGTCCATACCATCTGTCATGTGCTGACTGGTCTATACAAATATAAACTGGCACCATACACCCAGGGTGCTGCAGTAGAGTAGTGTCCAGGGAAGTAAAGACAGCTGATATAATACTGTCCATACCATCTGTCCAGTGCTGACTGGTCTATACAAATATAAACTGGCACCATACACCCAGGGGGCTGCAGTAATGTCCAGGGAAGTAAAGACAGCTGATATAATACTGTCCATACCATCTGTCCAGTGCTGACTGGTCTATACAAATATAAACTGGCACCATACACCCAGGGGGCTGCAGTAGTGTCCAGGGAAGTAAAGACAGCTGATATAATACTGACCATACCATCTGTCTAGTGCTGACTGGTCTATACAAATATAAACTGGCACCATACACCCAGGGGGCTGCAGTAATGTCCAGGGAAGTAAAGACAGCTGATATAATACTGTCCGTACCATCTGTCATGTGCTGACTGGTCTATACAAATATAAACTGGTACCATACACCCAGGGGGCTGCAGTAGTGTCCAGGGAAGTAAAGACAGCTGATATAATACTGTCCATACCATCTGTCCAGTGCTGACCGGTCTATACAAATATAAACTGGCACCATACACCCAGGGTGCTGCAGTAGTGTCCAGGGAAGTAAAGACAGCTGATATAATACTGTCCATTATATCTGTCATGTGCTGACTGGTCTATACAAATATAAACTGGTACCATACACCCAGGGGGCTGCAGTAATGTCCAGGGAAGTAAAGACAGCTGATATAATACTGTCCATACCATCTGTCAGGTGCCGACTGGTCTATACAAATATAAACTGGTACCATACACCCAGGGAGCCGCAGTACTGTCCAGGGAAGTAAAGACAGCTGATATAATATTGTCCATACCATCTGTCATGTGCTGACTGGTCTATACAAATATAAACTGGCACCATACACCCAGGGGGCTGCAGTAGTGTCCAGGGAAGTAAAGACAGCTGATATAATACTGTCCATACCATCTGTCATGTGCTGACTGGTCTATACAAATATAAACTGGCACCATACACCCAGGGGGCTGCAGTAGTGTCCAGGAAAGTAAAGACAGCTGATATAATACTGTCCATACCATCTGTCCAGTGCTGACTGGTCTATACAAATATAAACTGGCACCATACACCCAGGGGGCTGCAGTAGAGTAGTGTCCAGGGAAGTAAAGACAGCTGATATAATACTGTCCATACCATCTGTCCAGTGCTGACTGGTCTATACAAATATAAACTGGCACCATACACCCAGAGGGCTGCAGTAGAGTAGTGTCCAGGGAAGTAAAGACAGCTGATATAATACTGTCCATACCATCTGTCCAGTGCTGACTGGTCTATACAAATATAAACTGGTACCATACACCCAGGGGGCTGCAGTAATGTCCAGGGAAGTAAAGACAGCTGATATAATACTGTCCATACCATCTGTCCAGTGCTGACTGGTCTATACAAATATAAACTGGTACCATACACCCAGGGGGCTGCAGTAGAGTAGTGTCCAGATAAGTAAAGACAGCTGATATAATTTTGTCCATACCATCTGTCCAGTGCTGACTGGTCTATACAAATATAAACTGGTATCATACACCCAGGGGGCTGCAGTAGTGTCCAGGGAAGTAAAGACAGCTGATATAATACTGTCCATACCATCTGTCCAGTGCTGACTGGTCTATACAAATATAAACTGGTACCATACACCCAGGGGGCTGCAGTAGTGTCCAGGGAAGTAAAGACAGCTGATATAATACTGTCCATACCATCTGTCCAGTGCTGACTGGTCTATACAAATATAAACTGGTATCATACACCCAGGGAGCAGCAGTAGAGTAGTGACCAGATGCTTGTTCATGGGTTCGAATCTGTATTGAGGCAGATTTTTAAAATTGATCTAGGCTCCCAGGTCTAGACAGCCTAAAATAGGTACCAGGAAATGTCATAGGAAAGTGAAGGCAGCCAACGTGAGATTGATTATATCACCCTGTGAGTGTCAATCAGTCTATACAAATATGGGTCAAGCACCATATGTCCACTGTACCTGGTGGTGTGTTAAAGATTACCTTCCTTACTCTACTTACCCAAACCCTACCATGCCTCACGACCTGCAGAAATGTCCACTACTTTTTACATTATGTATTTATACTAAAACAAATATTGCATGTCCTTTGCAGGATATTGTAATCAACCCCAGGCTGATTGTCTAGCTGAACTTTCTGTGCACAGTTAGTGGCGTAGTTGATTTATTCCCTACACCGGTCAGTTGGACTTATACACGGACTTCAGAGGTCAGCATGGATGGATAGATAAGGATGTGTGTTCTTATACACCTGGTGTGCTGATGCTGAGGTAAGGGGTTCAACTCCTACACCGGACAGTTGGACTAAAATGTTGGCCTCTTGTCCCTGACTTGGGGATGTAAATTACAAGTGCCTCTGAAGTCAGAGTGGGTTCGCATGATGGCGAGGGACACTATTAATTAAAAAGTAGCTTAAAAGTCGACAGAGTCGACTTCATTGCACCGGGATTTTATCCCATATGGCTCAGTCTCTTTCCGAAGCGCGGAAAGCAGCTCACAAAGCATTAACTCCGTAGCTTTAACGACGACCCACAGGAGTCTCCGAAAAATTTCACTCATGAACCGAAGGGCACGGCCCGGAATCGAACTCATAACCTTCGGAGCCCGAGTCAAACGGCTTGACCACTTCACCACAGAGACTCCCGGACACTATTAGCAGGGAAAGCTAATCCAGACAAAATTCAGTACAGCACTACTAGAAGTGGTGTGTATGGAATAAGCTTGAGTTCAAAGCAAGTGAGCGCACCCCCAAAAAAATACACTAATTTCTTGTGCAGAAAGGAATGACAAATTACTGAACATAAAATTGCCAGAAAATCAACTTGGGGTTAATGGCATTATCTTGCAAAGGACACGTAACATTTAAAAAATGTATACTACACTGAATCACAGGTTATTAGTTGTAAGAAAAAATAACTCAAGAGCAACGTTTTCTTTCCATTTCAGAATTTAAAAATGAATACCTGGTTCATGTATGCCAGGATTATCAGAAATTTCCAGGACCCAGAGTTCTCTCTGCTGCACCGACTGGCCAACTGAGTAAAGTTTGGTGATTGTGGGGCATTTCTCAGCGAGGCTATGAAGAAACTGGGTCATCTTGTCATAGTTGTGGTGCTGAAACTCTGAAGGTTCCAGAAAGTGTGTGGCCGCATGGTGGCTGTCAAAAATGTTAATATATGCTGTAGCATGAAACAATCATATATATTCACCACAATACTCTTTTTCTGTAACAAATGTTAGTGATATGTTGTTTTCTGTAACAAATGTAAGTTAGTGGTATGCCCTTTACAGACCCTTGCAATCAACCTCAGAATTATTGGCTGTCTGTGATTTACTAGGCATTTTTACGTTCAGTACAAATGTGAGACTAACTCTAAACGACCTCAGAACAGATGCTACAATGATTATGGTGGTATGCAGGTGGTATGTCAAAACTTGCTCATGAAAGATTTCAAATCATTGCATTTTTACAACCTTATATAGCCAGTGTCTGTGGGGCAGGTATGGCGAACACGATTTATAATCCTGACTACTGCACTTGACATCAGTTGCAGTTGATTTGGAAGCAGACCGCTTTTTGCTAATTTTTGACAATAGGATAACCATGAACGTTTAGAAATGAACTACTGAATGTAAACTTGCCTAGAAAGTACACTTACTTAGTAAATCACAAACGGCCAAATAAAGCTGGGGTTGACTGCAACATCCTGAGGTGAAGAAAAGATGTTGATGCTGGATAGGCCATACATTTAGAAAACCCAAGAGTAGTATAACTAGAACAGTTTTAATATGGAACTCACAGGGCAAAGGAAATAGAGGAATACTTAAAAACTCATGGAGAAGAGAAGTAGAAACAGAAATGAATGAGGGAAGGGCGTGGACAGAACTGCTGGGATAATGACAGGAGGGAGTTGGTTGAGGGCCTATGCTCCAATCAGGGATAGAGGAAGGAGGAAGAAGAATGAAATATATTGCCATTTGTATTGTTATTTTAATATCTTTATCTCCCTTATGCAAAATGGCAAATGTAAACCAAAGATCATCATCCATATGGGGATGGATGGATGGACGGATGGACGGACGGACGGACGGACGGACGGACGGACAGACAGACAGACAGACAGGCAGATTGACTGACAACAGACAGACAGACAGATCAACTGACAACAGACAGACAGAAAAGCAGGCAGGCAGACAGACAGATTGACCGACAACAGACAGACAGACAGGCAGGCAGACAGACAGATTGACTGACAATAGACAGACTGAGAGACAGACAGACAGACAGACAGAGACTCTCACCTGAAATCCTGAAGAGCATCAATTTCTGACATCAGTTTATCCAACTTAGCACTAGCTTTACTGCCGGGCCTGTCATCCCTACAAGAAATATACATGCGGACAGTTATACAAACACACACTATGTATACATGTATCAACACGACAGGAATTTACTGAGATCAAAGAAATAGATGGGTGCTGTGGCTTAGGGACAGTGAACGTGTCTCACATTTCCCGGCGCACTGTGACGAGGGTTTTAAATCAGCTGCAGGCAATCTGAAAGCAGTTGATTTCGATGGTATGAGGCGTTGGTTGTTCAGAAAGCAATGGCAAACTACTGAATGTAAAAACTGCCTAGTACATCAGTCAATAAATGCTGGGGTTTATTACAATGTCCTGTAAAAGACATGCAGCAAACTTGTCATGGAATAAGCTGGTTTTAAGTATCCCATTGTTAAGAGACTATAACCCATTGCCTAGAGTATAATTTAACTGATAAACAAGTCATTGATGCACATGTAAATGATGCCAAGGTAGTTAATGTACAGATTAAATGGAAATGATTTATAATCATGTTTTGTGTACCATAAGCATCAGTAAAGTGAAATGGTACCTGGTGCTTCTTTTGGTAAGCGTAAAGTTCACTTGAACTCCATCTCCCTTAGGCACTAAGATGTTGTCCTTTACGCTCGTTTCATATCTGGCATTAAAAAAAGAACAAGAAAGATTAACAAAACTCCTGATAATAAACTTATTAACTAAATAATACAGGGTGTTTATGAAGTCTCACAACACTTTGTATGTAGAACAAGTTTGACAAATGAAGTACATGATATCATAAAACAAATGTGCTCCATAGTCCATAATGAAGCTATATGCAGTGAATGGCTGTCGTCTGCTCAAGTAATTATTTGCCCTCCAAACAGAATGGTGTTATCGATGAAAGGAAGGATTTTTCAAATTTGTTCTATATATATATACATAGTGCAGTGAGACTTTACAAACAACTATATAACACTTCCAAAGGTGTATGTAGCTGTTGCACATTTTTAACGCAGAGAGACTGGTGTTTTCTGTTAAAGCACCAATGACATGTGCTTCCTGGTGGTTTCTTATTCTTATGACCATGCTGTGTTGTGTTGGTCATCATTTCTGTCTACAGTCTTCTGTCTCATGTACTGCCAATCATTTCTGTCTACAGTCTTCTGTCTCATGTACTGCCAATCATTTCTGTCTACAGTCTTCTGTCTCATGTACTGCCAATCATTTCTGTCTACAGTCTTCTGTCTCATGTACTGCCAATCATTTCTGTCTACAGTCTTCTGTCTCATGTACTGCCAATCATTTCTGTCTAGTCTTCTGTCGCATGTACTGCCAATCATTTCTGTCTACAGTCTTCTGTCTCATGTACTGCCAATCATTTCTGTCTACAGTCTTCTGTCTCATGTACTGCCAATCATTTCTGTCTACAGTCTTCTGTCTCATGTACTGCCAATCATTTCTGTCTACAGTCTTCTGTCTCATGTACTGCCAATCATTTCTGTCTACAGTCTTCTGTCTCATGTACTGCCAATCATTTCTGTCTACAGTCTTCTGTCTCATGTACTGCCAATCATTTCTGTCTACAGTCTTCTGTCTCATGTACTGCCAATCATTTCTGTCTACAGTCTTCTGTCTCATGTACTGCCAATCATTTCTGTCTACAGTCTTCTGTCTCATGTACTGCCAATCATGTCTGTCTACAGTCTTCTGTCTCATGTACTGCCAATCATGTCTGTCTACAGTCTTCTGTCTCATGTACTGCCAATCATTTATGTCTAGTCTTCTGTCTCATGTACTGCCAATCATTTCTGTCTACAGTCTTCTGTCTCATGTACTGCCAATCATTTCTGTCTACAGTCTTCTGTCTCATGTACTGCCAATCATGTCTGTCTACAGTTTTCTGTCTCATGTACTGCCAATCATTTCTGTCTACAGTCTTCTGTCTCATGTACTGCTAATCATTTCTGTCTACAGTCTTCTGTCTCATGTACTGCCAATCATGTCTGTCTACAGTCTTCTTTCTCATGTACTGCCAATCATGTCTGTCTACAGTCTTCTGTCTCATGTACTGCCAATCATTTCTGTCTACAGTCTTCTGTTTCATGTACTGCCAATCATTTCTGTCTAGTCTACTGTCTCATGTACTGCCAATCATTTCTGTCTAAAGTCTTCTGTCTCATGTACTGCCAATCATTTCTGTCTAGTCTACTGTCTCATGTACTGCCAATCATTTCTGTCTAGTCTTCTGTCTCATGTACTGCCAATCATTTCTGTCTACAGTCTTCTGTCTCATGTACTGCCAATCATTTCTGTCTACAGCCTTCTGTCTCATGTACTGCCAATCATTTTTGTCTACAGTCTTCTGTCTCATGTACTGCCAATCATTTCTGTCTACAGTCTTCTGTCTCATGTACTGCTAATCATTTCTGTCTACAGTCTTCTGTCTCATGTACTGCCAATCATGTCTGTCTACAGTCTTCTGTCTCATGTACTGCCAATCATGTCTGTCTACAGTCTTCTGTCTCATGTACTGCCAATCATTTCTGTCTACAGTCTTCTGTTTCATGTACTGCCAATCATTTCTGTCTAGTCTACTGTCTCATGTACTGCCAATCATTTCTGTCTAAAGTCTTCTGTCTCATGTACTGCCAATCATTTCTGTCTAGTCTACTGTCTCATGTACTGCCAATCATTTCTGTCTAGTCTTCTGTCTCATGTACTGCCAATCATTTCTGTCTACAGTCTTCTGTCTACAGTCTTCTGTCTCATGTACTGCCAATCATTTCTGTCTACAGTCTTCTGTCTCATGTACTGCCAATCATGTCTGTCTACAGTCTTCTGTCTCATGTACTGCCAATCATTTCTGTCTACAGTCTTCTGTTTCATGTACTGCCAATCATTTCTGTCTTGTCTACTGTCTCATGTACTGCCAATCATTTCTGTCTACAGTCTTCTGTTTCATGTACTGCCAATCATTTCTGTCTAGTCTACTGTCTCATGTACTGCCAATCATTTCTGTCTAAAGTCTTCTGTCTCATGTACTGCCAATCATTTCTGTCTAGTCTACTGTCTCATGTACTGCCAATCATTTCTGTCTAGTCTTCTGTCTCATGTACTGCCAATCATTTCTGTCTACAGTCTTCTGTCTACAGTCTTCTGTCTCATGTACTGCCAATCATGTCTGTCTACAGTCTTCTGTCTCATGTACTGCCAATCATGTCTGTCTACAGTCTTCTGTCTCATGTACTGCCAATCATTTCTGTCTACAGTCTTCTGTTTCATGTACTGCCAATCATTTCTGTCTAGTCTACTGTCTCATGTACTGCCAATCATTTCTGTCTAAAGTCTTCTGTCTCATGTACTGCCAATCATTTCTGTCTAGTCTACTGTCTCATGTACTGCCAATCATTTCTGTCTAGTCTTCTGTCTCATGTACTGCCAATCATTTCTGTCTACAGTCTTCTGTCTACAGTCTTCTGTCTCATGTACTGCCAATCATTTCTGTCTACAGTCTTCTGTCTCATGTACTGCCAATCATGTCTGTCTACAGTCTTCTGTCTCATGTACTGCCAATCATTTCTGTCTACAGTCTTCTGTTTCATGTACTGCCAATCATTTCTGTCTAGTCTACTGTCTCATGTACTGCCAATCATTTCTGTCTAAAGTCTTCTGTCTCATGTACTGCCAATCATTTCTGTCTAGTCTACTGTCTCATGTACTGCCAATCATTTCTGTCTAGTCTTCTGTCTCATGTACTGCCAATCATTTCTGTCTACAGTCTTCTGTCTACAGTCTTCTGTCTCATGTACTGCCAATCATTTCTGTCTACAGTCTTCTGTCTCATGTACTGCCAATCATGTCTGTCTACAGTTTTCTGTCTCATGTACTGCCAATCATTTCTCATACCAATGCTCCACTATGCCATGATAACAATGTCTAGCATCTTTTCTCTGTGTCTTCCCTGTCTCTCTTCCCCTCTATCACATTGTCATGACATACAGCAGCTTTCCCCGTGTCATGATGTACTGAAAGAATGTGGAATGTCTTCTTCTGATGTGAGTAACCAGTTCTCTTTCTTAGATAATTTCTTTCAAGGTATCTTCATTATGTTTCTCATCAGTATGTGGTGTTCTCATTCATCATCATCATGTGCCATGCCATAAGCATGATGGTTCATGTTTCATCATCTCACTCGATCACCAGAGTCGTGGATCAGCTCCGTGTTTCTGTCTCGACCATAACACATGACCAAGCCATCCAGGTTTATGCTTCTCTGCCTTCCCCTTGTTCTCTTCCCCTCGATCTTGTCACCAAGTTCTCCAATTTATTTCTTCTCATTATGTGACAAAAAATTCTTATTATTCTTCTATAAAACCACATCTCTGTAGCTTCCACATAATTCCTCACTAGCTTGCTCTGCTGACTGTCTTTGATTCACTTCAGTAAATCAGGATTGTATTAAGACAAGCCACAAAAAAAAACAAAAAACAAAACAATGGCACCATTCTCTGTAAATCTATTCTTTATCTTTGTTTAAACTGCATGTAAAATGCAGCAGTTGGTTGCTTCCCTTACAAATTTAAAACAATTGCCATTAATAGAAAATATAATTATGAGATGCAAATCTGTCATGGATCCAAAAGGCAAGAGGAAGCCACCTCATTATCTGCCAAGAATATGTTGATAGGCAGTCACAAATCTAGATTAATGACATCAAAAAATAAAAACAAAAAACTGCCCAGTAGCCTATTAGCACACATCAAAAACTGAATACCATGGTTAAAACTAAATCTACAAGACAGTTAATGAACAAAACAAACACTTACCCGTCAGCCACAACCCTGACTATGTAGGTGCCGGGCACAAGCAGACGCCAGAAATCGCCAAACTGAGCTGAAGTAACGTTGTGGTTTATTCCATCTACAACAATGGTGGCTGATGGGATTCCTTGACCGGTTTCAGAATCCTTAACAAATCCTTTGATGCCAATATGAACCTGGACAAAGATAATTAAAGAAACAACTATGGAAATATCTGAAAGTTGAAAATACTCTATTCGTTTTCTTCAGCTGCCTTTAATTGCCAGTAGAACATTGGCTCTCAATCAACTCACACTAAGGCTTTTGTAGGTGTGTTCATTATTGGCTGAATTTTACAGCTAAAGTTTCCTACAGTATGAGGTTGTCAGCCTCTTACCAACCCTCCTTAGTCACCTCTTACGACATGCATGGCAGATTACATTGCTTCTACTCTGTGCTTCCCTTATGGACCAACGTAATATAGATGAAAAATGCTCTCTATTTCCTAAGAGATCTGTGAGAAGACAAAATATGTCTGTTGAATTTAACATTGCTCTTTGAGGGCAAAATAGGAAGAGGATGTAAACATTATAAATAATAAACCACTCAGAGAAATTATTATTCGAATAATTCCAACAGTAATAATAAATAAACTGACAGCACTTTATGCTGTATCTGATCTCCATTTCTTTTAAATGGACAGCACCCAATAACTTTGTCATATGTGCATCAGGTAACCATCAGTTGAAATGGGTTCATCAGTCGAAACTAAGGACTGTGGAAGATTATGGAGAAATATGGCTGTCTACAAAAGTTTGTCCAAATAGTGCGGCTATTTCATGATGGTATGCAGGCAAGAGTACAGGAAAATGGTGAACTGTCTGAGCCTTTTTCTGTCACCAATGGAGTGAAGCATGGATGTGTCCTGGCACCAACATTGTTCGTCCTCATGTTCTCAGCTATGCTGACGAATGCCTTTAGAGAAGAATGACATTGGAATAGACATCAACTACTGCATTGATGGAAAGTTGTTCAATCTCAGAAGACTGAAAGCCAAAACCAAAACTAACAGCGGCACCGTCAGAGAACTGCTGTTTGCTGATGATTGCGCTCTATATGCCAACTCAGAGGCAGACATGCAACACAATGTTTCAGCTTTCTCATATGCCTGTGCCAACTTTGGGCTCAATATCAACTTGGAGAAGACTGTAGTTATGTACCAGCCAGCTCCAGGGAATAATCGCAACGTGCCGAATATCAAAGTGAATGATCACAGACTAAGTGTTGTGGACAAATTCACCTATCTTGGCAGCACTATGTCACAAGCTGCCACAATTGATGACGAAGTGAATGCAAGAATCTCCAAGGCCCTCATGCCTTTGGCAGACTGTACAAGAATGTATGGGACAGAAATGGAATAAGCCTGCAAACAAAGCTGAAAGTCTATAAAGCAGTTGTATTATCCACACTGCAATATGCTTGTGAAACCTGGACTGTTTATCAGCGACATGCTAGGAAATTAGACCACTTCCACACAGTCTGCCTTAGGAAGCTATTGAAGATTAAATAGCAAGACAAGATCCCAGACCTGAAGTTCTAGAAAGAGCGTCCATGCCCAGTATCCACACTCTACTAATGAAAAATCAGATTCGCTGGGCTGGTCACTTAACTAGTATGCCAGATCACAGGCTCTCTAAACAAACTTTTTACTATTTTTACGGCAAGCTGCGTTGTGGTAAACGCTCCCAAGGTAGCCAGAGGAAACGCTTTAAAGACACTCTAAAAATCTCACTTAAAGCTTTTGGAATTCATCTTGACACCTGGGAGACTGCTGCTAAAGACCGTAATTCGTGGAGTACATCATTAAATAAGGGTGCAGTCACTTGTGAAGCAGCCAGGACTGCAAGAGCTGTGAAGAAAAGGCTTGACAGAAAAACCACTGCAGGAGATCCTCCTCCTGGAACGTCAAGCATTCTTTGCCCACATTGTCAAAGAATATTTCGAGCCAAAATAGGCCTTATCAGCCATCTTAGAACTCACGGATCCATACTTTCAACCCCACTGGATGAAATGAATGGGCATCATCATTCTTGATAGACAAATAACAACAGTTGAAATGGGAATGTTTGGCAAGTGTCTCTAGGTGTTGTGAGTTGTTGAAAATGTTCAGTGCTCTTTCTTAACATTATACATACTATAAGAAAGAGACAAATAAAGTAGAGAAGATTGACTTCATTGCACCGGGTTTTATCTCATATGGCTCGGTCTTTTTCCGCAGGACAGCCTACCAACAGCGTTGCACAAAGCACAAGTCTGTAGCTCCAGCGACAACCCCCAGATGTCTCCGCGAAAAATGCACTCGTTAACCGAAAATAGTGTTCTTTAGTCATATAATGAGAACATTGTGGTGACTGGAAAGATCTGTAGCAGAAAAGGCAGAGGCAGACAGAGAGAGATAATGTCTGATGGTCTAAGATGATGGCATGCAGCAATGTCATCAATAGAACTGATCCAGAACACAAGGGACCAAGATTAGTGATGAGATATAAATGCCTACCCCACTTGTCAAGGCATATGGTGATGATACAGATGACTCTTCATGTGGTGGCAAAGTGGCAGGTGTGTTGACTTACCATCAAATGGTCTTGGGTTAAAAGCAGGATTCTTTACCCTCAATACAGCACTGGAGTCAAGCTAACCTTGCAAAATGGCTAGAAAAGACGTTTCTGGCAGGGCATGACTACAAGGAAGGGAGCTGTCCACGTTACACCATGCCGATATGAAATTAAAGACAAAGGGATCAACTTAATTGCATCAGGTTTTATCCCGGTTGACTCGGCCTCTCTCTCCACATACTGGCAAACCACCTGCCAAGAGCACGAACTTCACAGCTCCAGTGTTGAATTACACTCACTATCTATTCAACTCATGTCTGAAAAGAAACCTACAACCTTCAGAACGCAAGAGAGATAGCTAAATCACTTCGCCCTGTCACATACACAGAACACGCTCTTATATGGTACATGTGAGGACTACAACTTCACATCGCTTTGGCTAAATCAGCAATGGTATTATCTTTTTCTATCATTGCTAAAAATGGTTTCAACCCCCTCCACTATTGTCTCTGGTTATAAAGCAAACATAAGAATGCACCATGCAGCGCAAAGAATAAAATAGGTACACAATAATGCACCATTTAGCACAAAGAATAAAGTTGGTGCACATCCATGCTTTCACTGAAGCTATTTCTGAAATCAGTGACAATATAAATTACAAACATTCAGACATTGTGTGGGACCTAACAAAGATGTCTTAACAACTGTTTGGTTTGTAAAGAAATACTTTTATTGTACAAGAATATCACCGTAAGTCCTCCAACCTCCTCCCATACATGGAGAATTTCAATGCAGTGTATGAACTCTGTAGCAACATGCAAATGTCTGCAAAGCAGGATCACACACGGTATGCATATTTTGTGGGTTGGCTTTTCTAATTTTTAATTTTGCCTAGGTAGCAGCCTATTCAATATTCAGCCTATTCTTTTCAATTTTCAGCTGCCGAGGAATTTCGAATATGTGCAATGTGCAGACAAATTCTCCAAGTTTTTGCCCTTGTCCGAGAAGATTACATATCTCATTCACTACCCCAGAATTAGAAGGAATATACCATCCTTTTTCTTAGTTTGTAAAAATGCAAACAGTGAACACTGCGAGAGGAACCTGGTCTGCCTGGGCCAGAGGCGGACGTCCCAACCTCTGATCTACTCTGCTTTTTTAACAAGTGTCAAAAACATGCACATCTGAACACTGCAGTCCTGAGAGAAAATAGCCTGGTTGTCTTAAATCATACTTACTGGAACAGTCCCAAGAAAGAGTAATTTTTTTTATTGGGGGAGGGGGGGGGGAGAGAGAGAGAGGAGAGAGAGAGAGAGAGAGAGAGAGAGAGAGAGAGAGAGAGAGAGAGAGACGAGATGAGAGAGAGAGAGAGAGAGAGAGAGAGGAGAGAGAGAGAGAGAGAGAGAGAGAGAGAGAGAGAGAGAGAGCAACCAAAATAAACTGCACAGATAATGCTCAGACATATTTTAATTAACACAAACATCAATTGCCAAGAAGCACTGATATTTCAGCCGAAGGATCAAAGATCCCAGTCTGCCATAAAGAGGCATAGTTGAAATGGCGATCAGTAATAATATGAATAAAGAATATAAATACAAATGAAGAAGAAAATCCTGACAGCAAGTGCCATTCAGGCAAGGTATAGATGGGTAGAGAAAGATATAGAGTATAGAGAAGAGAGAGAGAGAGAGAGAGAGAGAGAGAGAGAGAGAGAGAGAGAGAGAGAGAGAGAGAGAGAGAGAGAGAGAGAGAGAGAGAGAGAGAGAGAGAGCACACATAACCCCGTAAGTTATGAGAGAAGGCATAAAAGGCAAGAGATTGAGGACTCTTGGGCTGGTGCACCCAATGTACCCAATATTGGTGTACCCGATGCAGGTAAATAATAACGAAAGCTGCATCAGGTGGTTGGAAAATTATCTTATTAGTTACAGGATAAAAACATATTGTAGCATAGTTTATTTACTGACATTCTTCAGCCAACGCCATGTCTGTCATTTCTGCTGCTATTTGTAAAACTTCCATTTATAAAAATGTAACCTCTAAATGTAAAATGACAGAATTAAGCACTAAAGTTGCTTAAACTGAAATTTAAAATTCAAGACAAGCCTGTGCTTCTGGTGATATTTCACAGCTTATTTTTAATCTTTTCCGAGGTGCATGAATTATAGTGCTGTCTGTGACTTATGGAAATGCACGGGTTATAACAAATTAATGCTATTTCTTAACTCTCATAATACTCTAGTATTTTCTATGTAATGTGTGGTGGGGGGTGGTGCAGTAGTGCAGTGACTAGCATGTTTGCCTGCTGGTCATGTGTCTGAATCTCAACTGAGGCAGACTTTTAAAAAATTATATCTAGACTTTCAGGCTGACACAACCTAAAATGGGTTCAGGAAATTTTCTGAGAAGCAAAGGTGGCTGTACCCAAACCCACCCCCACACCCGTGTGCCAATTGGTAAAAAAAGATGCTATCTCATAGCATGAAAAGGTATCCTTTACTTTCCTTCTCTTACATGCGGTTAGGTGTGGATTGATGTTTCCAAAAGTTCTGTAAAAATGTTGCATGTGCGAACGCATATACGCGCGCACGCGTGTGCACACACACGCACGCACACACACGCATGCACACACACACACACATACACACACAATTCATTGATCGCTAGTCTGGTTTTAAATTTACTTCCCAACATTAAAGTGGGAAATGTGGGTGTTCCCATGAGAAAAATGCTTTCAATTTATAGAAGATACAGAAGAAACTTTTATTAACAACCCAGATTACAAGCTGAAAATAACTCACATTTCAAGAAATATCCCAAAAGACTTTTAATACTTGCTTCCCTGACTTTTACTGGTATATATTTTCAATGTCTGCTGGTGGTTTCTTCCATACATATGTGAGATAATTTTACAGAAAAAGACAAAGGTGAATGATGTTTGTCCATCAAGAATGATAACCAATCATTTCATCCAGTGGGGTTGAAAGTTTGGAGCCGTGAGTTCTAAGATGGCTGGTAAGGTCTATCTTGGCTCAAAATGTTCTTTGACACTATGTTCAAAGAATGCTTGACATTCCAGGAGGATGATGATCTGCAGTGGTTTTTCTGCCCAGCCTTTTCTTCACAGCTCTTGCAGTCCTGTTTGTTTCACAAGTGACTACACCCTTGCATAATGACAAATGCTACTTTTGGGGCGTGTAGTGTTTGACCCTCACATATTCTAAGCCATGACATAATGAGATGAAGCAGCCAGTTCTCTTCCTAACTAACAAAATTCCTGGAAATTCTGAAAAGTGTCTGGTCCCCATTTTATGAGGCTGGTCAACCCCAAAGACATAAGGTAGAAAAATAAAACATAATCACACCCCTGCTAGGGACAGAATCTGACTATTGTCTTGACAGGTACGTGCACTAACCACTGTGCAACCATGGCTCCTAATGACATGAAAACCTTAAATGTTTTTTTGGGGTGAATATATTCTGAAAAAGTACAGAACAAATGTATCATTTTTCGATGTAGTCACCACTGCGTTCAATGCAAGCCCTCTGGCGCCAATAAAGTGCTTGGATTTGTAGATAAGATATAGATAAGAGGCTAGACAATAAAACAATTGTGTGGATCCACTGGGATTTGAAGCTGCAGTCATACTGTTTTGAAACTTCCTACTCCACTCATACACTTGCTGGACTGACAGGTATGCATCACCATATTGGACCTTCATTCGCCGATGAATTTCTGTAGGTTTAACCCCTTCACTGATAAAAAAAACGGATAACAGAATATTGCTCTTCTTTTGTGCATGTAAAAAGTGAGGCAGCCATCTTTAAATTATCCATATGACGTCACGATGTTCATCTGCACTGTGATATCACATGCTTAGCGCCCTTGACATCCTTAACAGCAATATTGGCAGGTCACAAGACAAGCATAGTTATTGTAATTCTTATCACACTTTTAAGGTTTTAATTTGAAGCCCCCTGTACATACTTTCACATAAGCTGGATGTGTGGACATGAAATATGGATATTAGTCAATGTTTAAAATATGATGTGGATGATAGAATTTATGTGTCAGAAACGGCCTTATGTTCTTAACAGCAGATGCAATAACTAATGCCTGAAGAAAGTGGCCGCAAAATTTAAAATGAGATTAAACTGATTAACTGAGACTGGCTAATGTCACATGTTGCACCTGGTCTAATTCCCAGGTGTAAAATGTACTAAACCTTAGTTATCTGGTCGCATTTGGTTTTCTTTTTTCTTCTTTTCTATGCACATAGTGTTAACTTAAGTGTTTAATTCTTCTGCTGTTTATATTTAGAAATTTTCATTATATTTGAAAGTACGATAACTTCCTATATGTTTTGTTGGGAGGTCAGCAGGGCTGAATGGATAGGAGAGCTCATTCTTAATCACCCGGTGTGCTGATGCAGACAGGTCAGTCGGACTAAAATCGTGACTTCTCGTCCTTGACTTGGGGACGTAAATTATAAGTATTAAGTCAGAAGGGGTTCACCTGATGGCAAGGGACACTGAAAATAAGGAAAGAGAATCCACATGCAAACATCAGCCTAGTGCACGTGTATGGACTGCCTGAGCTCAAAGCGAGTCGAACGCGAAAAAAAAATATATTATGTTGTAGTGTTTATTGTGATTTTTATACACAAATTGGCATTTGATGGATGATCTGGTCAATATCATGCAGCCATGTTTATTTCCCAGAATATTTCCTGGTACCAATAATATGCTGGAAGCCCAAGATCGATAAATTAAAAATCCCCGCCTCAAAGGGGATTTGAACACATGACCACCAGGCTGATAGGCAAGTATGCTAGCCATTGCACTACTGCAGACTCTCAAATATTGAGTTAGTTAGTTAGTTAGTTAGTTAGTTAGTCGACAGATCATCCTCGTTGCACATCGAACCATTCAGTCCATAAGTGCTCGGATCCCCTCCTCAGCAAATCCCGCAGCGTGTAGCGGCTAACGACGCCAGTTCTGTGTTGGTTTATCAATCTTCTTTGGCTTCCTGCGTAGTGTTCTTGTTTGGCCACCCCTCTTTTAATTTGCTGCTCCCGCAGTCTGGCCATTGTTGTAGATTCACAGTCATCACTTGGTTCTCGTAAAAGACTCACTTCTCGTAGAGCATTCAGAATGTCAGCCTGGTCCATGGCGCGTCCGCCCTCAACAGTAGCCTCACCTGCGAGCTTGTCGGCCCGCTCATTTCCTTGTACTCCCGCATGACCTGGCACGAAAATGAAACTAATCTTTGCCAGCCGAGACCGCTTCAGAGGCAGCAACCATTCTCTTCAGATCGACCGAAAAATATTGAGGATGTTGAGAAATATTGAGGATGCAACATACACATTGCTTATAAATAATGCAAATAACTTTAGGCCAGCTGGAAAAAAAACATGAGAATATGTGGCCATGCGTATGCTGTTCACTAAAGCAAGAAACAATTGAAGATTTCTTTTTCTTGTTTTAAATGTATTCTTAACTTTGGTGAAAGTATCATTCTCTGATATTTACAAGAGCTGGATAATCAAAGAGTTTTTGTACAGGAGTCAGTGAGAATAATGGTATTCTGGACTCATGAATGAAAGACCTTAAAAATCAATCTGCAGATGGGATAAAACCATCTAAGTAGAGTTTTTGTTTTTTCAGCTTCAATATTGAAGCATAACTCTTCACATATTTCAAAGCACATCTGTGAGAACATTACTGCATAGGCGTTCACTCAAACAAGCTAAAGATTATCAAAGCTTTTCAACATGAATGGGGGCATTGTCAAAGAACTCCTTTTCAGCACAACACAGGAGAATAATTATGCAACTCATGTTTCAACAAGCTGGGTGTTTTAGGTGTGCACGTGAGAAGCACTAAGTGCAGAATAAGAAGGCACAACTGTTCTTTCAACTAAGACATGGCAATGGCTCTTACAATTAACAAATCAACATTTCAAAATATTTCTATCTGTCGCATTTATGAAGTTATATCTGTAATTCAACAAAATTAATCAACCTGATTTTATGCAAAAGAAAGATGTTATTTACACCAAGCTAACTAGCACATAAGCACAAAAAGTGAATGAACAAACATATTAATGAACTTTATTTTCATAGGGTTAAGAATTGGGCACCCAGGCCTCTGTAACATTCTGCCCTTCTCGTCTCTCTCCTTTCATACCTTATTTCATTCACACATCATTTATTGAATTAATCTTAAGCAACAAAAAAAATATATGTGTTGTAATGCATGAAAGTGTACACAAAACCTCTGCACCTCTAATTTTTGTTATGTCAATCAATCAACCAATGAAGGTTGGCTGCAATGGATCTCCAACACTATCTGTCTCTGACCCCAACTGTACATTCTGTCAGGCGGATGTTCGTCCATCCCTTGATGTTATCTTCCCACTTGCATCATTGTCTACCTCTTGCTCGCTTGCCCTCAACCTTGCCCCCCAGTATGGTTTTTATAAGTGTATCATGTCTTTTAATGTGGCCGAAATATTTCACTTGCCTCCTCTTTATTTCTTTCATCAACTCTCTCTTCATTCCCAGTTTTTCTAGAACCTCTGCATTTGATTGTTTTTTGTTTTTTTTGTTTCCTTGAAATATGACATATTCGTCTGTATATCCACATCTCCAGGGCCTCTATGCAATTTTCAAGTTGCTTGTTCAATGTCCAGGCTTCTGTGCCATACAGTAGCGTTGAATATATGTAGCATTTGACAATTTTCATTTTTAATGCGTTATTAATCTCTCTAGATGTTAATACTGATTTCATACCGTTGAAAGCATTTTTGGCCATTCCTATTCTCTTTTTGGTTTCTATTTCACTTCTACCATCATGTGTTGTTATATTTCCAAGATAGGAGAAACCTGTTACTTGTTCTAGTATCTCCCCGTTTACTGTGATTTTCATTGATGACCTTTCCTTTCCACTGCTAATTATCATAGTTTTTGTTTTATGTTATGTAGAGATGATTTACATTTCTTGTTAACACAGATATTATCCATTTGATTTTCTGTTTTGTGGTACACTATGCTTTTTGTATTTATCAGTGTAGGAAAAACACTTCCTCTTACGATATATTGATTAAGTGCACAAAAATGTGTGAATTATTCTCCATTTTCGTTCATTAACCTAAGTCCATGTTTCTCCATGATTTCTTCATTACCTGCACTATCCAATCCTATCTTGGCATTCAGGTCACCTATTACAATTTGTATATTGTTTGTGAGTAACACTGAATAACATTCATGTTTACTTTCTGTTCTGTGGTTCTAAATGTTGCTGTTACTCACTGCTTCCCACTCTGCATCTTTAGATAGCATTAGGGTCACTACTTTCACTGAAGGAGCATATGACTCTGTATGGTCTGAGAACAGCACTGTTTCACATGTGTTTAGAAGCTTTTTGCCCACTCCTTCTATCTTCCATAATCCCAAAATGCCAATCTTATAATCTTTAATTTCTTCAACCATCTTTGCTATCTTTCTGAATTCATATATAATTTATAACACTCCAGGTGCCAATTCTGGAGATTTCTAAGTGATAAGAGGTAATTCAACGATCCACTCCTTTAGGAATTCTCTGTATCATGTCATTCTTCTTCTAGATGAGCCCCTTTTAATCTGACCCATCCTCATAAAACTGGATTATTTTTCAAATTTTCTGAGAACTGTGTTAGGAGAGACAAGGAGGAAGGAAAATGGCCACCCCACTTCATTATATCCTGGTTTAAAATACGTAAAGACACTTCACACCCCAACGGCTATATGACTAACTTTCCTCAGTATACTCGCTAAAACAGACTTACCATTTCAAGATATTTTAGCAAGGCCTCTCTATTATTTTCCCACTCCTTTGGCAGCTGGTCAGCTAGAGGGTACTTGCAGCAGGATAGCTCCAAGGTAATTTCCATGCAATTGCTGTGTAGGTAATTGTAGTCTTCCATGCCACCTGTAATCAAAACAAGGTTATCACACAGAACATTCATCAAAATAAATAATGATTCATTGGGTTCTTATGGAGCATGTTGTATTGTTAATGCTGGTGTTGTTACTTACTTTAGGATGGGTTCTGTTCTAAGTAACTTCTGACCACTGTTACAAGAACATCACTGCTGAGACTCAAACACAGGGAGCATACACCTTTACATATTCAGATTAAAGATAGATAATATAGAGGATTCACTCAGATAATGGACAGGATGCTAAACATATTTACTGACAAAACAATGCAGTAGTTGAAACATCCACAAAGGTCAAGCGTCTAGCCACTACCCTACCGCAGCACCTGTCATTGAATATACTTATGTCATTAGTGGTCTCATCACTCCTGTCTATGTGTGGACAGACAGAATAGACAGGTGAAGATTCTGCAAGACTGCCACATACTTTGTTAATTGTGGCCTGAATACAGGCCCACAGATACAAATATTTACACAAAGTTACTTGGGAGTCTTAACAAGCCCTCATTTACAGCAACAACAAAACAGAAAAAAACAGACTTCTTGTGTAGAAATTAATGGAACAACTGTGAACTAGATGTAGCAGCAGCAGAAAGTATCATGACAATTTTACAGATACCATATGACCGGCCTGAGTAAATCCCTAACGTCACCTTCCTGTCCATTTTTTTTATCTACTAAAGAAGGATGTACCTCCAATATATACATTAATTATTTCATTATCAAGTTTCCTAAAGTATTTGTTAGTCTCATAACTGCCCCTAATCTAATATTATCCCGTTAGCTTTCTACCATAGAGCAGGATGCTCTTGTATGGTACACTGCATCCTCAGGTGCCAACAGATATGGTGTGAATGAAAATTAACCATACTTTAATTCAAACCACATATACCACATATGCCGTCTTTCCTTATTAGCTTGGTAGCGAGTTATTTTCTTTATATTTTGATCCTTTGCCTAAGCCCTATAAAACAGAACACGGAAGCGATGTGATTCACCAATCCTTGAGGCCAGCATAGTAATGAGCCCAGGAAGTTAAGTGCAGTCATAACCAACAGGAAAATAACAATCAGCTGGGCATGTCCAAACATCCAGAAACTACTGGGGTCTAAGTAATTTAAAGATAAAAGTAAAGTAAAGGACCCTTTCACATGCCTTAAAGTGTATCGGATAAGTGCTGCTAAACCCATATTTTATAGACCATAATGTCTTCCTTTCTCTATGATAAGTAAGACTTTTGCGAGAATCAAGTGATGACTGTGAATCTACAACCATGGTCAGACTGCGAAAACAGCAGGTTAAAAGAGGTGCAGCCAAACAAGAACACTAGGCAGGAAGCCAAAGAAGATTGATAAACCAACACAGAACTGGTGTCGTGAGCCGCTATACGCTGCAGGATTTGCTGAGGAGGGGATCCGAGCACTTATGGACTGAATGGTTTGATGTGCAAGGAGGATGATCAGTCGACTAACTAACTGACTAACTAACTAACTAACTAACTAACTAAAGAACTAACGAACGAACGAACGAACTAACTGACTAACTAACTAACTAACTAATGAACGAACGAATGAACGAACGAACGAACGAATGAACAAACGAACTAACTAACTAATTAACTAACTAACTAACTAACTAACTAACTAACTGACTGACCAACTAACTAACATATTTTATAGACCAATTGGCAGTTGATGGGTGATATGGTTAATATCATGCCAGCCATCTTTAGTTCGCAAGATATTTCATTATAACATGTTAGGTTGGGTTGATCTGGGAGCCCAGTTCAATTTTTAAAATCCACCCCTATGTGGATTCAAACACATGATCACCAGGCCAACAGGCAAGCATGCTAGCCACTGTACTAACGTGGATAACTAGCTTAAAGGCACCCAACTCTCACTGAAAAAGTGGCAGGAAAGAATACAGCTACGGTCAATGTTTAAGAACAATATAATCAGAGTAACCTCATATTGTCAAACTCAAATCTCTTTAGTAGTGGGTTAGATGCCATGCCTAGTCTCAGTCAAAGATGAAAACAGGTCCTGAGTGCACACTGTCCTTGTTAATATCTCGAAAATCATTAATAGTTAATATTATGTCATGTAGGCCGTTGACCTAGCAACATTTCTACATCAGACAACCCTCCCACAAAAAGACGAAACTCAAAAACATTGCTATGCTAAACGTGGATGTATCCGCTGAAAGTTGCAAACAATGCAGCCTTGATGAGTTCAAGATGTAACCATGAAACAACTACTAATAAAGTGCAGCTGCTGTGGCATACTGATTAGTATGCTTGCCTGCCAAGACAATGATGTGGGTTCAATCCCCAGCAAAGGTAGGATAACTGTCTCCAACCAGTACAGCTCTGTGGTTGACCCAGCCTTTTCAAAATGGGTAGCAGACAATTTTCTAGAACTATCTAGGAAAGGAAGGTGACAGGCAAGAGAATTGACCACCCCATTTATGTTGTGGTCTAGAATATCTGAAAACCTAACATTTCACACCCCAACAGCTTTATCTACTATAGGACTATGTTAACCTTTACTAAAACAGCACAGCTGTTGTAGCAGACTGGTCAGGGCACGATCTGTCCAACCCAGTGGTCGAGGATTCAATCCCAAGTGGTGGCAGGATTGGATTTCTCCCTGAACACTACCGATAGGATGGCATGGCATGGGCTGGTTGAGGACCTATGCTTCAATGGGAGATAAAGGACAGAAGAAGAAGTACTGCTCCGAAGCTGACTCAGGTTTATGAAATTAGTATTAGCGATATTTCAGGGAAGAAAATGTGGCACGGAATGGAACAGTTCACCCCCATTTCATAATGCACTGACTTGGTATTTGCAAAGACTTCACAATTCTATGGTTGTATCTGTAATGAGATAACTTTGCCTGTTGTATTTATTGAGCTGCGGACTGTCGCAAGTGAAATCAATAGCACTTCACACCTCAGACCAAGCTCTGTCACAAGGTAACATTTACCTTTTTCACTTTATGAGACGGAACATGTGCAACCTGTTACATGCAAAGTTGCTCACAATTTTCTCATGCAAACAGGCAGCATGATTTGTTCATAATCAATACTTCCTCACCTATGTTCATCATCATCATCATGTGTCTACCAAATGTTGCAGACATTCATGTCTCTCCCCAGATCTTGCTCCTTGGTGTTCTGGATACATTCAAATGCTGACATTCCTTTAGAGCAAAAAGCATGATTTCTCTCTGTCTTCCTCTGCCTCTTCTACTGCTATATCCAGTCGTTACAATGTTCTCCAACGCCCATTTCTTCTTATATGAACCAAGAACATTGTTTGTCTCTATCTTATATTTGTATATAATGTTCTACTTTCATTAGTGTCTTCCAGGCCATCGCTGTTAGTTACTCTGGCCATCTAAGGTATTCGCAATATTTCTCACAGAAAGCAAATCTCTGCTCCCTCAAGATCTTCCTAATTTGTTTGTTCCAATTTCAAGACTCAGTACCATACCGCAGAACAGATTCAATGTAACATTTCAGTACTATCTTTCTGACATTCAATTAAAGTGATTTATTAAATAAAATACTTTCTATCTTCTGAAACGCAGCTTTTATTTGGCTTTTACCTAGTCTGACTTAATCTCTCTGTCATGCATCTTCCATCTGATCTGATAACTGTTCCCAAATATTTGAATTTCTTTACTTAATTAAGCATTTTGCCTTCTATTGTAATATCATATTTTCAGGGTACCTTTTCCATTGATGTATTCATTGTTTCTGTTTTCTTTCACTGATGATGCCCACAGCAACTCACAAGACTATAATTAAGTATTTAATACTGTGTGACTCAATATACATGCTTCAAACCAGTGAAGCAGGTTCAGTGGACAGGCAATGGTTACAGTCATTAAAGAAGTCAAAGTCATGAACAGTCAATTTTCATGCCAGAGCATCCAGAAGTTTAAGGTAACAAATGTGCAAACAAGCTGGTATAACAAGCTGCTTTACACTGAGGGTTTTGTTATGGCATCGGAACACCCATGGACTTGTCTGAAGGCAATGAGATCCTTCAATAAATGATAACTGATAACTGATATCTTCAGCTTGAACATTAAAATAATCATACTGTGGCTGTCTGTATACAATTTATTCCTTCTCTATGTATTCACATCTCACTCAAGGCATCACTTTTCTCATCTATTCTTCACTAAACTGATCCTTTCATTGTAGAAATCCCCTGTCTGGGCTCGGAACGTCTCCAGTTCAGTGTCAAGATCTATATGACGACATCATCGAAGTAGATTTTTATAACACTTCACAATGTCATATGAAAGGCAGAGAACCTTACAAATGGCAAACATTTCATCGTGAATTTGCTTAGCAAATATGTCCTGCAGATGCAGGAAATTTATTATGCAATGAGCCTCATTTTTGTCCATGATGTCACTGTATCAACACTTGCACGAGTTTCTGCCAATTTCTTATGCATAAGACACGTCATGTGTGCCATGCATGCATGGAAAATGTAAACCAATAGTGTGTCTTTACATTGATACACAGCACTCCCGCCTGTCTTAACAATTACTTTGCAAAGTGAACATTCTTCTGCCATCCTTCATATACTCCTGTTTAAATCAAACAAATACAGAACCATAGGCAAGGTCAAACATTTGTAATATGCACTTGGGCCCTCCTAGATTTTTGTCCTTGTCTGAGAAGGCTAGATGGTCAATCCATTACATCTGAATCAGGGGTAATATACCATACGTCTACATATTTTTTTTAAAATGCCAGTCCAAGCTGAATCAAACCAGGTGTGCACAAACAATAGGTAGGCTTCATAACCTCTAAACTCCTCTGCTCCCTGTATAGATGTGTAAATATTAACTGGCAGCTCTGACTGTGTAGTGCTAGCAATAGAAGTTCTGGAGAGGCATGACTTCCCGTATCAGATAACAAGGAACTTTATGTTGATGCGGAAGTCAGGTAAAATAAAAGTTATATTGCTCCATGTACAATCAATATGGGGGAGGGGGGAGGGGGGGCCTTCACCATCAGTATCTTGAGATTCTTTATCAGCTTCCATTTTAAGTTTCTTGGGACAAATGACTTCTGGCCCCCAACATGGGGGACAAGCGGTTGAGCTGTTAAGGTCTCTAGAGTGTTTATGCTTATGGCTACAGTCTGTTTACATATTTTCCTCATGTTGGGCTGGTAGTGTATGGTTCTGTTGCCCTGCTACTGAGTTTAGTGCGTGGAGCGACACTGTGAGCTGTGAATTTAGTGTGGAGTGCTTTTACATCTGTCCGCGGTTGTTTGTAGCGTGAACTGCATGCTGCATGTTCAGAAACATGGCGGCCAGCCGGTAGCTGAACTAACTGGGTTGCCCTATGCAGTAATGTATGACTGCTGGTTTTCTAGTGACTGCTGCTTTCATCAACTATGAACTGTATTTTTCGTGGCAAACTTTTGTGTTGGTATTCTGGCAGCAGCCGTAAAGTTGGAACTGTGACTGACTGACTGGCTGACTGACTGGCTGGCTGGCTGACTGACTGACAGACTGACTGATTGACTAACTGACTGACTGACTGACTGACCAACTAACTAACTAACTGGGACAAATAATGTGGTAACACCCGATCAGCCTGTCTTAAAATAACTGTTACATTAGACAGAATAATCTGTTATATAATCAAAGACATAGGAACACTAGATTAAGCTCCTTGAAATAACCTCCTTTTGTTTGTCCACTTTAGTGTCCATCTGGGAAAACCCCTTTTTCCTTTTTGGTGGCGTGTGCCGTCATATGGCAATACGTGAGCAGTTTTGATTATCTAGGTTCAATGCTTAAGAGCGATGGAAATGTGATGACAAATTACAAGAAAGACAAACACTGCTCAGCAAAACGTAAACCAATGAAAGCTTTTATGGACTGAATAGATAGAACAACAAAAGTCAGAGTTTCCTGTGGCAACATAATACAGGTGTGGAACTTGGACATTTAACAAATCAGCTGAAAAGCACATATGCTTTTGATGTTACAGAAGTGTACTAAAAAATTCATTGGACAGAAAGAGAACAGACAAATCTATAGAACAAGAAGATGGCTATTAAGACGAATAAAACTGAGGAAAATTAAATATTCTGGGCATGTAAAGAGGCATGAATGTTTGAAAAAGATTATTATGGAAGGAGGTCTACTAAAGGAAATGAAGAATAGGAGATCACATTAAAGATGGATTCAAGATGCCATAGATAATGTTCATATGATGGCAAAAGTCAGGAGCAGGACAATGGCTTATGATAGAGAGGAATTGTTAAAGACTGACATAGAGGGAAAGTTATGCACATGAACAGCCACTAGACGATGATTATCATGGTGGTTGTGTACTGATGAAGGCTTCGGTTGCAATGTCCATTTTGCTAATTGTGATCGTGTTCTAGTCAAGTTGACCATCTACTTCTCAATGTTTGGTTATTAATTCATTCTATACCAGTCAACACTGTTTTATGTTCTGTACTTTTTTTTCTGTTGGTTTGCTTTGAACTCGAGCGTTTGTCCATACATGTGCTTCTGATACTAAAAGTAGTTGTCACTACTGGTGACAGCACTTGATTGATTTTTGCATGAGGGTTAACTTTCGCTATTACCAGTGTGTCCCCAGGGATCAGGCACACCCACTCCGATGAGGTATTTATCATATCCCCAAGTCAGTCAAGAGAAGCCAATGCTTAAGTCCAACTGACCAGCATGAAATAAACCCCTACATAGTGGTTACCACAGATAGTTTAAGCGTGAGTGCATTAAACCTCTTGGCCATGCTGACCTCTACATATACGGTCAATGTTACTCAATAAATCACATCATGTTTCTAACTCTCACTGTCCAGGGTTTAGAGAAATACACGTCGGGTCAGAAGGAGTTAACCTAGTTATTGTCATTATCACAAGGAGATGGAACTTTATTAACAACTTTGTAAGCTGAAAGCTAAATTCATAAAAAATTGCCATTTACTGCCTACAGTAGCTTGCAGTGTAGGCAGGGGGGTCTTGAGTCTGAGGAATTAAGGCCGCCTGGCTAGGGCAGTCACCACAAGCTGTGCAGATCATAACTTGAAGGAAAAACATTTGTACAAAACATGTCCCAAAAAACAAATGAAAAATGTCTTCAAGAAACAAATGAAGATCGTAAACTGATTAGAGTAATTAGACGTAGACAGTCAAAATTTGTTGGGCATGTTATGAAAAGAAATGAATTGGAGAACTTGGTGACAACTGGCAAGATCGAAGGGAAGAGACCAAGAGGAAGACCTAGAAGCAAATACCTGGATGGCTTGGCCACGTGGCATGGTCGAGACAGGAACACAGAGCTGATCTACGACTCTGGTGATCGAGTGAGATGGCAGAACATGACCGCCCACACTTACCGGCATGGCACATGATGGATGGATGGATGGTCCAAAAAAAACCTGTTTTGGGTCTGTGATGTATTAGGTCCATCATATTTTATAGGCCTGGATATAGGAAGGAATAAGTGACTGCCTGAATGCATGGAGGATTAGGTGACTGCCTGGATGTACGGAGGAATGGGTGACCAGTCTTTCCCTCACTTAATGAGATGACAAATGTAGGTGTCGAACCCTCGTCTCATGACATTATCAGCACAGCTCCATCTCAACTATGCGACTTAACTAGAAGGAAGTAAGTTAATATAACAAGATATATGGGACTGAAAGAGTTAAAACAGAAATACATTATCTAAAAAGGCTACTCACCAGGCACATCATACCAATTGGCTCCATTAGTGATGCCTTCAGGGAAGTTGTCATGGCACTCATGCCCCGCACTCTCTGCCATTGTTTTGTGGCTACTGGCATAGGTAGTGAGCAAGAAGTCTGAATATAGCATCATCCGGTGCGGCACTATACTGACCTTCCCCTTTGTGACTTGCTGAATCATCAAACGGATATGAAGCCACCAGACTACCTCCATGGAGATTTGCAGACAACACAAATGGATTTCCCTCAATCCACTTTATAATAGCTTCAGTTTCTGGCTGCAGCGAACCTTTATTACCTCCAAACTGGTCTGGAAAATTTCTATTTAAATCTACCTTGTTGGCATTAGGTCTACCCTTAACTCCAAAACAGTCTCCAATCTCTGCGTGCTCAAAACCATCAGGATTCATCGACGGCATTATGAATATATTTGTAGAGTCAACAATACTTTTAATACGGCGCATCTCCTTCTTCATACTTAAACAGCAAATACTGAACAAGATTTACCAGCACTTCGCGTCCAACCGCTTCATTGCCATGCATATTTCCAACATATTTAAACATAGGCTCTCCTGGTTCTGTGACATTAACATTGTCGGAGATCTGAATCGCCAGCAGAGTCCTGCCTTCAACGCTGGTCCCAATGTTGTGAAGTTTCGTTAGATTTGGATATCGCAGTGTTGAGATTTCGTAACAAGGCCACCACATCATCGTAATGATGATATTTACTCGTGTCAATCTGATTTTTGTCGATGGAAGATTCGCTGAAGACAGCTGCGAAGACAAGAGCTATAGAAACAGCCAGTCTAAACAGCAGCTGACAGCTGGCGACTTCCATCTTGTTTTCGTGTGTCGTATATTTCGTCACTGACTGGTACGTGACAACTAACTCCGGAAATGTCTGTCGACATAAAAGTTAATTGCGGGTCCTCTACAAGGCGCCGCAATCAACGTCAGCTATTTTTAGTTGTTTGTAAGGTACTATGCAGTTTCTTAAAATATATTTTACTTTCAATAATATGCCATTGATTTCTGAACAACCGACGCCCATACCATAGAAATCAACGCACAGTGGTCTGCTTCTAAATCTCCTGCGAGTGATTTCAAACTCTCGACTAGACACTGCGTTAACTGTCTCTAAGCCACAGTACTGGCTGTAAACATTAAAAAAGAAGTTATTTGCATATCCTTTACAGGACGTTGCAGTCAATACCAGCATTTTTTTTGCTGTTGTGATCTCTAGGCAAGTTTACGTTCAGTAGTCTACCATTCTCCGGTAGCCGTCTCCCTGGCCTAGGTATTAACGTCTTTCTCCGTAATCCCGTATATTCTCGTGAGTAACGTAAGCTGCGCGAGAATCGGTAGCTGTTCTCGCCGCGTTGGTAACTTACGGAGTAGGCTATGTGAACCGGACGCTCAGAAAGCAATGGCAAACTACTGAGAGTAATCTTGCTGAGTACATCAACAGCAGCTGAAAAATGCTGATATTGACTACAACGTCCTATAAGGGATATGAAAAAAAAAAGTCTGCCAATGTTTTCTGAACGACCGGCACCCATTCCATTTCGTAAAAACCCAATGCAACGCGGTCAGCTGCCAAATCACGCGCAGCTATGTTTCAAACGCGGATATGCGGGATCACGAACTGCTCCCGTAACCTTCGCCACGGAGCGTGCCTGTAAACATTACACTAACCAAATGAGAAAAACTGTCATTAGCCCATTTATAGTCAGTGTTACCAGGACATCTCTTGGGAAAGTTAAAGCGGCCGGCGTGATATCCACCACATCTTCCACAGAATGACGATTGGTCTATACAAATATGGGCCTAGCACCACATACCCAATGGACTAAAGTCGTGTAAAAAGGTCCTTGACTTACTTAGGGAGGTCCCCCCCCCCCTTTTTGTTTGTTTGTTTAGTGTTGTCTATTTTTGTGTATGGATGCGAATACTGTGCAATGAACAATGAAATAGAGAAGCAACTTTGGTTATTTTTTTTAGACGAACAAACAAGAAAACAAACACCGAGTATTGATTGCTTAAGATGTTTTTTTTTTTTTTTTAAATGTTGCATATCCCTTTACAGGGTGTTGCAGTCAACACCAACATCTTTCAGCTGCTGTTGATGTACTAGGCAAGATTACGCTCAGTAGTTTGCCATTGCTTTCTGAGCGACCAGCCCGTAAGTTACCAACACGGCGAGAACCGTCACCGATTCTCGCGCAGGTTACGTTACTCACAAGAATATACGGGATTACGGAGAAAGACGTTAACTCCTAGGCCAGGGACACAAGATCATTAAAATCATAAAGACAAATGTAGGTCAGAGAAAAATGGAGGTCAACAATACCGAACTGATAAGAGCGCTCACTTTTAAACTTCCGGTGTGCTGATGACGAGGTAGCGGGTTCAACCCCTACACCAGCCAGTTAGACTAAAATGTTGACTTTTCGTCCTTGACATGAGGATATAAATTGCAAGTACCTCAGAAGTCGGAGTCGGTTCGCCTGATGGCGTGTGACACTGGTAATAAGGAAAGCTAAATCACACGCAATAATCAGTCAAGTGCACTACAGGCAAGAGTACTCGTTTGGACTACGCTTGAGCTCCATACGAGAAAAACAAAAACAGCAGCAACCAAATGTGTAAGGCATGTCAACAGAAATGTGAAGTCGAGAAATTAACCTTATGTGGGGAAATAGTCAGAAGAGTCACAGGAAGACAGTAAAGTATGTACAGGAAGCTTACACAGTTGAGCAACAAATAATAATATGAGTAACACGTTTTTTTTTTTAAAGTTACATATCGTTTACATGACGTCGCAGTCAACCCCAGTATTTTTTGGCTGTTTGTAATTTTCTTGGCAAGATTACTTACGTTCAGTAGTTTGCCATCGCTTTCTGAACGACTAGCACTCATACCATTGTAAGGAAACCAAAGCAAAGCAGTCTGCTGCCAAATCGCCCGCAGCCATGTTTCGAACGTGATATGCGGGATTACAAATTGTGTCCGTAACCTCTTCACACATCGTGGTCAGTGCCACGCCGGCCTAACTTATCAAAATAACTGTTATTTACTGCCTATCTATATAGTACCTTGCGGTGTAGGACAGGGGGAGGGGGGGGGGAGGTCCTTGAGCCTGAGGAATTAAGGCCACATGGCTAGTGCAGTCGCCGCGAACTGTTGTGCAGGTTAGAGTTTTCTTTTTGCCCCGAACAGAAAAATCTCCACGCCTTACCGAGGGCTCGAACCCGGTTCTTCCGAATGAGAGCCCGGCGTTCTAGTCATTCGGCCAGCCGCTCCCCATCAAAATATAAAATGACAGAAAGGCTGGAAAAGTCATGATCGCCTGTGTCTGCTCTAAAACAAGGCACCAGAAGAAGGAGAAGAAACAGAAGAATACTCAACTACCAGTGGCGGACTGACCCAATGGCAAATGGGCAATGAGAGCACCTGGTGAAGAAATACCCCATAATATAAATTAGGCAATATGTTTAAAACGTCATTTACGAAAAAGGTCCTGCTTTAGTAGGTGCGCTATCGACATTGATAGCGAGATGCGCTGGTATTGTTATGAGCTCAGTCGGGCAACGACGCATGGACTCGTCACTTGCCAAAATAGCTGGGTAGAAAACATCCTTCTTCGCCTTGTGTCCAAAAATTCAAGGCAGTGTTCTGGGATTGTCAAGGGACGCTTTTAACCAGTTTCAAGAAGAAAGGTGACAATGTGAATTCTGTATCGTACTGTGAAGTTCTAGCGATGTTTTATGATGCAATTCGAAGAAAACGCCCAGGACTGCTGACTCGAGTAGTGTTGCTTCTTCATGACAATGCCAGACCATATACGGCTCGATTAACTCAGGAGAAAATTAACCAACTAAGGTGGGAAGTTCTGGAACATCCACCTTACATCCCCGTCTTAGCCCCTAGCGATTTTCACCTTTTTGGTCCACTGAAAACCCATCTTGGCGGGAGACATTTCGCGAATGACGCCGAAGTTGAATGTGAACTGAATACGTGGTTTAGACAACAGAGCACGCATTTCTATGCTGCCGGTTTGGGAGGACTGATAAAACGATGGGATAAGCGCATCAATGTTGGTGGAAATTATTTTGTGAAATAAAGGGACAATGTATGTATAAAAATAAACTGGTTTCAAGTTGTTATCATATTTAGTTATTTTTCTACAGCCATTTGTGACTTACGTGTTGACTTACCCCCTCCCCCCATATATTAATCAGAATCATCAAGTGCTATGCAAACACTGGTTATACTGAGGTCCCAACATATTCTGTCCTTCGTTTTCAGTGTACTCCAGCAAGCTTCTTCCAGGTTACCGCTTGGTGTTGTTGTCTGCCTCGGTAGCGCAGTAGGTAGCGCGTCAGTCTCATAATCACAATATCTTAGAGTAATCTGAAGGTCGTGAGTTCGATCCTCACCCGGGGCAGGTTTTATTTTTCTAAAAAATAATAATAATAATTACTTTGAGTTTTCTGTATCTTTCCCGGATTGTCACCCTGATCGCCATTACATGGCATGGTACAATTTGCCTTGAGTTTTAGTGTACTTTAAACAGCATCCTCTTATAGTCCACGTCATGTGGAGCAGAGGAGTGTCTCTGTCCCTTGTGCTTCCAATCATTTCCGATGCCGACATACCTGATTGTCCTTACATATAAGACCATGACAGTCATATTAAAATATCTAGCATGTTCTTTCTTGGTCTCTCCCCCCCCCCCCCCCCGGCCTCTCGCCCTTTCCATCTTTAATGTTGTGGCGACATACTCCAGCTTTCCTCTTCTCATCACATGCCCACAGAATGTAGAATGACCTCTTCTGATGCGATTAACCAGTTCTCTTTATGAGTTAACTTCTTTCAAGATATCTTTATTACTCTTTCTATCTGTCCAAGATGTTCCCATAATTCTTATTTAAAACCACATCTCCTCAGCTGCCATATAATTCCTCATTTGTCTGCTAATTGTCCATGATTTGCTTCTGTACATAATGATTGGCTTAAACAGCCAAGTGCTGTTTATCTACGAAAATTTTCGAAACCACATTGGCGCTGATTAAAATAGTTATAAAAGGTATTTTTACAAATTACACCTAGGTCAAAACGAAACAGTTTTATAATAGCTACCGCCTAAGGACTTCCGTCACAAATATCTGTACATATCATCCTCATAAACTGGCCACCCGGCCTATAACCCAGTATATGAGTTTCTTCTGGGCTTTGGGCTCGAACTGTTGTTAATGAAATACCTAAATTGATTTATTTTGTTATTTCGGGATTTGAGATTTAAATATTGAGCACAACTCACTACTGGCAACGCTGATCGTATCCTGGTATGAACCTAAGGCCTGTCCACGTGGACAGGCCTTAGGTTCATACCAGGATACGATCAGCGTTGCCAGTAGTGGGTTGTGCTCAATATTTAAATACCTAAATTCCGCGGAGAAAAGATTGCGAACACATGTTTGATCCAAGTCAGTTCGCATGTACTGTGTTGAGTCGTAACTTTATTACACTCTAATATATAAGGGACGTTCGTGCTGCATCGCGCGTAATTGCGTACGTTGAACATGATCATGTCATAGTCATGTGATAAGTACTGACCAATGAATAAAAGAGCATGTGCTTATCATCCCATGATGCATAGGTTCTGTTTCTGACCGTTGAGAAAATGGTCGGGTTGATTCAAAATCAGTCCAAAGAAGCTCAAAGAGCGGTGATTTAATTTCTTTCATCTGAAGGATGACGACCAGTGGTCAATCATCGAAGAACGCAGGCAGCGTTAGGTAACACATGTGTGTCGACGACAACAGTGACAGACTGGGCACGAATGTTTCGGAAAGGACGTCAGTTCACGACAGATCTTCGACGGCCGGGTCAAGCGCATACTGTTGCAACAGAAAGAAAAAAAAAAAACATCGCCGAAATTGATGCAGCAGTACAGATGAACTGTTGTCGAAGCATATGTTCGCTAGCGAAAGAATTTGATGTGTCAATTGGGACAATTCAAAAGGTCGTTCGTAAGAAACTGCTATATCGGAAGATGAGTTCACAAATTGTACCAAGGAAGTTGACCGACCACCAAACAGAGGAACGAATGGGATGTTGTTTGAACCACTTGCTGCGCTACAGAGTGAAGGGTGATGCATTTCTCTTCCGCATAGTGGCAGGCAATGAAAAATGCTGTCACCACTTTGAGCCGAGCAGCAAAAGAGAGAGCATGCAATGGAAGCATGCTGGATCACCAAAAGCCGAAAAAAATTCAAGTTACAGGTTTCCGCTTTTAAGGTTTTGCTGAGCGCATTTTTTTTTTTTTTACTAAGAAGGGCTATTGTTGGCCGACTATGAAGAACCTGGTGTCAACACCAACTCTACCCACTACTTGCAAACACTAGACAAGCTGCAAAAAGCCATCAAGAATAAACGACCCGGCATGCTTTCTCGCGGTGTGATTTTGTTGCACGATAATGCTCGTTCGCATGTCGCAAAGATTGTGCAGGGAGCATTGGCTAGGAAGAAGTTGGAAATTCTGCAACACCCAGCCTATAGCCCTGATTATTCACCATGTGATTTTCATTTGTACGGATCTATAAAACAAGCTCTCAAGGGGCAACGATTTCACACAGATGCAGACGTAATGAACGCGGTAAACACTTGGTTCAGTGAGCAACCACAATCCTTTTTTGCTGATGGCGCCTACCTAAGCAATGGGATGCTTGCCTGAATGTCTACGGCGACTTCTTCTGACCAACCCATGGTGCATAATTCATTCAAAATGATTGCTTTGTTTAATTCTACCACACTTGTTAATGTTTCTTTCATGCTTTTGTAATAAAGCCATTGGAGCGGGTTTCAAATGAACGTCCCTAATACATCTTCGCAGATGTTAGGTTCCAGCACCGGCCTTGCACACTCCGCGTGTTGTAAATGGATTTTGGTTCCGGGTCAAAAGGAGAACTTCTTTTTCGAACTAAAGCAGTTATCACAAGCCAGTATGACTTCTTCGTCACTGTCAAAACGATTTACTTTCAGCTGTTTTTTAAGATTTGGGAAAAGAAAAAAAGTCTGATGGAGCCAAATCTGGAGAATATGATGGGTGTGGAAGAATTTCAATATTCAAATCGGCAGTTTGCAGCACAAGCCCTGCTTTATGGGAGGGCGCGTTGTCATGAAGCAATGGCAGTATTTGCGTATGTGGTCACAGCCTTTCTTAGTTTGATAAGAAGATCTGCATAGTACTGCCCATTAACCGTGTTGCTATGAAGCATGTAATCTTTCAATATGACACCTTTGACGTCCCCAAAAACAGTCAGCATCACTTTTCTTGCAGATTTTTGTGCTCATGGCTTTACATGTGTTGGCGAGCCCGGGGTTTTCCACTGCATGCTGGCAATTTTGGATTCTGGGTCATAATGGCGAATCCAAGTCTCATCTACCATCCAAGTCTCATCTACCATGGTCGTCAACATGTTTTTCGACCGCGACATTTTGAGCAACTGGCCATAGCAATCAACCCGTGTTTGTTTCTGTTCACATGTCATCAGGCGCGGGACCCAGCTGGCACACACTTTTCTCATATTCAGTCTGTTGTGTAAAATTCTAAAAACTGTACTTACTCATTCAGTTTTGCTGAACCCGATATCTCTGCAATTGTCATTTTCCTATCCTGGTCTATGATTTTCTTCACTTTTGCAGTATTTGCACCATTGCACTCTGAGGACGGTCGTCATGACCTTGGCAGATCAGCAACTTGGGAACGACCACACTTAAACTGCAAACACCATTTTTTTTTTTTACAGAAGCATACGAAGAACAGACTTCCTCAAACACTGGTTCCATCTCCCTGTGTATTTCTGTAGGTGTTTTTCCCTGTAACATCAAGAATTTTATCACAGTCCTGGCGTCTGATTTCTTCATTGTTCTGACAAACCGTTGGATGTGCAGATCTGTTCAATAGGGTGTGTTGTGCCATGCACCATATCGGAAAACCAGTTGAGGAGGGAAATTCATAGTTCATATGTCCATTACAAATTGAATGAGCTATACATGTGCCAAATTTAAATTTTCTCCACCTATTCATTCATAGCCAGGCTAAAGACTTATGAGAAGCCCCTTCTATAAGGATCCTTAGTGTGTAATCAACATGTGTTGCCGGGGCCCATACGGGGGAGCAAAGAATAGTAACACTGTTGCCTACCATGCACGTCGTAAGAGGCGACTAAGGAGGCTATGATTCTGTCGCCCTGCTACTGAGTGAGTGCGTGGCTCGATAATGTGAGCTGTGAATTTTGTGTGGAATGCTTTTGTATCTGTCCGCGGTTGTTTTTCGCGTGAACTGCATGTTCGGAACGATGATGGCCGGCTGTTGCTGGATTGACTGGTTTGCCTTTTCGGTTCATGAGGGCATTTTTCAGGAGACTCCTGGGAGTCGTCGCTGTAGCTACGGAGTTCGTGCTTTGTGCGGCGCTTTCGGTGGGTCGCCCTGCAGAAAGAGACCGAGCCATATGGGATAAAACCCCGGCCAATGAAGTCTTTATGGTGACTGCCGTTTTCATCGACGATAAACTGTATTTTTCGTGGAGGAATTTTGTGTTGGCATTCTGGCGGCGGCATTATGCACAGTGTACCTGTGCGGGCTGTTGGCCTGCCGACACTCCTGTCTTTTCCATTGTTCACATAGGGCAGTGAGAAGCATTTTGTGATATTCACTGGCACAGGAACGGAGCAATATGGGGATGACCCGTTGCCGTGAAGTTGGAACCGCGACTAACTGACTAACTAACCAACAAAGAACAATTAGCATAATTAGTCACACCACAAAACACATTGCTAAGAATAATCATGAACAGGGCATTTGGTTAATATTTTATGTATAAAATGTTATTTGCATATCCTTTACAGGACGTTGTAGTCAACACCAGCATTTTGTGTGTATGGCTACTTATGATTACTTGACAAATGGGACGCAGAGGTGTTTCCAAGGCACCAGGGCCAGGTTTTATACTGGCCAAGACCTACTAACACGTCCTAGCCGTACGTCCTGGGCAACAGGTCCCTTCGGGGTCCTGGCTAACGTAGCAGGATCGCTGATTCTTCCGAAGTCGGAGAGTATTTGCCTGCACGGCGAGGAACCACCAGTCTGTACACCAATAAGTCAGACATGGGACAATGGATACTCAGGCAAACCTAGTCCGGTATGACATCACACTGATGTTGGACAACAGGAAGTCTTCATCCGACATACAGGACCTCACGCTGGAGTTCACAGCCAGCGAACGAAAGCAAGCAAGCACTTGGCAAGTACTTCTTCTGCAAGAATCTGAATAACCTCCAGTAATTTGCCATTGTTTTCTGAATGACCGACACACATACCAATGAATAAAAACCAGCCCAAAACGGTCCGGTTAAAAATCAACCGCAGCTATGTTACGAGCGCGGTTTGCAGGATTGCAAATTGCCCTCGTGACACCTTCGTGACAGCGCCTAATTGATATATAAAATTAGCATAAGTCAATAAGCAAACAGATATCCACTTACTTGCAAAAGAAAACATGTTACTAGAATGGACTTCGCATTAAGGATTTCTTCTTCACCCTCCAAGTTCGCATTCCGACCTCCACTTTAATCTCGCTAATAAAAGCTGAATGCCGGCTCCGTGGCTACAGACGCAGTTCGTAATCCCGCATACCCGCGTTCGAAACAGCTGCTGGCGATTAGGTAGCAGACCGCCTTGCGTTGTGTTTTTACGAAATGGTATGGGTGCCCTTCGTTCAGAAAGCAACAGCAAATTACTAAACGTAAACTTGCCAAGAGATCACTACAGCAAAAAATGTTTGTGTTGACTGCGACATCTTGTAAAGGATATGCAACTAACTAACTAACTAACTAACTAACTAACTAACTAACTAACTAACTAACTAACTAACTAACTAACTAACTAACTAACTAACTAACTAACTAACTAACCAACTAACCAACTAACTAACTAACTAACTAATACAAGCTGTGGTTGGTTTCAGATTCATAACATTCCCGTACATGTTTTGGTGCAATGAAGCTTGCTGGTACTATGTGTCCTTTGTCGAGCGACTGAGAAGACTAACTAACTACTAATCTATTGTGTATTTCCTTTGGGAACTATGTCCACCTCGATAAGACATATGTTGGTTGATAAGCGCGTGCACTGCATTGTGTTTTATACGCATGTATGTCCGTGTATTCTTCTTCAGCTAGCATTTGTAGTTCTGCTTTTTTTAGCCTTCCATTAGAATTATAAAGACTTCATGAAGGGTGGCTTTTTAAGATCCCTTCGCCTCATCACTCATAGTATAACCCAACAAAATGACGATTGTCCTGTCCTGATGTGGGTAATCAAACGTGTTCTTGAATTGGCCTCTTATAGTACCTCCATATTAGTCTTCTTAGTCGTCCACGGGATTCGTAACATTCTTCACATAAACCACATCTCCGTGGGTTCCAAATGATTCCCTATCTGTATTTAGTGTCCATGATTCACATGCACACAGTAGCATGGGTAGCATATATCATTCTACAAACTTGTTTTCGGATTTCAAAGGATTTTGATAAGCTGTACGTTCAGATCAAATTGTGTACCGGTTTAAGTGACACGGCATTTTTAAAATGTCCCTTGCAGGACATTGCAATCAAACCCCAGCCATTATTAGCTGTTCGTGATTTACTAGGCAATTTTACACCCATCCCGTGTTTCCTCCCTTTATTTTATGAACGGGAAGTCAGAATATATGCCTAACTAACCGGCCCGCGGAGCGATCCCATTACACCACCGTCAGAAGAAAAAAAAGTTTATCCGAGGTAAGCTTATGATGTACTGGAGCAGTGGTTCTCAACCGGTGGTGAATTCCCCCTCCCCCGCGGGATTTTAGAGTTCCCATCGGGGAATTAAGACCACAGATTGGCAGACTCAAATTGGCTTCAGGCACAATTTCCTGGTTTTCTATTAAGCATTTTGTTTGATGAAGCACAATTTTTTGGCATTCTGGTGTCATGTATAAAGTGATAGTTCTTTGACATTTTAACTGTTTGTTTATTGTAATATGATTAATTTGGTGTTAATAAAATATTGAGAATATAGAAAATGCCCCTTTAGAGGCTGACAATTTTGAAATAAAGGGGGGGGGGGGATGGAGAGATTCCTCTTCTTTCGTTCACTGGAAAGGGGGGAATGACATTCTGACACATGGTGAAAGAGTGCATGGACCAAAAAAGGGTGAGAACCACTGTACTAGAGTTTAAAAACACGCGGAAAAACAACCAATTATCAGTATCACAAATTCAATGTTATTAACGAAAGCAACGCTGAACTACACAAATAAACAATATATATATATATAATTTACACACACAAACACAGACAATTGCTCTTCACAACTTAATAAATTATGGAGTGGGACAGATATAACTACAAAAATTAGATTTTTGAGAGCATGCATCTTTCCTATTGCAACATACAGCCTATGAGACATGGACACTTACTAAACAAGCTGAACAGCGCATAATTGCTTTTGAATATAAATGTTATAGATGGGTTCTAAGAATATCTTGGGTAAAGAAAAGAACAAATGCATCCATACTCCAAGAGCTGAATATTTAAGAGGGTTGGCTATTAAAGACGATAAAACAAAGAAAATTGATATATTTTGGTCACTTAAAATGTCATGAAAGTTTGGAGAGAACAATAATGGAGGGGTATATGCCTGGGAAGAGAGGAAGAGGAAGGCCAAAGAGAAGATGGGTGCAGGATGTGGCGGATGATTCTCCAGATGGGTGTATCAGACGCAGGACATCTTGCTTGTGATCGAGCAGTTTTCCGGAGGGTTGTTATGGCAGCGAGGTTCTGCAAAGGACATGCTACTGAATGAATGAATGAAACACAGACAGACACACACATACACAGAACACAGACACAAACACAGACACACATACAAACACAAACAGGCACACACACACACGTATGGCGGGAAAGGGTATCCATTGACAAAGAGAAGTCAGACTCCTCTTTTAACAATGTGGGTGCCCGTTTAGCCACAAAACCCACCCCAACAACACAACTTCCAAACAGGGTAACGAGATACCATAGAGGCAAGTGGTGGATTGATCTTGAAAGTAGTCGACAGATATTTGTTGGTTGCTGTCTCAAATTATTGGCGGTAGAAAAGGATCTCTTTAGAGACTGGCTACGGCCACCGACCACTGTGGTCACTGCCAACAACAAAAGAAATGTTCGTTACTCCATTAAAAAAAAAACAACATATTTTTCTTAATTCCTGTTTCTAGTGACTGTTAAATAAACACACTCTATCCTGCGTCTTTAGTGTTTTTCGGTATCATGATGTTACAATGTTCAACTCCTAACAATTATCTCATCTCTCATCTCGTCATGTTCCTCTTTTACCGTGCGGTGTCGAGGTGAAGTATAAACATCGTGAGAGTGCCCAGTTATGGGCTTCATGTATCGATATTCCCCTGGACTCTGCTATTCCCTCCTTCCAACGTTTACATGGTCGGCCTCTTCCTCTATTTCCATCTGGTATGTAACAATTATCACGGTATGAAAAACGCATTGAATGTTCGAGCAGCTCTAAAAGTCTTAAATGTCGAGAGAATCGACTTCATTGCCCCAAGGTTTATCCCATATGGCTGGCACTCTTTTTCCTCTTTTCTTTTCTCTCTTTCGGCCTGCCGAAGCGTCACACGAAACATGAACTCCGTAGCTCCAGTGACGACCCCAGGAGTCTCCGAGAAAAATGCACTCGTAAACCGAAAGACGTAGCCAGGAATCGAACCCACAATCTTCAGAGCGCAAGGCAGGCGGCTTTACCATTTCGCCAAGGAGACTTCCTACCTCTAAAAGACAGAGGTGAAGTGTCGCTCTACGCGGCACTTGGGGATGGTTACTTAGAAGAGATTACTTTTTTATAATATTGAAAAAAACAAAACAAAAACATTTTAACAAGTGATACATCATAGCGAATATACTCAGTTGCATTCAATGAATCACAAATAAACATTGTAATAAGTATCGAATAATGCAAATACTAGATGGCATTGTACACATGATAATGGCTTTGTTCTGCAGATGCTTTCTAACCCGATGGCGCTGGAAAGCTTGAAGGAGACGTGGGAAGTTGTATTAGGAATAACATACTTTCTTAACACCGGGGGGCTGAGTGGTCTCGAGGTATGGTGTCCGCCTCGAGTGCTGGAGGTCCCGGGTTCAGGCCCCGGTGAGGACCAGGATTTATTTAAAAAAATCCACCTGGACTTCCAGTAATTTCCCCTGGTCTCTGGGTAGTGAGATTGGACGCCCGTGTGTATTGTTGCGCAAGTAAAAAATCCCTTGGCAGTTGGAAATCGAAAAAGAGTATCCTAACGGCGCTGCCCGGGCAAAATTTCGAGTTAAAAATCTACCCAAAGCATTTCAGGATCCTCGCCGATGCAACGGAGTTCGTGCAACTGCAGTATTTCATGTAGTGTTTCGGCTATCTTTGAATTCCAAGATGTAATGGTGGTGCTTGTTGTTTCACTACGCAGTTGTATATTAACTTTGTTGTCTGTTGTTAGTGTACATTGCTTTGTAGTGCCTGCATACATGTGTAGAAGTGTGTGGTGTGCCATAATAACGTGGTAATACATTGTCTATTTTCCTAAGGCGGTGTATTATAATTGCTATGTATTATACTGTTAGTAAATGTTGTTCTGGGTGGTTGATGTGTCCTACGTAGTTTGGTCCTGAATGCTTATGATTGTGTGTGTATATCACGAAATACTACTCATTGTTCCTTGTATTGTATTAGTGTTTTGTGTTTTTGCCGTGTATTGTGTTTATGAAGATGAAGTATTTTGTGTGCTTTTTTTTTCAATGTCTGTGATTGTTTGTTTCGCGAGGATCTAGCACTGAAGCTAAATATATTGTCTTGAGTATGATGAATGTTTTTACCATTGCACTTCTTCCAAACAGTATTGATGTCTTGTATTTGGATATATGTTGCATATCTGTGATTAGTTTATTCCCTCCCCCCCCCCCCCTCCCCCCCCCCCCCCCCGAGTGAATGCCATGTTCGTGTGTATATTGTTGTGGAAATCATATGGAAATTTGATACCATGTATCTTCATGTTAGAAAATCTTTTTTTTTTATTCGTCCAACTCCCCAGACCCATTAGAATCCAAATTTACAGCTATTGAAATTGTTATTCGTCCACCTCCCCAGACCCACTAAAACCCAAATTTATAGCTACTTGAAATTGTTATTCGTCCACCTCCCCAGACCCACTAAAACCCAAATTTACAGCTACTGAAATTGTTATTCGTCCACCTCCCGAGACCCATTAAAACCCAAATTTACAGCTACTGAAATAATCTGGCACTGTGGCGAAAGGGTTACGGACGTAATTCGTAATCCTGCATATCGCGTTCAAAACACAGCTGCGGGAGATTTGGCAGCAGACCGCCTTGTGTTGGTTTTTTTAAAATGCTAGGAGTGCGGTAGTTCAGAAAGCAATGGCAAACTACTGAACGTAAACTTGCCAAGAGATGACAATAGCAAACAATGCTGGTGTTGGCTGCGACGCCCTGTAAAGGATATGCAACAAACTAAAACTGAAATAATGTCATAGTTACATGTGTATGAGAAGATATGCAACAAACTAAAACTGAAATAATGTCATTGTTACATGTGTATGAGAAGACATGCAACAAACTAAAACTGAAATAATGTCATAGTTACATGTGTATGAGAAGATATGCAACAAACTAAAACTGAAATAATGTCATTGTTACATGTGTATGAGAAGACATGCAACAAACTAAAACTGAAATAATGTCATTGTTACATGTGTATGAGAAGACATGCAACAAACTAAAACTTAAATAATGTCATTGTTACATGTGTATGAGAAGATATGCAACAAACTAAAACTGAAATAATGTCATTGTTACATGTGTATGAGAAGATATGCAACAAACTAAAACTGAAATAATGTCATTGTTACATGTGTATGAGAAGATATGCAACAAACTAAAACTGAAATAATGTCATTGTTACATGTGTATGAGAAGACATGCAACAAACTAAAACTTAAATAATGTCATTGTTACATGTGTATGAGAAGATATGCAACAAACTAAAACTGAAATAATGTCATTGTTACATGTGTATGAGAAGATATGCAACAAACTAAAACTGAAATAATGTCATTGTTACATGTGTATGAGAAGATATGCAACAAACTAAAACTTAAATAATGTCATAGTTACATGTGTATGAGAAGATATGCAACAAACTAAAACTGAAATAATGTCATTGTTACATGTGTATGAGAAGACATGCAACAAACTAACACTTAAATAATGTCATAGTTACATGTGTATGAGAAGATATGCAACAAACTAAAACTTAAATAATGTCATAGTTACATGTGTATGAGAAGATATGCAACAAACTAAAACTGAAATAATGTCATTGTTACATGTGTATGAGATGATATGCAATGAAGAGATTATCCTCCTCCTCCACCATCATGTCTTGCTGCTGCTACTCCCCCTTCTCCTCAGACTTGTCTTTCTTCTCCTCCCCATTTGTTTTTTCCTTCTTGTTCTTCATCCTTGCCTGCCCTCTTCTTCGTCATACAGTTTTTCTGTTTTAAAGGTCGGCGGTTGCTTTGTGTCTGTTTACGGCAGAGCTGCGATATTTGCACCATTCGGCCTACACACCTCTTCACCTCTACATTTCCCAGTCTTACGTATGTAGCTGTGTGGAACATTCCACTGTAGTGGCGCTCTCTGTGTTCGTTTGATCTGCATGTGTACCCAAACTAGTCCAGCCAAAAATAGCCATATTTTGTGTCGTCTGATCCTCACAGGAAGACAGGAGTAACACACGGACATACCTTGCCATACATGGCCAGGGTTCCTCTCATGCAGAGCCCATCCATGATACCCTGCTTTTGGGTTCACCCAAGGCATCGTGGCTCCTTCACATGGCTACTAATCCCCACTCCCGAATACTGCACTTCTTATTTTTTTTTTCCGGCTGCCCCTTTAGCGACTAGCACGACGCCGTTATTTCAAAGAAGCAAAGATGAAGTCATAATTATATATGAATATCACAGTCGTCTAAATGATATTATTTAATTTACATAATATGAAATAGCAAAAGTATATGATTGTAAAAAAAAACGTAAACAATCATTTCATGAAATAACAATGGACACTGTATATCCCAGTTATAACCCAGAAGGGTTGAAATGGATATTGTTGGTATAAATGCAATACATAGAAGTAAAACTATCCACAAAGGAATACACAACATGAAAATGGCGTATTTACATTATAAGAACTGGATGATCAGAATGGGATTATATTTGTGACATGGTGTTAGATAATGACTGAAACCTTCTCTCTCAACTAGCACGTCTTTTACCGAACGTCTCCCCCATCACGCTGCGCCGACAAACATTCTTTATCTCCAACAATTTCTCACGCCACATTTACCCGCATGCCCAAGGCGTCTGATATACCCCGTGTCCATCTTCGTGCTGGTCGACCCATGTTCCTTATTCCAGGCACCACGCCTTCCATCATTCTCTCCAAGTGGTTTTTGAGACGAATGTTACGGACTACGCCTGGCCCTGCAGCCAGCAGGGCTAGGATCGGCTAGCCTCTCCCAGGAGGGGGTAAAAAGTGAAAATTAGTAGCCTGCCGATGACCCACAGACTACACAAGTCAACCCCACCTCCACGTGGTGTAGACTGGAAAAAAAAGTCGCTTAAAAGTCGACAGGGTCGACTTCATTGCACCGGGTTTTATCCCATATGGCCAGGTCTCTTTCCGCAGCACGGAAAGCGTCGCACAAAGCACGAACTCCGTAGCTTTTAGCTACGACCCACAGGAGTCTCCGAAACATTTAACTCGTAAACCGAAGGACGCGGCCCGGAATCGAACCCACAACCTTCGGAGCACGAGTCAAACGGCTTGACCACTTCGCCACAGAGACTCCCCACAGAGACTGGGAAACCATGACCGCGAGGTCACGGGCTAACGGGGCTACGGCTCGCCGTAGGGGATGGACTCCCTATGGTCAGATTTTGTCCTAAACCTGCGACTGGCATGGCAAGCCGGCAGGGGATCTTCAAACTGCACGTAGAAAAACTAAGAAGTATAAATGGACTGACCCAAATGGATATCGACCCGGCAATGTTAATGGACTACGAGATAGATCAGCGATTCAAAAAATAGGCACAATGAACGTCTGCGGTTTCAATAGTAAAGAAGACACAGGGAATAACAGAGTCCATGGGAATATCGATACATGAAGCCCATAAGCGGGTACTCTCCCGCTGTTTATACTTCACCTCGACACCGCAAGGTACAATAGGAACATGATGAGATGAGATGAGATGAGTTGCGAAATCCTTGTACTGACAGAGTAAGTAACAATGATTGCCTGAAAGAGGCTAATGAAACTAGAACACTCTATACAACAATAAGAAAGAGACAAACAGCTTTCTTTCGTCAAGTGATGAGAAGAGAGGCATTGGAGAACATCGTGACGACTGGAAAGATCGAGGGGAAGAGAGGCTGAGGCAAACCAAGAGAAATGATGCTGGATGGACTGAAACAGTGGCATGGAGAAATATCATCAACAGAGTTGACCCAGAACACCAAAGACCGAGATCTGTGGAGAGCCATGAACGCGTACACCAGCTGGCAGGGCACTTGATGATGATGATGAAAGTTTCCGAGACTTGAAATATAAGCCAGTTTTCTCCGATGTTCAGGTCTGGTAAAAATGTCAGTATTTTTTTCCTTCTTGGTCCACCATATTATAAGAATTCTTCTGTAACATTTGAGCTGAGAAGTCCCAGTTTTCCTCTTTAGTGATAGCGAAATGGTCCCCTACTTACATCTATATATTAACACAGGGAAGATGTGTGTTCTCAACAATTTTACTTCAACTTGTATGCTGGTGTTGTGCCATAAGTTCTCAATACTGTTTCATCTCTCCATTACTTTGGCCATCCTGCATCCAACTTCTTTCGAATAGTCCCCACTGTTGTAGATTATGGAGCCAGGGTATTCAAAGTAAATGACATTTTCAATTTCTTCGTTGCTGATTGTGATCTTTGGTTGGATTGAAACATTAATGTGTTTAATTAATCCACGCTTTACAAGAGTTGACATCTATAGAGATGACTTCTGAAAATATGGTTCTATTTCATCAAAACCATATACGGATCTCCCCCACGTGTTGACAGCAAGGGTTAGCACTGCTACTGCGATGATGTTCATGAAGAATCCAATTGTTGCCTGAAAAAGAAAAAAATAAGTAACTGGTATAAAGTAACATGTTTTGTTTCTTTGTTTTGTGTTCGCTTGCTTGTAACTCAAGCGTAGTCCATATACGCGATGCAACGTCTAGTATAATGAGCTGATTTTTACGTGTGGATTAGCTTTCCCTTTTGCCAGTGTCCCTCGGCATCATGCGAACCCACTCTGACGTCAGAGTTACTTGTCATTGATGTCCCCAAGTCAAGGGCCAAAAGTCAAGCATTAAAGACCAGCTGACCGGTGTAGGAGTTGAACCCGCTACCTCGGTATCAGCACACCGGAAGTTTAAGAGCTAGCACGATTATCCATTCCAACATGCTGACTTCTAATTAAAAAGTAAAGATCTATTTTACATGACCAAGTCGCCTTGGGCATACTAATCTGGACCGGGGGGGGGGGGGGCTAAGTAGTCTCGAGGTATGGTGTCCGCCTCGAGTGCTGGAGGTCCCGGGTTCAAGCCCCGGTAAGGGCCGGGATTTTCTTTACGTTGACTTCTAGTAACAAAAATTTCCCCTGTTCGACAAAGGCCTAACGGCGCTGCCCGGGCAAAATTTCGAGTTAAAAATCTACCCAAAGTATTTCAGGATTCTCGCCGGTGATACGGAGTTCATGCACTGAGCTGAGATTCTCCGGACTCAGGCTTGAGTTAGGAGTAGAACGGAGCACTTGTGGGTTATACCCGTGTGCCTTGATGTTGATACGTCGACTAAAGTAAACTAAACTAAACTAAGCTGGACCCATGTTGTATAGACCAAACATATTGGGTGATGAGGTGGGTATCCAGGAATTTCCCGGTACCCGTTTTAGGCTCTGTGGCGAAGGGGTTTGGGTATGCAATTCGTAATTCCGTATACCGCGTTCGAAACACAGCTGTGGAAGCAGACCGCCGTGCGTTGGTTGTCATACAATGGTATGAGTGCCGGTCGGTCAGGAAGCAACAGCAAACTACTGACTGTAAACTCGCCCAGGAATCACAAACTCCCCCCCCCCCCTCCCCGCCTTAAAAAAAATGCTGGAGTTTACTGTGCTGCGTCCTGTAAAGGATATGCAACTGACTGTAACTAACAATATGGGAGCACAAGTCAATTTTTTCAAAAATTCGAATCCGCCCCGATACAAATGGAACCGAAGACCACCGGTATGGTGACCACCGGTCACAGGTATGACACCTGAAACAAACTAGCAGTGAGCTAGCAACTTTTGACAACAAAATACCCAAAATCCATGGAGGAAAATGACGACTCTCACCCCACCCCCAGAACTAATCTCAGGCAGTCGGTAGGCGCTCTACTGACTCTTGGCCTGGTCATGCCTCTCCTCGCATGTGAATCCCTACTGCTGGTCTCGCATATCCTGCTGGGTTTTGAGTTTGGAGAGGGGAAGGAGAGTCCTGCAACATAGTCCAAATGAGATGGTACTTCGGCGCCAAACCGGGAGGAAAATCTCTATGCCTACCTCAACCTAATAGATGTAATTTCTTTTCGGGACGTAAACGACTTGCACACCAAGCATCATATAGATGGTTCACCAACCGGCCGACCGACCGATCAGCCAATCAACGAACCAACTGACAAGTCAACCTCTCTGATAACGTTCACTGCTTTAACGACACCAGATGCTGATGATGAACCATCTTTATATTTTCTTTATTGTTTGTCATGACTGCCAGAGGTAATCTCGTTATGATGCACAGCCGGTCACACCCAGTTTCTTTAAAATGTATATCTGTGTACATATTTTACTTATGTACCTCACTAAGTTCATTGCGGAGTGAGTGGAAGAGAGGGGGAGAAAAAAAGAATGAGATAGAAAAATAGTCAGATTGACAGACACACACATTCACACACACGGAAAGAGAGAGAGAGAGAGAGAGAGAGAGAGAGAGAGAGAGAGAGAGAGAGAGAGAGAGAGAGAGAGAGAGAGAGAGAGAGAGAGAGAGAGAGAGAGAGAGAGAGAAGTCAATAGAATCCAGAGCTACGTCAGTTTGTTTGACAAGCCGTTTAGTTTGCACTACTATGTTCATGTCTTGATGAGTTAAGATTTCACAACTAAACTATTTTGTGACGTCTAGAACTGATAATATTTTAACGCTATACATACTACTGCCGGGCTCCCTGGCTATAGGATTAACGACTTTCTCCGTAATCCCGTATATTAACTCAGCTGCGCAATATTCGGTAGCGGATCGCGTCACGTTGGTTACTTACGGGGATATGTGAGCCGGTCGCTCAGAAAATAATGGCAAACTACTGAGCGTAATCTTGCCAGGACATCAACGGCAGCTGAAAAATGCTAGTGTTGACTGCGATGTTCTGTAAAGGATATGCGGACAAAATATCTATACTATTATTGGTTCATATGCATTGCAATATTTGAACATGTAGCTTAATAGCTGGGGAAAAATGATAGATATCAATCTCCAGAATATTTTTTTTTCCAGCGTTTCCATCCTGTTTCAAGATATTGCGGTCAACACCAGCATCTTTCAGCTGTATGTTGATTCCTAGGCTAGATTACGCTCATCAGCACGCCACGAATTTCTGAGCGACCGGCTGCATACTCTCGTAAGTCACTGGCGCGACTCGAACCCCTTCAAATTCCCGTCCGCTCACGTCAACCACGAGAGTATTTCGGGGTTACGGAGAAAGCTGCTAATCTCTCAGCCAGGGAGACCAGCCTCCAGAATATTTGAAAAATAAAGATTTATACAGTATTATCTCCCCTTACACAAGAAAAATTTAAATGATTGCACAACAAACACACTTAATTGTGAGACTAACAGATCGCCATTGTTATTATTTTAGGTAAATATTTGACATGAAACTTTATTAGTATAAACGGCTTTCATATGTAAAATCAGTGGGTTCCACTGAATACATTAGCCTATTTTGATACACTTATAAAACCTAACGGAAATCAGAGCACTCAAGCGCCAGAAAAATTATGCATTTGACCAACTTCACCGAAACGAACAATCGGTACAGTGGTTTAGGGAATAGTGAGACACCCAGTTCCATAATTCCCCGACATACCGAGTCGACGATTCGAAATCAGCCACGGGAGATTTGGAAGCATGCCAACTAGTGCTAGTTTTAATACAATGGTGTGACTGCTGGTCGTTCAGAAACCAATGGTAAACTCCTAAACGAAACTTGTCAACAACAACAAAATAGCAAACAGCAAATAGATGCTGCGATTTACCGCAATGTCTTGTAAAGGATCTGCAACTAACACCCCCTCTCTCTCCCCCCCCCCCCCAAGTAAACTAAAGATAGGAGACACAAGGGGAAGTCAATAAAATAGCCACAAATGGCGGTAGAAAAATAACTAATTATGATAACAACTTGAAACCAGTTTATTCTTATACATACATTGTCTCATTATTTCTCAACATAATTTCCACCAACATTGATGCACTTATCCCATCGTTTTATCAGCCCTCCCAAACCCGCTGCATAGAACTGCGTACTCTGTTTTCTAACCCTCTGTTTTCTAACCCTCGTTTTCACTTCACATTCAGCTTCGGCGTCATTCTCGAAATGTCTCCCGCCAAGGTGTGTTTTCAGTGTTTATGCTGACAAATATTTATCCCGTAAAGCGGTGCATAATTGGGTAGAAAACGTTACGAAGGCGAGTCAATATGTAAGTCACACAGTTCTGTGGGATGGCAGGTAAATGAAAACAAAGCACGCAGTTCAATGCAGTGTGTTTGGGAGGACTGATAAAACGATGGGATAAGTGCATCAATGTTTGTGGAAATTGTGTAGAGAAATAAAGGGACAATGTATGTATAAAAATAAACGCGTTTCAAGTTGTTATCATATCTAGTTATTTTTCTACAGCCATTTGTGGCTGACTTATTAACTTACCCTCTTATTAATATATGTTGCTGAAATTTATTTGTAAAATTACAGCTAAAACTTTGCTGCACAAGTGTCCCGCTTATGAAGAACAAAGGAAATTACGCTGGCTTACACAGCACCATTTGAGAACAAACACTATGGAGATGTCAACAAGTTCAAGTTAAATTACGCTTTCTTGAAAAAACCAGGTGTTTGTAAAGTCTCACTACACTTTGTATGTAGAACAAATTTGAAAAAAAAAATGAAGTATATGATGTCATAAAAAATGTGCTCCACAGTCCATCGTGAAGTAATATGCATCGATGGCTGTCGTCTGCTGGAGTAATTCTTTGCACTCCAAACAAAGCGGTTTTATCAATGGAAGAAAGCATGTTCCTAAATGGTTCTACATTCAAAGTGTAGTGAGACTTTACAAACACCCGGCATATTCAGGTTGACGCTTGAAGGTGCACAAAAGAAAAAGAAGAGGGGTAGAAGGCGAAAGCAGAAGAAGAAACGTATCGAACAGCATTTGCACAGACATAAGAAAGAAATAAGAATGATGATGCTTGTCTTGAGCAAGTTGGTTATTTCAAGTATGATAATGCAAATTATTTACCATGTCTATGACCCGCACGTATCCATATGTAAACACAATTGCATTGGGGGGTGTTGCCACTGGCAACATGAACGCAAATGATGTTGCAATGGCAGAAGATATCATCAGGTAGAGAGGGCTGACACCAACGGAGATTCCCTGAAAATAGTAACAACAAAATTAATATATAAATTACCATTGTTACTTCTTCTTCGTTCACCTTCTGACGTAAACATGAGTCAATCTACAGAAAGCAACAATCAAATGAAACGTACTGACAACTCCAAACCGGTTGTCGTCATATTAAGCGGGTGTAGGCAACTATACTTTGATTTATTATGTTCTGCATATCTTGGACACTCCTGCCACAAATGTTTAGCTGTCATTTTACCATTTCCAAAGTTACATTCATCAGTAACTCATATCATTAGTTTCTTAAACATGTGGTACTTCAGTCTTGTCTGTCCTATGCGGTGTCTAAAGATTGTTACTTGTTCTTTCCAGTTGAAGTGGTAATAAGCATTATCTGTCTAGTGATCTGGATACTCTAATTCCCACCTGGTTCTATAAATGCCTTTTATAAATCTCCTAGCCTCATCACAGTCTTTATCAGCTGAGGTAGTCTTCTACCTTCCTTTGCCAGTCTGTCTTCTTGTTCACTGCCAGGTATATCGCAAAGGAATGGAATCCTTTGTATCACAATCCTTTTCGATTTCTGGCATACCTCATGTAGTGCTGGCCTTAGGCCTACAAAATCGGCACTTTTGCTGCTCCCCAGTAATGAAACAACTGATGGTTACTAAGACATTGATTTACGTCCCAACTGACAAATTAAAAAAAAATATTCAGTCTCCTCAAGCAGATGTTGACGAATGTGTAAGTGGTGATGATTTTGAAGTGTATTCATCAGCATCGATACATTCATCATCACAATGTACTATGTGGACACCAAGAATCAGATCGGATATATTCTATCAAGGGTATACTAGGATATATTCTATCAAGGGTATACTAGGATATATTCTATCAAGGGTATCCTAGGATATATTCTATCAAGGGTATACTAGGATATATTCTATCAAGGGTATACTAGGATATATTCTATCAAGAGTATACTAGGATATATTCTATCAAGGGTATACTAGGATATATTCTATCAAAGGTTGAGTTGAGTTAAGAACCGATATCACTGCACTCAGGACATTACCATACGTGCTCAGTCCCCTCGTTCAACAGCCAGCGTAGAGTCATACTACTAATCGTTCACACCGCTATCTGATTCAAAGTTCTCATGGTCTTCCCTCTCAGTTTTGAGATTCTTCCAGAACCCCTGCCGATCCCCCGCAATCTCATTCTTTTCACATATGGGTTCTCAATCTGGTCCTCCGCCTTCTCCACCTGGTCCCACAAGCGCACGACCACCTCTCCCTTGTCTATAGGCAAGATACCACCGAGAGGTGCATTCCCTGCTAGCCTATCAGCCTGTTCATTCCCCCGTACACCCGCATGGCCAGGGCAAAATATCAAGGGCATACTACACAAACGCACACTCAGCTCAGTGCAGGCGATACATTTGGTTGAAGATTGACAGGTGACTGGGATAGCACGAAGTAGCCAATATGCCTTAGTCAAGAAGCACAAGAGCCTTGTTACACGCCTTGAGGGGTATCTGACATACGGTGCCAACCCCATATTTTGATTGACCATTCGGCATTCAGGTGATGTGGTCAATATGAGGCTAGTCGCCTATACTTCCCAAGACATTCCTGTTATCCATTTTAGGCTCGGAGTGTAGGCCAGTTGAAAAAAAGTCCGCCTCTATGCGAATTCGAACCCATGACCACCGTAGAGCAGGCAAGCGATCTCTCTCTCTCTCTCTCTCTCTCTCTCTCTCTCTCTCTCTCTCTCTCTCTCTCTCTCTCTCTCTCTCTCTCTCTCTCTCTCTCTCTCTCTCTCTCTCTCTCTCTCTCTCTGCCTTAGGCTTTATGAGAAATATAGACAATAAACCATGATGCCTATACATGTAAAGTTTTAGTTAATTACTTAGTCAGTCATCCTCATTACACATCGTACTATTAGTCCATAAGTGCTCTGATCCTTTCCTCAGTATCTCCCTCAGCGTGTAGCGAATGGCGACTCCGGTTCTGCATTGATTGGCTATTCTTTTTTGGCTTCCGACATGGCATAGTACTCTAGTCTAGCTTGACACTGTTTGACTTTATATTCTCGCAGTCTACGTCAAAGCTGCAGGATCATATCTATCCCTTGAGTCATTTACTTGTCCAGCCTCCCTGAGGATGTTAGGATGTCAGCCTGGTCCATTGCTCGTCCGCTTTCCACGGCAGCCAAGTCTGCAAGCCTATCTGCGTGTTCATCTCCTCTTACGCTCGAGTGCCCGCTTGTCACATGAAGTAATATATCTTACTTCACACAAAAATTGCTGATTGGTGTATAAAAATAGTAGCATCTACCAAATACGATCCATGGCGCAAAAAGGGGCCGTTTACATTGATGCAGAGAGAAGGAATAGGGCAACAAACCACAACCTTATCTTACTCATTGCAGTTTATGTTTATTTTTTTAAATTTCCGACTTAAATTCCATTTTAATTGCTGCTATTTGTTTCCAGTTGTCAAAGCAAAGGCAGCATTCCACACGACGAACAATAACCTCTACAGTTTATCTTTGTCAAATGAGGTGAGCTGATATTGAGCCAATCCAGGTGTACGGAAGCGAATCATGAATAATTAGCAGACAAGTGAAATATTATGTGAAAGTTGTGGAGATATGGTTTTGTTGCAAACTGACGAGAAAACTGAGGACGGTTTGAAAGAGCAATGAAGATATCGCAAAGGAAGTTAATTCAGATAAGGAACTATTTACTTACTTGAAAAGAAGACAGTCCACATTCTTTTGACTTGTCGTGAGGAGGAGAAATTTAGAGTATGTCGTAACAACGGGACAGTTGGAGGGAAGAAGACACATGGGGAGGCTAAAATAGAAGATGGTATACAGTTTCACATGAAGACACAGAGAAACACCGATATCAAACATGATTGGCAGCATAAAAGACACAAGGATGTGGACAGATAGATATGATCACTAACGCCACACCTTATGGACAACAAAAAAGAAGAAGTTTTCAGTAAATATAATTTTTATTATTCTGAAATCTTTCACATCGTGTTTAATATCTTGCAACCATTGCACATTGGTATCACTACCCTAGCAATATGTTAGCTTAAAAAAATTGTTAGATAGAAGGAATTAGCATGAAACATGTGAGAGCGTAGGCTCCACGTTTTGATTAAGGTAAGAAAATGAGATGAAGAAGGGAAAAAAGAATTCTTAAACAAGTGAATTGGTACAGTTATCTCGGAACAGTCATAATATCAGATAATATCAGATCTCATTTAATGCCTTGAAGAGATTAAAACAAGAATTGGCAAGGCGAAGGTAGCCGTTTGCAAGATGACAAACATATTGACCAATTAAAAAAATATCAATTAAAACGAGATAAAGAGTGTTGAAGTGCTACATAGAACCTGTACTTTTTTATGGATCTGAAGCGTGGACAATGAGCAGACACGCTGAAAAACATCTGATAGCTGCGGAAATGTGGTTTTTGAGGAAAATGCAAAGAATACCACGGACAGACAGAAAAACTAATGAACAAGTCGTTCAAGAAACAAATGAAGATCGTAAACTGATTAGAGACATTAGACATAGACAGTCAAAATTTGTTGGGCATGTTATGAGAAGAAATGAATTGGAGAACTTGGTGACAACTGGCAAGATCGAAGGGAAGAGACCAAGGGGAAGACCGAGAAGTAAATACCTGGAAGGCTTTGCCACGTGGCATGGTCGAGACAGAAACACGGAGTTGATCCACGACTCTTGTGATCGAGTGAGATGGCGAAACATGACGGCTCACGCTTATCGGCATGGCACATGATGGGTGGATGGATGGAATAGAAAAAAAAAGAAGAAGAAGGAAGAGGAATAGTAGTAGTAGTAGTAGTAGTAGTAGTAGTAGTAGTAGTAGTAGTAGTAGTAGTAGTAGTCGTCGTCGTCGTCGTCGTCGTCGTCGTCGTAGTAGTAGTAGTAGTAGTAGTAGTAGTAGTAGTAGTAGTAGTAGGAGGAGGAGGAGGAAGAGGAGAGGAGGAGGAGAAGGAGAATAAAAAGAAGAAGAAGAAGAAGAAGAAGAAGTAGTAGTAGTAGTAGTAGTAGTAGTAGTCGTTGTCGTCGTCGTCGTCGTCGTCGTGGTAGTAGTAGTAGTAGTAGTAGTAGTAGTAGTAGTAGTAGTAGTAGTAGTAGTAGGAAGAGGAGGAGGAGGAGGAGAAGGAGAATAAAAAGAAGAAGAAGAAGAAGAAGAAGAGGAAGAAGAAGAAGAAGAAAAAGAAGAAGAAGTAGAAGAAGAAGAAGAAGAAGAAGAAGAAGAATTTTCTTATAGATGGACAAGGGACAGAATGTTATACATATGTAACGAAACAACCACACAGTATGGTAATTAGTATAGCAACATCCTCATACAGCTTTCCGTCCTAAATACTATAAGACTACTTTACTTACCAAGTTTGCCAGAATTGGCATCAGTAGTGTTGCGGTTGCAGAGTTGCTAGTCACCTCTGTGACAGTTGCAACGATAAGACACAACACAAGATTGAGTGTCCAGCCATCTAGACGGCCAAGGTCCTCCAATTGAAGTGCTAACCACTTATCCAAGTGGGATTTCTGAAAGCAATAATGTAATCGACCACACTTTATGGTAAAAATATAAAGTGTAAATAATTCACTAAATGAATAATAAAGGGAAATGGTAGAAACTAACGCTAACTAGCAACACATAAATAAGAAGTCCCGTAGAAGGAAACTACTGTTAGTTTGTGAAGTGTTATGACCATCACAATTTTGTAGGCCTCCGTACTGAGGGATAGGTGATCAGTCTTTCTCCTCAATAGCGAACGACGAAAGCTGACATCCAACTCTTGGCTCACCCCGCTGCTGTCAGCGCAATGTCTAAAACACAGAGTCCGCTAAACATACACATGACATCCTTACAATAATTTAAATAACAATAAGTTGCCTGTTCTCGCCAATCTTGACTTTACTGAGGTAAACCATTGATTTCTTTTTTTTTTTTTTTTTGTGCATATCCTAATTACAGGACATTGCCGTCAACACCAGCATTTTACTGCTGTTGTTGATGTCTGGGCAAGTTTATGTTCAATAGTTGGCCATTGCTTTCTGAACGACCGACCCCAATAACAACTCATTACAACCCAGCGTAACGCGTTCTGTTGCCAAATCGGTCGCAGCGGTGTTTCGAACACAGATAAGCGGGCTTTCGAATCGCGTCCGTAAGCCGTTAGCCACGGGGACTGGTAAACTATTGATTGAAACGTTTAATATGGCCAAAATATTTCAGTTTCCGATTCACGACACTGTTGATGAGCCGGGTTTCTTCTGTGTTCAGATCTTGTAACGCCGGCCCGATTAAAAATAACAGGTCAGCATGGTCGAATGAGTAAGAACGCATATTCTTAAAAAAAAAAAAAAACAACATTCGTGTGCTCATGCCGAGGTTAGGGGTTCAACCCCTACACTGAACAGCTGGACTAAAATGGTGACCTGTCGTCCTTGACTTGTACCTCTGAAGTCGGAGTGGGTTCGCATGTTGGCCAGGGACACTGTTAATAGGGAAAGCTAATCTACACGTAAAATGCTGTCCATCATTACTATAAATAGTGTGTATGGACTACGCTTGAGTTCAAAGCGTGCGAGCGCAAAAAAAAAAAAAAAAACAACAACAACAAACGAATGTTTCCAACACTTAGACACATCATTCTAGAAAAGTAGCTCATTTTAGTAGCTCACTTTACCTGCACACCTTTTGCTAAGGCAAAGCCGCCTCCTAGGAGAATGATGACACCCCAAGGCAGCTTCTTGTTTACTTGATCCCACGTCAGTAATGGCTTCCATATCGGCTCATCTGATCGTTCTGAAAATAATATAGTGGCAAACGTTTTGAAGTCGAAACAACAAATAATTTCTATTATGAAATATATTAAATAATTTATGTAGAGTAACACAAACAAGGCTGCATTTGAATAACGAAGACACAAACAATAGATTGCACGATTTATTGCCTGGCATATTTCGCTGCGTTTCGTCAGGTACATACTGTAGAATTCACACTACATAAAGTAAAATAACTAGATAAATCCTTCAAGCTGAAATATACACATGTTCACACAGTCAATTGTCTACCGAGGTAATTTTAAGCTGACTAACATGTCTTTCTGTTTGCACAAATCTGGCCTGTGTAGATTAATCGTTATATTGCTTCTGCTAACTTTAACAAACGAGTATTTTGTGTGTTAAATACCTCGCGAAAGGTAATGTCCCTATCAATCAAATGGCCGCTTTCGAGCATATGCCTAGCATTTGATGAAGCGGGAAGCTTCCAGTGTGTCGGCTCTAGCTGGCTGTATGTAGTAGTAATATCTTGTCGATCCATTGAGGTATGTGTTCTGACACTCTTTTGTTAAACTGCCGCTCTGTTCTGCCGATGTAGATAGACTGGCACCTACTGGTAAATACAATTGTTTTTGGCTTACAGAGGAACAGGCTCTTTTACTGGTGGGGTGGGAATCGGCGTGGTTCTGTACCTAATGACTGGAGTTGCAGCACGGAATGTTCGGCCTAATGCTGTAATGAGCAGCTCTTGTAGACGTTGCATTACGTCATTACGCCGTTTGTACTGGACAGGCGTGAAGCTCTGAATATTGGCCAGTCCATGTTTATTTGCGGTACAAGATGCGGTTGCTTCACACAGTGAACAACTAGGGTTAGAATTAAATTGTAAGAAGATACAGATTATGGTCGCCACTAGGCTGCATTTCACCAGATGAAGAATATTCTCTGTAATATATCTTTATCAGTCAAGTAAGAAAAAGAGTTCTTAAGAGCTATATTGAGCTAGTCCTGATGTATGGTAGCGAATCATGGAAAATAAGCAGACACGTGAGTAATTCTGTGGAAGCTGATTAAATGTAAAGAGATAAATATTTGGGATGATAATTCCAAGAGTTAATAATTTGATAACTTCTACTCAACTTTTTGTTTCGTTGTGCAATGGTTATTAATTTTAAATAACCTTTTGTTGTCGGAGAAAGGGGCTTAGGGGCCAGTAAACGCAGTTTAACAAATTCCCCCACATAAAGAGTCGCAGGCGATTTCGAAGCAGATCGCTTTGCATTGATTCCGATTGTTTGAAAATGGTTTGTTCAGACAGTAATTGCAAATTACTGAACGTAAACTTGTATAGTAAATAAAAGAAAAACAATGCAAACTGGAATTGATTGCAAGGTCCTGAAAGTAACATATAACCGACTTTTAACATGCTTTATTGCCACTTACAGAGTCAGTATAGATTTTCAAACTTTGTGGATTAAAAAAGGTGGAATAACATAAGTTAGAATACCAAGAGCATACAACTGTCACGTGGTAAGATACGCCTAAGAAACTTGGATACTTAACAAATCAGCTGAAAAGTATATAACTGCAATGTGTTTGGACACGTTATGAGATGAAATAAATTAGAGAACTTGGTGACAACTGGCAAGATTAAGGGGAAGATAAAGAAGGGGAAGGTAGAGAAGTACATACATGGATGGCTTGGACACGTGGTATGGTCGAAACAAGAACACAGAGCTGATCCATGACGCTGGCGAGCGAGTGAGATGGCAAAACATGACCACCCACGCTTACCTGCATGGCACATGATGATGATATTGATGATGATGATGATGAATTCAAGATGTGATAGATAATTCACACATGACAGAAACAGGGTCAGGGCAATGGGCTTTTAATTGAGAGACATTTTGAAGACTGTTACGGTTAGCGAAGGTTTGCACAGGACACGCCAATAGGTGGTGATGATGATGATGATTATAGAGTTACGACGGTTCCATTCCATATGTGTGGGGACGAAACAGGCCAATCAATCACAAAAGTGGCAATCACATTGCTTTTTTGTTTTGTGTGAAATAATATGTCAGCACAACAGCTATACACAGACAAGTTATCATGTTTAATCACAGTAGATGTGCAATGAAATACACCGTACACATTACCTTCTTTGCGCCAACAGAATATATTTGGCATTTTTGCTGGTAAAATAAACAGCAGAACAGCTACCAACATGGCTGACGTGGAGTCGGACACATAGCTGTAGACAGAAAACATAATTATAATCACATGTTCCGTACTATAGCACAGTGTGTGAGTGTGTGTGTGTGTGTGTGTGTGTGTGTGTGTGTGTGTGTATGTGAAAAGCAGACAAATTAAACAGAAAGTGCAATGAAATGTACGTTATTGACCTTCTTATATAAACAAAAGCAAACACAAAACACATATTACTGTTATATGTGATATAAGTATTACGGAAGTGGGTCGTAGTCTCGCATACCGTGTTCTAAACAGAGTTGCGGGCGATTTGGGAGCAGACCGCCTTGCGTTGGTTTTATAAAATGGTATGGGTGCCGGTCGTTCAGAAAGCACAGGCAAACTACTTATCGCAAACTTGCCAAGAAGTCAAAAACAGCCAGCGAACAAAACGAAAAAAAAAATTTATATTTTACATAAATTCAAATTTCATTAGAATAAAACTGTCTATACTTTCTTTCTGACCTTTTGTTGAACCATTCAGCCCACCCCGGGCTTTCCCTGGGGTCTCGACTTATCCACAGAATAGCCAGGACAATGAACAAAATAAGAACTTCAATCTCCGCCATGCTGTAGATTCAACAACAATAAAGAATGATTATGAACGGTCACACTTTTCATGTTCATTGCTTACGAGAAAATACATCAATAATTAAACCAATGAAAACAGTCACTTGTGCATGATTCATCATCATCATAGCAATCATCATCAGGTTACTTAGGTCGAATGCTAGTGTATAAGTGTTCTCAACATGTAATTTCATTGTCCCATGTTCTCAGCGATTCTCTTCAGCGCTGCATTAAGTCTGAATCCCAATATCGTTGTTTCTAAATGCAATGTTATTGTTTCCCGAACGACCTCTCTGTCTTCTCAGTTGGATTTAGTACTCCAAAAATATATCTCTAAGTTTCATATTATGAACTAGCAACTGGCCTAGGGGTTAAACGACTGTCTCCGTAATCCCGTTTATCCACGTAGGGCAACGCAGCGCGCGAGAATTGGAAGCGGTTCACGCCGCGTTGGTAACTTACGGGATAAGTGAGCCGGTCGTTCAGAAAGTAATGGCAAACTACTGAGCGTAATCTTGCCAAGAAATCAACGACAGCGGTAAAATGCTGGTGTTGACAGCGATGTCCTGTTAAGGATATGCGGGAAAAAAAAAAAAAACAATAACACAACAACAAAACATACCTAGATTGTAATATTTATCTATTTTCACAATTGTAATTAAGAATATGTTACATAATATCTTTCTGTCGGGATAATCTTTGCCTTCTGCGATTACACTTCTCAAAAACTTTCCAATTCTTTTAACCTTTTTTGGTTAGAATCCACGATTCAGCGCATGTAGTGCTACGGGCCAGATATGCATGGTAATGATTCTTTTCTGCAGCACAGTATTGATGTTAGAAATAAGCATGGTTGATGGTAGACAATGTTAACTACCTTATTTAATGTATAAACACTAATCATGATATTTAACAACAGCAACAACAACAACAACAACAACAACAAACAAACAAATAAGCAAGCTCTTCTGCAGGAACCTGCTAAGAGTATGTACAATGCTAGGACCATCACATTTTTGTTGGCCTGAGTGCATGAATGTATAGGGGGTCAGTCTTTCCCTTCCGTATTGGACGACGAGAGCTACCATCGACTCCTTGACCAGCCGCGCTCATGCCTTCGTCAATATAACGTCGCAACCGTTTCACCAACGCACCCATTATTAATTATTATATGACCCAATAAATGAAGAGCCGTGGTGACATAGTGCTTCGTTCGCTTGCTTGCTAAGTCATTAGCCCGGGTTCAACCTGCAGTAGATGTTGCAGCGATTCTGATCATAGGTTATGGGGGAGGGACGGGGAGACTAAGGACGCTGTGTTGTTTTCAAGTAATACCCTCTACTACACCTCGGGTGACAGTCGACTGTTTGCTGGTTTTACTGACCCCCATGCAAGATTCTTGCCACACGTCCTGGTAGTAGATCACATATTTGACCATCACATACTTCAGTCGAACTGACAGGGTAGTAAAGAGGTAGTGGACACTCATAGATGCAATTACCAGCAACCACATTGTGGAAAAGCCTCTGGGGCCCCTCAGCATACTCCCAAATAAACCAAAACAAAATGTTTAAATAATGAACACCGTCCTCCATATGCTGTTTATATCGTCACAATGTATGTACTTTGAAAAAGGCCCAATAGCTTAAATTGCACATTATGAAGTCTTTCATAGTAATACATACTTAGTCCATGTCTTCAGAAATCACTGAGATATGTGATTATACAGAGGCCAAGAATGACTGAATGGATAAGAGCGCTCGTTCTCAACCATCCGGTGTTCTGATGACGAGATAGCGAGTTCAACCCCTACACCGGTCAGTTGGACTAAAATGTCGACTTCTCGTCCGTGACGTGGACGTAAATTATAAGTACCTCTGAAGTCGGAGTGGGTTCCCCCGATGGCAAGGGACACTGGTAATACTGAAAGCTAATCCACACGCAAAAATCAGTCCAGTGCCGTGGAAATAATATAAACTACACTTGGGAAAAAAAAACCAAACTATTATCATTATGACTTACGTGATTTTACCAAGTTTCGCCCATTCGTCTCGCACAAGTTTCTTAATAGCCAATGCTTGTTTTTTGTTGAATGTGCAGCATCCTCTGTTATAAACGTATTTATGGTTAAAATAATTTTAGGACTTCATTAGGATTTTATACATAGATATGGCAATATTAATATTGATTATAGCATCATTGTCATCAACATCAACATCGTCATCATCATGAAATGCCTTGTGTAATGGCGTGGGCGACCCGAAGTATAAATTTTAAAGTAAGTAAAGTCCCTTCTACACTTATTATGGCGTATTGGGTATATTGTCATATTCCCATCATCATCCACCAGCAGTGCCTTGCCGACTGGCGTGGGGGATCATGCCTCTCCACAAATTACTATTTCCGACGTCATGGATCATTTCGTGTGGTTACTCCCGTCCCTACTATGACACAAAACTGTCAAGAATCTTCTCACGCTGTCTTCCTCTATCTCTCTTTCCCAAATCTTTCCGGTTGTCACAACATGTTCCAGTTTTTGTCTTCTCATAACGTGACCAAAAATAAAAAAAAAATAAAAAAACGATGACTGCCTATTTTAGATATTTGTGATAAGTTGTCTTTGCGACTTAAAACGCCCCGAGTGCTCATTTTGGCTGTCCAATTAATTTTCAGCAGTCTTCTATAAAACCACATCTCCAAAGTTTTCAGGGATTATTTCGCATGTTTACTTATTGTCCAAGATTTGCAGCCGTATGATAAAACTGGTTCTATGTAACATATAAGAACTCTTTTTCTTACTTTCAAGGACATTGACTTGTTGCACAAAAAGTTCTTTATTTGATAGAATGCAGTTTTCTGTTCTTTATCTCAGTGATGCATCATCCATCTGATGTTATCCATGTGCCTAAATATCTGAAGTTCTGCACTTGCCCCAAAATGTTTATATTCCCCATATTTTTTTAAAATAAATTAATCGGCACTCGTAATCCCGTATTCCCGCGTTCGAAACATAGCTGCAGGCGATTTGGCAGCAGATCGCCTTGCGTTGATGTTTTACAAAATGGTATGGGTACCGGTCGTTCAGAAAGCAATGTCAAACTACTGAACGTAAACTTGCCAAGAGATCACAACAGCAAAAAATGTTGGTGTTGACTGCGAAGCCATGTAAAGAATATGCAACTAACAATCTCATAAAATATAATCAACACATACCATTCCATATATATATATATATATATATATATATATATATATATATATATATATATATATATATATATATATATATATATATATATATATATATATATATAAAGTCAACGATAAGATATATTAATCAATTATAAGAGCTTCTAGAAGTATATGACCCAGGCGAACTGGTGACAGAATGAGAATTTATTAAGTGGGTTATGTTGAGAGCGACGTTCTGCAAGTAGATTTGACACATGATGGTGATCGATAGAGAGGTGGGACAGGCAAATAAGCCAAACGTGGGAAAATAATAGACATGAGAGGCAGAAAAAGATGTTTGTGGGAAAGCTTAAAAAGTTGAGTTACCTATAATAAGATAAGCAAAATCAACATTATTGGCACAATATTAGATGACAGAGAGAACTGCAGAAGAAGAAGAAGAAGAAGAAGAAGAAGAAGAAGAAGAAGAAGAAGAAGAAGAAGAAGAAGAAGAAGAAGAAGAAGAAGAAGAAGAAGAAGAAGAAGGCAAAAAGCAAAAAAGCAATAGAAGCCTTCATAGAATGGATTAAAGACATGGAAAACGACTAAAATACTTACTAATTATCCACAAACATTAATTAACTGCTCGCACAGAATACGACTAAAATGTTATGTCAAAATTACCTGTGTAAAACGCATTGAGAGAATTAAACACATTTAAGGGAATCAAGAAGTGAAGAAAAGATATTTGCCCTGGATCGGAAACACATAAAGAAAACCTTATACCAGTAGTAGAACTAAAAGATCCTTTCTCTGGTACCAACAAGCGAGAAAAAATAGATGGAGACTTAGAAATAATTGGAAACGAGAACTAGAGACAGACGAATTATGTGGGGAGGACATGGAAGATCTTGCAGAAGAGCGCAAAGGATAGGAACGTTTAGTATGAGTTGACAGAGGGAATTGCTCCATTAGGAGATAGATGTCAGAAGAAGAAATGTAAAAACTATAAAACAAGCATACCTCCCGCTGATGAAGAAGATAACCAGTAGCAACCAGCCCAGAACTAGCGTCATGGCTGACAACGGGAGTGCTAGAATCATCCAGTTGGAGAACGAGATGGGCGATCCTGTTGGGTCTGTTCCATTTTTCTTTTGGGCAATGATGTAGATCCTTGAAAAGGCGTGAAAAATAAGAACTAAAGATACGAACTTGTTTAGATAGAATGGATATTGGAACGTTCGGTACTCTTTTCAGATAATTCTGTACCAAGCAACCTTTTGAGCATCTTTTGCATCCTTTGAATATGACCGTTGCTAAGCATTTTCGGTTAAGTATAATGTATAACGTATAGCTTATAACAGATTAAGATACCACCTTTTCAATTAGCTAATGGTACGAACTCCCAATGAATGTAACTATGATGTTGGTAAAACGGCAGCTGGATATTTACTGCTGATGTTCAACATTTTCAGAACAGAGAAAGTGCTTTTGGCGTATGCCAGTTTCATCCCAGGGAAAAGCTTTTTAAATGTCAACAACCTCAAGTTGCCTGCTGTTGTCTTTACATGTATACGCGTTGAAGAAGCTTCTCCTCTTTCTTCACCCTCCTCGTTATTTTCCTCCTCCTGTTCTCCTTCTTCCCCCTCCTTTTTATCTTCTTCTTCCTCCTACTCCTTCTCCGTCTTCCTCTCCTTCTGCTCAGTTAGTTAGTTAGTTAGTCGCAGTTCCAACTTCACAGCAATGGGTCGTCCCCATTATACTCTGTTCCTGTGCCAGTGAATATCACACAAAACGCTCCCCACTGCCCAATGTGAAAAGTGGAAAAGACAGGAGTCTCGACAAACAACAGCCCGCACAGATACACTGCATAATGCCGCCGCCAGAATGTCAACACAATAGTCCCTCACGAAACACAAAGTTCATCTCTGATGGAATCGGCAGTCATTTTCCTATCTGGATGTTTCCTAGATGTTCACCCACACAGTCCACGAAATACAGTTCGTCGTCGATGGTAGTGGCAGTCAACCAGAAGCCCAGCAGCCACGCATTTCTGCATAAGGCAAAAACCGGTCAACTCTGGGACATAGCCATCTGCCATCGCTCTGAACATGCAGTCACCTTCCAGAAAACCTCGGGCAGATTCAAAAGCATTTTACACGAAACCCACAGCTCACAGTGTCGCGCCACGCACTCACCCAGTAGCAGGGCGACGGAACCATCAAGCCTCCTTAGTCGCCTCTTACGACATGAGTAGTAGGCTACAGTGTTGCTATTCTTTCCTTCCCTTATGGGCCCCGGCGATATAACCGCTCCTTTTCTATGTCACCTAAAACTTTAATAAAGTGAATGTTTCTTATATTATTGTTTGATATACATGTGTTTAAGTGTTCTACATGCGTCTTTCTCTGTCCTACCCCGTCTCTGTTATCTAGTATTTTCTCACACACTAGGCTACTTTCCCAACTTTCCACCTTTCTCTTGAAATGCCCCATACATTTCACTTGAAGTTTCCGTATAGTTTTCACGAGTGATCTAGAAACGTATATTCTTCTCACAAATCACATCTCCACTGTTGCCGGTTTCTTCAACATTTTATTTCTGCTCATCCAGAAATCGCATCCATACAGAATAGCAGACTACACACTTTTCAGAACGAGGGGTTTCGTATACTTCTGTAGTTCAAGAATTTGCGCATTATTGCACAGTAATCGTTCGACATGTCAATTCTTTTATTTATCTTGGTGTCATAAACTCATTCATTCATCATTTCGATTCATGGCGTACTTTCATTTAATGTGTTTCGAAGTAGTTTCCTTTTATGTTGTCTGCTAGTGTATCCTCTGATCTGTACTTCTGTCTTCCACGTCTATGGCAGCAGACTGCCTTGAGTTGTTTTCACACTATGGTGTAAGTGTCGGTCGTTCAGAAAGCAATGGCAAACTACTGATGGTAAACAGCTAGAAAATGCTGGTGTTAATGTGTTAATAGCGACGTCTTGTAATGGATATGTAACAAACTAACCAAGTATATTATTTAGCGGGCGCCTTGGTGTAATGGTTAAGACACTTTTATTATTAATTACCCAACTTTTTGAGCTCTCCTCACACATATTTCTCTTTCTTCCTCTTACCAAGTATCTTCCTATACAAGGCTAATATCTCCATTGCACCTCCTCTGCTGATTTGCCTCAGAAATACTATTTGGTTGTTCCTGGTGGCTTCCACGAACGATCTTATAACACCTGCAGCTCTCAATACTTCAAATTTTATTTTCGTGTCTGTCCACATTTTAAACATTTTTCTCACAAATCACATCTTCATTGTTGCCGGTTTCTTTAACATTTTATTTCTGCTCGTCCAGAAATCGCATCCATACAGAATAACAGACGACACACATTTCTGAAAGCTGGGTTTTGTATACTTCTGTAGTTCATGAATTCGCGCATTCTTGCACAATAATCGTTCGAAATGTCAATTCTTTTATTTCATTCGGTGTCATAAACTCATTCATTCATTCATTCATTCATTCATTCATTCATTCATTCATTCATTTAGTAGCATGTCCTTTGCAGAACCTCGCTCCCATAACAACCTTCCTGGAAACTTCTCGATCATGAGCAAGGTATCCCTCGTCCGATACACCCATATGGAGATCATCTGCCACATCCTGCACCAATTTTCTCTTTGGCCTTCCTCTTCCTCTCTCCCCAGGTATATACCCCTCCATTACTGTTCTCTCCAAACTTTCATGACGTTCAAATGATCAAATTACTAGTACTAGCCCCTGTGTCACACACTTCCCCAGTGTTAACTGATGTGCCTGGCCTGGGGGTCTCGTCACCAGATCTCTTTCTTATTATGTTTTCTTTCCTGATTGCTAGGGTTCTTGGCAAGTTTTGCAGAAGGTAGTTTGCCGTAGCTTTCCTTCTGGGCAGTGACTATACTGGTCGATGGCCATAGCCATTGTTTCTACTGATGAGATCATCTGCCTATCGTCACATAGTGCAGATCATAACCAACAACAATCTGTCGGCTGCTCTCACACTCCATCTATTACCTGCTTCCACGGCTTCACAAAACTATGATGGGTGGGGGTGTTTGGAAACTAAACGGCTTCTCCAGCTTGCCCAAGGGTGTCCCGTAGACTAACGGAGAAAAGGTGACGTCTTATATCTCCTTTGGTAGGGGATACCCCTATCCCGCTAACCGGAACTCATTGCATTAAAGTTAAATACAAATTGCACACGCCTTGAGGTGTATTGGGTATATGGCGCCAGCCAGTAGATTTAGAGACCAAACGGCACTGGAGGGATCATGTGGTCATTATATAACTGACCGCTTTTACTTCCCTAGACATTTCTTCACGTCCATTACACCCAAGACAGCCATATCTTGGGGAATCAAGACAGTCGGTGTGATACTGATCACATCACTTACCAAATGTCGATTAGTCTATACAATATGAGAATAGCACCACATAACCATTGCGCCTGTTGAGAAGAATACTCAATGTATCAAGAAGAGAGAAAATCAGAAATGAAGAAATCAGGACTAAAGTTGGGGTTATATCAGCGCTAGATTTTATCAGAAAACAGCAGGTTAAATGGTTTGGCCATATAACTAGATTATCAACTAACAGTATACCTCAATAAGCAATGATGTACAGACCAAACGGAGGCAGAGGAAGAGGCCAGCCACGTAAACTATGAATAGAGGGAATTACAGAGTCCATGGGAATCTCGATATATGAAGCGCATAAGCTGGCACTCTCACGCTGTTTATGCTTCACCTCGACACAGCAAGGTACAAGAGGAACATGATGAGATTAGATGAGACTCAATGCGCATTATGGTATGTAATAAGGTCCTTTACCATAACTTGTTTTGATTAAACTCAAGATCGACCAGCGAGCCCTGGTCAGATTAAAATCTGCTTCGGCACGAACTCGAACTCATGAAAACCGGTTCGACAAGCAACTGTACTAGTCACCGTGCTACTGTGGCTACCCATTAGCTTCAGGTTAGATGCATATACTTTATAGCAAATCAACTCCAGCATTTTTTGGGGGCTGGTTTTGATTCCTGGGCAATTTTATATTCAGTAGTTTGCCACTTATTTCTGAACGACCAGCACTAATACTATTGTATGGAAACCAACGCAAGATGGTCTTCTTCCAAATCGCCAGCAGCTGTGTTTTAAACGCGGTATGCTGGATGACGGATTGCATTTGTAACCCCTTCGTTATAAACCGGTACCCATGAGCTTACTACAGACAAATTCGCTGACTTACTCGTCTGCAATGCCTTTGAGTATCAAATTTGGCGGTGTTCCAGTGAGTGTGGCAATTCCCCCAATGTTAGCAGCGTAGGCTATACACAGCGTAAGTCCACGACACAATCGACGGTAACTGGAGTCTCCACTCCCGCCCTCTGTCTTCTGGCTCTGGCTATGGCTTTTGGTCGTTTCTTCTAAACCTCCATCGGGTTTTCTGGCAGATAAAATAACGTTCATCAATGAAGCTTCAGAGAGAGAGAATTGCTAATGGGCAAATGTGTACTAATTACAGACAACTATGAATACTATCGGGAGAACATGAAGGGAGCTTCAGGAGATTGCACAAGGCTTGGCATGGGATGGCTGAGGGCCTATACTCCACTGAGGAATACAAGGCAACAGCAGCAGCATCAGCAGCAGCAGCAGCAGCAGCAGAAGAAGAAGAAGAAGAAGAAGAAGAAGAAGAAGAAGAAGAAGAGGAAGAAGAAGAAGAAGAAGAAGAAGAAGAAGAAGAAGTAGAAGAAGAAGAAGAAAAAGGAAGGAAGGAAGAGGTGGGAAAGAAGGAAGAAGACCACCGTAGCGGTGAACGATCAATATTGGCCTGCATACAAGCAGCTAGTGCTTTTGATTGTTGTGACAAAACGCCAGTGGCCCATGTCCTCAGGCCTTCTTTGGGTTTGGGTAAGCAGGGGGAAACAGCTTTCGGGAACCCTCAGTTCTCTTATTCGCTCAATCACCATGGAAGATAGTTCTCTGGGACACTTTAACAACACGATCTTTTTAATAGAACGATTAGATATATGTCTTGTCTTGGGGGAAATCCCGATAGGGCACCTTGCACCAAATACGCACTAATGTAAATTCTTAGGCCAGCAATGTCGGTTTAATCACCTACCATATGTAGACTGCTTCATGTCTATTTGACACTTCAAAGAGTGCGACAGATGAAGCGCAGCATGCTACTGGTTGAATGAAAGGTAATAATGGGGTTTATTTAATACTGCTAGACCGGTCTATAAAGCTAACTGGTTGTCTCGACTAGTGAGACGAATTGGCGAAACGGCAGTCTTGCCATATTGGGGGTGGGTTGACCGTTGGCCAATTTAGCTAAGCGTCTTCTTCTTGGCATTGCCTGGGAACGAATCTGAGCAATATAGCTTCCCAGATGATTTCGCTTGTTCTTGGCAGCAGATGGGCGAGGGCTATCTTTCTTCATAATGCCTGAACTCTGCATACTGTCATCTTTCATGTGACTATAAACATTACATATCCACGGATTCCCACCATTTATGTTCTGTCTTCTGAAAACGGAAGAGGGGATCCACTGTGTTATATCTTTCTTCTTTCAGCCGATGGGGGGCCAGGTGGACTGAATAGTTACTGGTCGATAAGAACTCATCTGAATCTATGTGTTATGTGAGGCACTGCCGATACATTGAGGCGACAGCTCCGACGAGAGCAGCGGCCGGAAGGAGTAGTATCGTATTTTCTATTCTTGCTGGGAATGGGGAACGACACTTCTTTACATACAGATAATTACCCATACAACACCACAAAAGCTTTGTCGTGATAAAGGCAGGGTTTGCAAGTGAGAGGTAAGCCTGGAAATGAATGTGCCCAATAATAATAAAGGCATGGTATGAGAGTGGAGAGTGAATCTGGTATGAGGAAAATGGGTAAGGTACCTAGGGTCAAACGACAAGACTTCGTCAAGCTGAAGACCTGGTCTAGGAAAGACGCCGCCAATCCAGGACCTCTTGTCAGGTCAGGCGAATTCACGCAGGTCTAGTAAAGAGTTATATATAAATTAATATTATAGATTTTGTGAATACAAATTGATATGCTGAGACCATTAGAAGTCTCCTTGTAGACTGTACCTGAAGTTTAAGCTGGAGACTTTCACCAATATTTATCATCTCCAGGGTCCTTCTTTTGGAAGTAAGAACAGAGCTGAAGGTCTCGACAGGGCTCTACGCAGAAAGTATGTTTAAGACGATGCCATGTCAAGTTTTGGGCCATGCCAGGTCTAAGGGTAGGACCTCTACGTGATAGAGCCACTGCGGACCTTGAAAGAATGACCATCAGCTGTACTGACACATCACCAGTCATCTCGATACGCTAGGATCGAGTCCTTTTGTATTATTGGCTGGACCCGCCAATCACTCAGACACACCCATTATTATATAAGAACTGTTCTCCATGATATTATTTCCTACCCGACATTATGCCAAGTGATTCCATGCCACTTTCCTAGAACATTTGCTTACTATAGACTGTGGTCCATGGAAACTTGGAAGTTTGATTCTACAGCTGCCTGTTGTTCCTACAACCGATCGGGAAGGAGGATACTACCGAAGGACCTAATCGGTGAGGCAGATGTCGACTGACGGGACTTTGTAGTACTCTTCGGTCTATGAGGAAAAGCCATGAGGCTCTGTGCCTGAACTTTATCCTTGTTATATCTGTTTAGAACTATCTGTTTTAACTGCCTTGATGTTTTCCTGTGCTGTTCTTTATTAAGTTAATAAATCACGTTTTAGTTTACTCCAACGATCACCGTGTTATATATGGGTCAGCAGAAAGACACGTCAGGGAATAGGTCCCGAGGTCGAAAGAGAGAGTGACAGTGAGTCCGGGGAACGGAGGAGGGTTGGCAAGCAAAGACCTATCCCAGCCAGGGCGAAAGAATAATTTTGAAACATTGTGACATAGTTATTTGGGACCCTCCACGTAGCTTGTAACAATTGTTGACTGACTTAATTCCACTTCGTCCTCCCGTTTCCTTCCCCCTCCCCTCCCCTCCTCCTCCCTTCTTGATGTTATTTCTGTTGTTTTTTTCTTCTTTTACTGCATCCTTTTCCTTCTTCTCCTGTTTCTTATTTTTCTTCATTCGTTCAATTGATATCGATTGTCTATATCCGAAATGTTTTCTCTTGTATAAACGCCAAAGGCCTCTTTAAGTTCATGCGGTTGTTCGTAAAGTTAGTTCCGCATATGTTTCTCTAGGCCAGACTTCGTGTGCTAGAGTTCATTTACTCCTACAGGTAATATATTTTAGTGACCATTTGATAATGATCATATGACCCCTGGGGAGCTGCAGTAGTCTGCCGGTCCGGTCGTCATGTGTTTGAATCCCCATCCAGGCGAGCCTCTTTTTTCTCAAAAGGACATATTCTGGGAAGTAAAGTCAGATGGTGCAATATTGAACACATTATTCATGGAATGCTGATAGAACAATAAACAAGTGTGGTTAGTACCATATACTCAATACGCCTTAAGGTATGGAAAACTGTTCTTTAGACTTTAGTACAAATGGTTATAGAGTACAAGACAGATGTAAACGCATACACACACAGACACACACAGACAGACACACACATATACACACAGACACATGTGCGCGCGTGCACACACACACACACACACACACACACACACACGCACACACAACAAGATAACCTCAGTGGGACGTCATTGATTAATTGCTGTCCAGTCGACACATTTAATCATTTTATTCCTCGACAGCTGGCCCAGGCTTCCAAGTCTCTCTACACATCTCGCTCTTCGATGTTCAGGGTCAACTCTGCTGAGTCCCTCCATGCCCCCGTCTCAATCCGTCCAGCATCATTTATCATTCTCTTCTCCCACTGATCTTTCATGAACTTGTCCAATGCCTATCTTCTCGTGACACCAACAAATAATGAAGTTTATCTCTTTCGTATAGTTGTACACAGTCTTCTACATTTATTATACTTTTCCCACATATTTACAACATGAAAACCCGTTACCTTATATGCACTACACTACACCCTCATGTCCACCTTTCAGCGTTTAAAAGAAAAAGGACAAGCCATTACAACCACAACATAAGACATGAGAAATGATACGTTCAAAATCACGAACAATTCAGTAATACTGCAATCAAGAATACTTACATTTTGGATTCACGTTCAGTTGTCGGGACAACAGCAGAATTGTCATCTATGAAGATAGGGTTTAGAACGCCTTTATCTTCCTTCGGATTTTCACGAGAAGAAGCATCTGTATCCACAGAGATGCCACTTTCGGGGTCAGTATTGGAGTGAGCGCTGTTGTCCTCAAGTTCTGAAAAATGTGCAAATATATATTAGTGTATATTTTTTCTGCGATTTTCAAGTAGACTATTGCATAGGCATTTTAAAGATCTTGGTTACATACTTGAAAACAGTTGGAAATGTTCAAAAGAAGGCAGACACAGGCGCCACAGCAATGCAGAGGTTACACAGTATTAAGAGCCTATGGAACAACATCATCACACAGATTTAGGCAGCATTTTTGAGAGCCTATAGTTTCTGTGACAAACACATGTTTTGGGAGTCTCCGTGGCGAAGTGCTTATACTGCCTGCCTCACGCTCCGAAGGTCATGAGTTCAATTCCGGGCTACAACATTCGGTTCGCGAGTGTAATTTTCTCGGAGACTCCTGGCGATCATCGCTGGAGCTACGGAGTTCGTACGTTGTGCGACGCTTTCGGCAGGCCGCCCTGCGGAAAGAGACCGAGCCATATTGGATAAAATCCGGTGCAATGAAATCGATCCTCATAGACCATAACGCAATCACTACAGAATAAAATAGGAGCCTTTGAACATAGAAGTTACAGAAATGTTCTCCGAATATCATGGAAACAAGAAAACGAAGAAAAATACTGGGGGGAAAACACACACACTCACGCACGCACGCACGCACACGCACGCACGCACACACGCACGCGAACCAAAGCACCCAACCATCCAACCACCCACATACCGAGAGAGCCTTAAGGCGTGCAAAAGTTGCCTTTGACGTTTACAGCAGATCCGGTACATTTAACGATGCTTATGAGCAATGGCCGGCTTCGTGGCTTAGAGGTTATGACTTTTCTCCGTAATCTCGTATACTCTCGTCAGGTAACGTGATGACGGTTCAAATCAGCAATGGTTCGAATCGCATCGGTAACTTACGGGGTATGTGAGCCGGCCGCTCAGAAAGCAATGGCAAACTACTGAGCGTAATCTTGCCAAGAGATCAACATACAGCTGAAAGATGCTGGTGTTGACAGCTAAGTCCTGTAAAAAGGATATGCTAAAAAAAAAAAAAATATGAGCAATGGAAACGTCAGCGTGGCTCTGAGGTTTAAGATGCTGACGCTTAACTTTCCCACCCCGCGGACAGGGGGTTGTTAGTTAATTACACACACCGGCCATTTGGGATTCATTATTGACGTGTAGAAAGCAGTTGCTCAGTGTGAAATTGACTACAAAATCAACCTGGGCGTAATCGCAACGTTCTGCAAAGAACGTTTTTCTTTAACAGCGCACCGGGGAGCCTGCATATTACCTTTTCTAGGGGGTGATAACTCCAACGAGTCGTTACTGAGTAATGTATAGATCTGGAAAGAAGCATATGTAGTGCACTGCAACAATGAAGCTTCGTATAGAAATTGACTACTACTGCTACTACTACTACTACTACTACTACTACTACTACTACTACTACTACTACTACTACTACTACTACTACTACTACTACTACTACTACTACTACTACTACTACTACTCGTCCGTCTCCCCTTCTTATTGAACTTCTTCTTCTTCTTCTTCTTCTTCTTCTTCTTCTTCTTCTTCCTCTTCTTCTTCTACTACTACTACTACTACTACTACTACTACTACTACTACTACTACTACTACTACTACTACTACTACTACTACTACTACTACTACTACTACTACCAATGCCACGACAACAACAACAACTACTACTACTACTACTACTACTACTACTACTACTACTACTACTACTATTACTACTACTACTCTAATACTACTTCTAGTCCTCCCTTTCTTCTTCCTCTTCTTCTACTACCAGTACTACTTCTTTGACTACTACTACTACTACTACAACTACTACTACTACTACTACAACTACTACTACTACTACTACTACTACTACTACTACTACTACTACTACTACTACTACTACTACTACCACCAATCCCACTACTACTACAACAACTACTACTACTACTACTACTACTACTACTACTACTACTACTACTACTACTACTACTACTACTACCACCAATCCCACTACTACTACTACTACTACTACTACTACTACTACTACTACTACTACTACTACTACTACTACTATTACTACTACTACTACTACTACTACTACTCTAATACTACTTCTAGTCCTTTTCCCTTTCTTCTTCCTCTTCTTCTACTACTAGTACTACTTCTTTGACGACAACAACAACAACTACTACTACTACTACTACTACTACTACTACTACTACTACTACTACTACTACTACTACTACTACTACTACTACTACTACCACCACCAATGCCACTACTACTACTACTACTACTACTAGTACTACTACTACTACCACCACCAATGCCACTGCTACTACTACTACTACTACTACTACTACTACTACTACTACTACTACTACTACTACTACTACTACCACCACCAATGCCACTGCTACTACTACTACTACTACTACTACTACTACTACTACTACCACCACCAATGCCACTGCTACTACTACTACTACTACTACTACTACTACTACTACTACTACTACTACTACTACTACTACTACTACTACTACACATGACCTATTGATTGTCGATGCATACAGGGCTAGTGCCATTTACTTCATACTCCTCATGGTTTAACATTATTATTTGTCATCTGCCTGCTTACCCGCCTACCTGCCTGCCTTTCCCGCCTACCTGTCTGCCTGCTTGTATGTCCGTATGTTTGTCTATACGGAGAAAAGACAAATCGAAGCCAAAGTTAAACACTCACGTTCATCGTTGACATATTTGATTTGAAGTAGAACCGCTTCGGCAATTGGTATCATCATGGACGCCGTGGCAGTGTTGGAGATCCACATGGAGAGAAACCAGGTGGGCAGCATCAGTCCCGCCATCATCCTAGAGAAGATGCACTTGATATAAATACTGTATATGTGACCTCGGTGTGTTGATTGCGTAGTTTGTAAATAAGGTGTGGAGATTGAAGTGTTGGTTAATTATAATGTAATTCTTTCAGCCCAACTCTGGCCTACTGACCGAGTGAAGATTATCCTTTGAGGATAGCTTGTCAATGGAGTCGGGTTCAATTTAATTAACTCGCGAAATAAGATATTTTCATTGAGGAAAAAATATCCTGGCACATCCCAGCAATTATCAAATCTCCCTGATATTTGTCCATCAATAATGATGATGACCATTCATTTCATCCAGTGGGGTTGAAAGTATGGAGCCGTGAATTTTAAGATGGCTGATAAGGCCTATTTTGGCTCGAAATGTTCTTTGACAATGTGGGCAAAGAATGCTTGACGTTCCAGGAGGAGGAGGATCTCCTGCAGTGGTTTTTCTGTCCAGCCTCTTCTTCACAGCTCTTGCAGTCCTGGTTGCATCACAAGTGACTGCACCCTTGCGTAAAGATGTACGCCACGAATTTCGGTTTTTTGGCAGCAGTCTCCCAGGTGTCAAGATGAATTTCAAAAGCTTTCAGTGAAATTTTCAGTGTCTTTAAAGTGTTTCCTCTGGCCGCATTGGGAGCGTTTACCACAACGCAGCTCGCCGTAAAAAATTCGTTTAGGGAGCCTGTGATCTGGCATACGAGTCAAGTGACCAGCCCAGCGAATCTGATTCTTCATTAGCAGAGTATGGATACTGGACATGGACGCTCTTTCTAGGACTTCAGTGTCTGGGATCTTGTCTTGCCATGTAATCTTCAATACCTTCCTAAGGCAGACTGTGTGGATGTGGTTTAATTTCCTAGCGTGTCGCTGATAAACAGTCCAGATTTCACAAGCATATAGCAGTGTGGATAATACAAATCTCCCTACAACAACAATAGCAGTCTTAGAGATTATTACAGTAGAACACCATTTTATACGACTGGCGGTGCGTTAGTCATATGGTGCTAGCCTCATATTATTTTTAGACCAATCAGCACTCGGTTAATGTGGTCAATATCACACCAACCGCCTCCTTTTACGTCCCATGATATTTGCTGGTGTCCATTGTAGGTTAGGTCGATCTGGGAGCCCTGTTCAATTTAAAAAAAAAATTCCTTTTTGATGAGAATTCGAATACATTGCCACTGAGCCGCCAAGCTAACCTGCTAACCAACGCGATATAGTGGCTTGCCTGGAGGATTTGTGCAAAGACTGGTACTGGGATGTTATATCTCTGGACAAGGATAAAGGGGGGGGGGGGGAGGGGGTCAGCATGGCCGATGGATAAGAGCGCTCGTTCTTAAACATCCGGTGTGCTGATGCTAAGGTAGGGAGTTCAACCCCTTGACTCGTCAGTTGGACTAATATGTTGACTTCTCGTCCTTGACTTCGGGACGTAAATTAAAAGTACCTCTGAAGTCGGGGTGGGTTTGCCTGATGGCGAGAGACACTGGTTATAGAGAAAGCTAATCCGCATACAAAGTGCTACGAAAAGTAGCGTGCTTGGACTATGCTTGAGGTCAAACCGAGCGAACGCAAAAAACAAACAAAAAAAAGAACCTATGGAAAGTGATATAGGATGTACTAAGATGTAACCAGGTCATGAGTCAGGACATAAGGCCTGGCTGCGATGAGGCCTAGGTTGATCATGTTTCCTCCATGGGTTTTGGGTATTTCATTGTTGACGGTCTTCAAGGTGTGGACTTCGCCTGGCACTGCAGCCAGTAGGGTTAGGCTCATCTAGCCTCTCCCAGGCGGGGTAAAAAGTGAAAGGTAGTAGACTGACGATGACCAGCAGACTACGCAAGCCAACCCCGCCTCCCCGTGGTGTAGACCGGGAAACCATGACCACGAGGTCATGGGCCAACTGGGCTCAGGCTCGCAATGGGGGAGGGGGGGGGGGGGGCTCCCTTTGATCAGATTTTTTCTGTCCTAAACCTCCGACTGGCCCAGCAAACCGGCAGGGGATTTTTCATACTGCTCACAGAAAACGAAAGAAGCATAATCGGACCACCTCGACACTAAAGGGCACAAGAGGAACAAGATGAGATTATATGAGAGATTGTCGACGAACACCAGCTCAATGCCCAGGACGAAGACAAACATTGATAGAGACAGGTACTTGCCATTTTGGATCTGAGCCGATGAGCATGATAACCAGCATGGCTATCCGTTTGTGGAGATTGCATTCTTCCACCGCTACAGCGACGATTAGTCCACCCACAAACAGCATGCTGGTGTCCTGCAATCATCATCAACATCATTATCATCGTCATCACCACCACCAACACCACCACCACCAGTATCCTTGTACTCTTTATAGTAATCATCATCATCATCAAATCTCTACCGAGACTGAATAAGTAAAGAAACTATAAAAGTAGTGGTATTTCAATTGCGCTTGCGCTCCCACCCTTCATGTGTCTTCACAAAGTCGGACTACAGAATTGCCACAGTTATCCAAATCTCCGGCGGGCCTATTCTCGCCGGTCGCGAGATCCGCACAGTGGAAGGATGGGAGATTTGCTCGCAATAGACAAGCAATATCTCTTGCGGTAGCTCTGGAGGGCCTATTCCCGCTGGTCGCGGGGTCCGCTAAAGTCTGGTGGAGAGTTTGATGATAGTGCACGCTTTAAACAGGCCCAGACACTTGTGATTGACAGTTGTGCGCGCCCTTATGGTCCGGGCTCGCACGAGGCCCTCACCTGCGGGACTTGGCTGAACGCCTCTAAGCCGGGTCCCTTGGGTGCCAGGGTCCGGCCATCACTCGCTACCTGCTCGTGGTGGCGAGGTCTAGGAGGTTTGACGCTGTGCCGCCAGCGTCTGCAGCCTACCTTGTGCCAGACGTATCGGTTACCCATTCCTCTGGAATACACAAGATTAGGCCGAAAGAGGGTTCATGTCGTTTGGGCACCACATGTATCTCTGAAGCTCTGCCCAGGCATTGTGATGGAATATTGGCCACATTCCAACTCACATACTTTAGTCTGTCAAGACTGCAAGGTGCCACTCACTCATCATAATCATCATAATCATCATCATCATCATCATCATCATCATCATCATCATCATCATCATCATCATCATCATCACCACCACCACCACACCACTATCATCACCACCACCACCACCACCACCACTACCAAACACCACCACCACAGTATCATTGTCTTCTTTATAGTCATCATCATCATCATCATCATTGCTATCACCACTATCATCGTTATTATCACAATGCACTCATCACCATCGTAATAGTTATCATCGATATCATGGTTATTTTCATCATCGGTAATAATTAGAATCAAGAATCGTTATTAACGCCATCATCGTTGCTATCATCACCACAGCCTTCATCATCATCATCATCATCATCATCTACGTAATTGTTTTCCAAGGAACCTGCGCTTTAGAACGTAATGGCATGAGCTCTGTCGGGCGAGGTCTCGATGCCTACTCTGGACGTTCGCCACGGGAGGGGAAGACTGACCACCTATCCCCCGTGCACTCAGGCATACAAAACGTGATGGTTCTAACATTTGACATACCCACAGGGGGTGCCACCTACGGGATTAAGTTTTTGTGTAAGTTGTTTGCTCACAACAAAGGTTATTGTTAGCATTCACAATCATAAGAATCATGTTAGCATTGTTGTTATCATAATAATTATCACCAACATTATCATAACCAGTATAATCTTTTTTATAGCCATTGGTTTCCTCATTTCCGTTATCACCACAATCGTCGTTATCATCAATATAGCATTCATCATCATCGTAATTGCTATCAGCAAATCGTGGGTGTTTTTAATATCCGTCATCATTAGTATCATTATGATCAACATCAACATCATCATTATCATCATGGTAATCTGTATCAACATCATCATTACCAGGGTCATCTTCGTCTTTATAGTCATGGTCATCATCATCGCTATCACTTTCATCCTATTTATCATCACCATACAAGTCATCAACGTTGTAAACGTTATCATTGTAAACATAATTATTATCATCATTAATTATGATTAGAATCACTATGCTTACAATTAGTAATGTCTTATTATTTCGTGTGATGATTAACACCATCACGACATCGTCGATTAATAATAATTTTAATAAGTTAGTTGCATGTCTATTTATAGAGCGACGCAATCAACCCCACCATTCATTGGCCTTGTATGATTTTCTAGACAATTTTGCTTTCAGTAATTTACCATTGGTGTCCGAACTGCCGACGCTCAAACCATTATTAAAATCACAGCAAAGCGGTCAGCTCCCTAATAGCTCCCGGCGGACTTCGAACCCGACGTGTCGGGATTGCGAAACTGCGTTAACTATTCCAAAGCCGCAGACGCCGACATTAATCTTTTTTTTCTTTTTTTTTGTGCGCGTTTGCTTTGACCTCAAGCGTAGTCCATACACATTACTTCTAATGAGTGCGTGGCGTGACACTGTGAGCTGTGAGTTTCGTGTGAAATGCTTTTGAATCTGCCCAAGTTTTTATTTTTGGAACGTGACTGCATGTTCGGAGAGATGGCAGGTGGCTATGTCCCAGAGTTGACCAGGTTTTGCCTCATGCAGAAATGGGTGGCTGCTGGGCTTCTGGTTGACTGCCACTGCCGTCGGTGATGAACTGTATGTTCATGGACTGTGCAGGTGAACATCTAGGAAACATCCAGATAGGAAAATGACTGCCGATTCCATCAGAGATAAACTGGGTGTTTCGTGGGGGACTGGTGTGTTGACATTCTGGCGGCGGCATTATGCACAGTGTATCTGTGCGGGATGTTGTTTGTCGAGACTCCTGTCTTTTCCACTTTTCACATTGGGCAGTGGGGAGCGTTTTGTGTGATATTCACTGGCACAGGAACGGAGCATAATGGGGACGACCCGTTGCTGTGAAGTTGGTACTGCGACTAACTAACTAACTATTACTTCTAGTAGCACTTGGTTGAATTTTGTGTGTAGAATAACTGTCCCTATTACCAGTGTCTCCCGCCATCAGGCGAACCCGCTCTGACTTCAGAGATACTTGTAATTTACGTCCCCAAGCCAAGAACCAGAAATCAACATTTTATTTCAAGTGACCTGTGCAGGGTTGAGTCCACTACCTCGGCATCAGCACACTAGATGTTTAGGAACGTGCGCTCTTATCCATTTGCCCATGCTGATCTCCCGACAATAATCTTAATAATAATAGTAGTAATGGCCTCTCAGGGGAGAGGCCGGCCGAGTAGCTAGAACGCCGGATTCTCCTTCTGGAGACCCGAGTTCGAATCCTCGGTAAGGTGTAGAATTTTTTTTTTCTGTCGGAGCCAAAAAGAAAATCCTAACTTGCACAGTTCGCGGCGACTGCACTAGCCAGGCGGCCCTAATTCCTCAGCCTCAAAGACCCTCCTGCCACACACCACAAGGTACTGACTATATTGGCAATAATTGACAGTTTTGTTGTTGTTGACAATAATCGGTCTCGGATATAGTTCACTTGGTAGCTCTCCTCAAGCATCTCATCTCAGAGATGTCGATTTTGCCTAAGTGTGATTTGAATAATGTCCAAGTTTGACATAGAAAAGAGTTGATGTGACAACAGGGAAATGACAAGCACAGTGCACTTACAGTGATGTACGATGCACTGGTCTCTGTTGCTGACATCACCCCCGTCATGGGAAACAGGATCAGCGGCAGCAGAGCTGTGGCTGGGATGGGCAAGGCCTCAGTTAGCCACAGCAGCGCCATCAGTATTAGTGTATACAGGCATCGTTTGGCGGGCTCTTCCATCTCCTGTGGTTACACACAATGTTCATGTTAGTCTGTAGTATGTGGTTACACACAATGTTCATGTTAGTCTGTAATATGTGGTTATACACAATGTTCATGTTAGTCTGTAATATGTGGTTATACACAATGTTCATGTTAGTCTGTAATATGTGGTTATAAACAATGTTCATGTTAGTCTATAGTACATGGTTATAAACAATGTTCATGTTAGTCTGTAATATGTGGTTATACACAATGTTCATGTTAGTCTGTAGTACATGGTTATAAACAATGTTCATGTTAGTCTGTAATATGTGGTTATACACAATGTTCATGTTAGTCTGTAATATGTGGTTATACACAATGTTCATGTTAGTCTGTAATATGTGGTTATACACAATGTTCATGTTAGTCTATAGTACATGGTTATAAACAATGTTCATGTTAGTCTGTAATATGTGGTTATACACAATGTTCATGTTAGTCTGTAATATGTGGTTATAAACAATGTTCATGTTAGTCTATAGTACATGGTTATAAACAATGTTCATGTTAGTCTGTAATATGTGGTTATAAACAATGTTCATGTTAGTCTGTAATATGTGGTTATAAACAATGTTCATGTTAGTCTGTAGTACATGGTTATAAACAATGTTCATGTTAGTCTGTAATATGTGGTTATAAACAATGTTCATGTTAGTCTGTAATATGTGGTTATAAACAATGTTCATGTTAGTCTGTAGTACATGGTTTTAAACAATGTTCATGTTAGTCTGTAATATGTGGTTATACACAATGTTCATGTTAGTCTGTAGTACATGGTTATAAACAATGTTCATGTTAGTCTGTAATATGTGGTTATACACAATGTTCATGTTAGTCTGTAGTACATGGTTATACACAATGTTCATGTTAGTCTGTAGTACATGGTTATACACAATGTTCATGTTAGTCTATAATATGTGGTTATATACGATGCTGATGTTAGTCTCTATTACGTGATTAAACACAATGTTCAAGATACAGTGAGGGATAAATTTAATCCTTAATACAGCTACGGTTAGGTGTTAATTTAATATGTAATACAAACGAGGTGACAAATTAATTTAATATGTTTAAAAAAAAGACAAGGTGAAGAATTAAGATAATTAAAACAGATAGGATGGAGAATGAAATTAGTCTTTAATACAACCAAGATGAAGAATTAGACTGGTCTGTAATAATGGGGGGGGGGGGGGGGTGGAGGGGGGAAGTTACCAATTAAACAAAACAGGAACCTCCTCAGACCTTTACAGCATCGCAACGAAAATGATAGGAAAATAAAATAAAATGTTGCATATCCTTTACAAGACGTCACATTACATCCCAGCATTTGTTGGCTGTTTGTGATTTCTTGGCAAGTTTACGATAAGTAGTTTGCCATTGCCTTCTCAACGACAGGCGCTCATACCATTGCATAATTAAGTAACGCTAGGCGGTCTACTGCCAAATCGCCCGCAGCTGTGTTCCAAACGTGTACGTCCGTAGCCGCTTCGCCCCAGAGCAGGCGGTAGGAAAATATTATCACCAACAATTTTACCGTTAAAAATAGTAAATGGGAGAGTTCTCACCAACATTAAATATCAAGTGAATAGACAGGCTGAATACTTTGAGGTTCTTCTGAATAGAGATCGTTCAGAAATCCAGCCTGGAGTAGCAGAGCAGGATATCAACGTGAAAGCCCGCTAAAGACGAAATTAGAAAACGTTTTAAACTTCAGTAGGATGGGAAAGCTGCTTGTTCAGATGGCATCCCAGTGAAAGCTATTAAAACCAATATTAACAAATCAACGGGGGTTATAGCATAAATTAATTAGTCTTCTGGGAGACCGAAGAAATACCACTAGACTAGACAGAAGATTATCTTATATGGCTAAGAGATTATTGAACCGCAATTTCACAATTCTCCGACATAATGAGTCGAGGGTTCAAAAATTAGCAGTAGACTATTTAGAAATAGATCGCCTTGCACTGATTATGACGATATTAGGTTTCGTCGTCCAGAAAACAACACTAAACTACTGAACGTAAATTTGCATGGTAAAACACAAACAGCCAATAAATGCTGGGGCTGACAGAAACATCCTGTAAAGTACATACAACTAATATGTTAACATTATTTAACTTTACATATCCATGTCCGCCAGTTGAATTTTCATCGTCGTTAGTTTTTGATGTTTTATTTTGATCCGAAATGGGGGGGGGGGGGGGGGGGGGCTTACATCAACAATTCCAGTTGCATCTGTTTATATTATAGGGCGAGTTGCATAAATGATATTGCACTTTCTGTGGGATAGTTCTCATTCAACAGTAATCTCTGTCCTTCCATCCGTGCGTCCGTGCGTCCGTGCGTCCGTCCGTCTGTCTGTCTGTCTGTCTGTCTGTCTGTCTGTCTGTCTGTCTGTCTGCTGCCTGCCTGCCTGCCTGTCTGTCTGTCTGTCTGTCTGTCTGTCTGTCTGTCTGTCTGTCTGTCTGGCTGGCTGGCTGCCTGCTTGCCTGTCTATCCGTCCATCCATCAATCTATCTACCCATTAATCAATCTGTCCGTTGGTCTGTCTATCCGTCCATCTATCCCTCTGTTTATCTGACTGTCTATATGTCTGACCGATTGTCTGTCTGTCTCTCCGTGTCTCTGTCTCTTTGACTGTCTGTCCGCCAGTCAGTCCCTCCATCCGTCAGCCCGCGTGTCCGTCTGTTCGTCTGTCTGTGTATTATCCGCGGTTGCATATTAGTCACTGTTCCCGCTTACCAGGGCAAGGATCCGGGTTCACTACTCAGCGATAGCAGGATTCTATTTTCCGACTAATTGGCTCTCAAAATTGATACCGGATAGTAGAAATTTCTGGAAAGCAAAGGATGAATGAGTAGTGGGAACTGGCTGCGCCACATCATTATTATCATCATCAAGTGACTGGCTGATAAGCATGGGCGGTCATGTTTCGCCATCTCACACAATCGAGAGGCAATCGAGAGGAAGAGAGGCAGACGCAGACCAAGAGAAATGATGCTGGATGGATTGAGACTGTGGCATGGAGGAATATCAGCAGCAGAGTTGATCCAGAAAACCAAAGACTGAGATCTGTGGAGAGCCATGAACGCCTACGCCAGCTGGCACGGCACTTGATGATGATGATACCTTAGACTAAAATAAACGAAGAGACTTCAAATGAAAACGTGTGATATAAATTACAATAACCATAATATTATCTTGTAACGTGTTAATATTGTTTTTAAGGATGTCAAGAGTATTCAGCACATGACATCACGGTGAAGACGAACACTATGACACAGTTTATAGATGGCCATACCAGTTTTGACATGCACCATTAAGGAGCAGTGTTCTGTTATCCGGTTTTTATCAGTAAAGGGGTGAAACCTCTAGAAGTTCATCGACGAATAAAGGCCGAGTATGGTGATGTATGCCTGCCAGTCCAGCAAGAGTCTGAGTAGAGTAGGAATTTTCAAAACGGCGTGACTTCTATGACAGACTGTTCACGAGTTGTGACCCCCAGAGAATTGTTGTTTTTATTTTTTAAATGGAATTCAAGCACTGAAGTAATTGAATTGAACGCAATGGTGACTACATCGAAAAATATTACATTTGTTCTTTACTTTTCAGAATATATTCACAAAACAAAAACATAAAGAAAAAGTTAAGGTGTTCATTTGAAGCCGCCTCCTACAAACTCCTACGTGTTACCGGCACCCATAAAATAAGCAAAGAATAAAAATACTGTAATCTGCCATGCGTGTCGTAAGAGGCGACCATTTAGG
>JACEFZ010024992.1:495000-510000 GCA_014155875.1 Cepaea nemoralis | reverse complement strand
AGTGTGCTTCAAACCAGTCGGTTGACTTAGTTTGCTTCTTGCCAAATGTTGATAGTGCTGTATTGTAGATGGTGTCGCGAAAATGACTCCATCTCTCGGTGGAATCTCCGTCTGTGGGGCCGGGCAGAGTATCCGCTAGAGCCTGCATGAATTTGTTGACCTTCTCTTTATTTTGGGTGCCACTGGTGTCAATGCGTGGTCTTCCTTCTGTTCGGCTTCTGTAGATTCTCTTGGGCTTTATCTTCACCTTGCTGGAGACGAGTGAATGGTCGGTGTCGCAGTCAGCACCATGATAGCTGCGAGTCATCCGTACATTGCGGAGGTTGCTGCGTTTAGTGAGCACCAGGTCGAGTTGGTGCCAGTTCTTTGATCTGGGGTGCCTCCATGACACCTTGTGTTGAGGTTTCGTGTCAAAGAAGGTGTTGGTCACGCACAGATTATGGTGGCTGCAGAATTCCAAGACACGTTGTCCATTGTCATTGATCTTCCCAACGCCAAACTGTCCTAGACATGAAGGCCAAGATTCGTGGTCGGAGCCAACCCTGGCATTGAAATCCCCCAGGATAAAAAGATGTTGTTTCTCTGGTGTTTCACTGACTTCTTTGCTAAGGTCGTCATAGAACTTGTCTTTAGATTCTGATGCTGCAGTTAGTGTTGGGGCGTAAACGCTTATAATACTAACTGGGCCTGCCTCTGTCTGGAGTTGGAGCTTCAATATTCTTTCAGTGCCATCACTTGGTGGTATAGTAGTAGTAGTAGTAGTAGTAGTAGTAATAGTAGTAGTAGTAGTAGTAGTAATAGTAGTAGTAGTAGAAGTAGCAGTAGTAGTAGTAGTAGTAGTAGTAGTAGTAGTAGTAGTAGTAGTAGTAGTAGTAGTTGCTGTAGAAGTAGTAGTAGAAGAAGAAAAAGTAGTAGTAGTAGTAGTAGTAGTAGTAGTAGTAGTAATAGTAGTAGTAGTAGTAATAGTAGTAGTAGTAGTAGTAGTAGTAGTAGTAGTAGTAGTAGTAGTAGTAGTAGTAGTAGTAGTAGTAGTAGTAGTAGTAGTTGCTGTAGAAGTAGTAGTAGAAGAAGAAAAAGTAGTAGTAGTAGTAGTAGTAGTAGTAGTAGTAATAGTAGTAGTAGTAGTAGTAGTAGTAGTAGTAGTAGTAGTAGTAGTAGTAGTAGTTGCTGTAGAAGTAGTAGTAGAAGAAGAAAAAGTAGTAGTAGTAGTAGTAGTAGTAGTAGTAGTAGTAATAGTAGTAGTAGTAGTAGTAGTAGTAGTAGTAGTAGTAGTAGTAGTAGTAGTAGTAGTAGTAGTAGTAGTAGTAGTAGTAGTAGTAGTAGTAGTAGTAGTAGTAGTAGTAGTAATAGTAGTAGTAGTAGCAGTAGTAGTCGAAAAAGCATGATCTGTTAGTCTATTCCAGGGGTTACTATATAAAAAGAACTTCATGTTAAGTGTCAGCGACTATGCACATCATAGTTCAGACAAAGTATCATTTATTTCTTCACTTCACGTGATATGTATGTAGCTCTGCAGCGTGCACCTGACGAGATGTAGCGAAATATGTCAGGCAAAAAATCGTGCAATATTTTATTTATGGCGTCTGTGCGTAAATCCATTAAGTGATAACATGTGTTTTGAATGTTACAATTAACCATGCGAGCATCTTTGTGGCGATGACCAAACACAACAGCAAAACCACATCAATTGACTTTCAATAACATGTGGAAAATACAACATGAAAATCAGTAAGGTTCAATGCTAAAATTATACAAATCAAAACGTCACGTGAGTCCAATAGATATACAAATAAAAAACATACAAATAAAACAAGTCTCAGAGCTCAAATATCTAAGTAGCATTTTCACAAAGGATGGTGGATTCAACAGAAAGCAAGTAACACATAGTTTCACAAAGGACGGTGGATTGACGGTGGATTCAACAGAAAGCAAGTAACACATACTTTCACAAAGGACGGTGGATTGATGGTGGATTCAACAGAAAGCAAGTAACACAGTTTCACAAAGGACGGTGGATTGACGATGGGCTCAACACAAAGCAAGTAACACACAGTTTCGAAAGGACGGTGGATTAACGGTGGATTCAACAGAGAACAAGTAACATACGGTTTCGCAAAGGACGGTGGATTGACGGTGGGCTCAACAGAGAACAAGTAACACACAGTTTCACAAAGGACGGTGGATTGACGGTGGATTCAACAGAGAACAAGCAACACACAGTTTCACAAAGTAAGGTGGATTGCTGGTGGATTCAACAGAAAGCAAGTAACACAGTTTCACATAGGACGGTGGATTGACGGTGGACTTATCAGAAAACAAGTAACACACAATTTCACAAAGTAAGGTGGATTGCCGGTGGATTCAACAGAAAGCAAGTTACACACAGTTTCACAAAGGACGGTGGATTGCCGGTGGATTCAACAGAGAACAAGTAACACACAGTTTCACAAAGTAAGGTGGATTGCCGGTGGATTCAACAGAAAGGACGGTGGATTGACGGTGGACTTATCAGAAGGCAAGTAACACACAATTTCACAAAGGACGGTGGCTTGACGGAGGATTTAACAGAGAACAAGTAACACACAGTTTCACAAAGGACGGTGACTTGACGGTGAATTCAACAGAAAACAAGTAACACACAGTTTCACAAAGTAAGGTGGATTGCCGGTGGATTCAACAGAAAGCAAGTAACACACAGTTTCACAAAGGACCGTGGATTGACGGTGGATTCAACAGAGAACAAGTAACACACAGTTTCACAAAGTAAGGTGGATTGCCGGTGGATTCAACAGAAAGGACGGTGGATTGACGGTGGACTTATCAGAAGGCAAGTAACACACAATTTCACAAAGGACGGTGGCTTGACGGAGGATTTAACAGAGAACAAGTAACACACAGTTTCACAAAGGACGGTGGCTTGACGGTGAATTCAACAGAAAACAAGTAACACACAGTTTCACAAAGTAAGGTGGATTGCCGGTGGATTCAACAGAAAACAAGTAACACACAGTTTCACAAAGTAAGGTGGATTGCCGGTGGATTCAACAGAAAGCAAGTAACACACAGTTTCACAAAGGACCGTGGATTGACGGTGGATTCAACAGACAACAAGTAACACACAGTTTCACAAAGTAAGGTGGATTGCCGGTGGATTCAACAGAAAGGACGGTGGATTGACGGTGGACTTATCAGAAGGCAAGTAACACACAATTTCACAAAGGACGGTGGCTTGACGGAGGATTTAACAGAGAACAAGTAACACACAGTTTCACAAAGGACGGTGGCTTGACGGTGAATTCAACAGAAAACAAGTAACACACAGTTTCACAAAGTAAGGTGGATTGCCGGTGGATTCAACAGAAAACAAGTAACACACAGTTTCACAAAGTAAGGTGGATTGCCGGTGGATTCAACAGAAAGCAAGTAACACACAGTTTCACAAAGGACCGTGGATTGACGGTGGATTCAACAGACAACAAGTAACACACAGTTTCACAAAGTAAGGTGGATTGCCGGTGGATTCAACAGAAAGGACGGTGGATTGACGGTGGACTTATCAGAAGGCAAGTAACACACAATTTCACAAAGGACGGTGGCTTGACGGAGGATTTAACAGAGAACAAGTAACACACAGTTTCACAAAGGACGGTGGCTTGACGGTGAATTCAACAGAAAACAAGTAACACACAGTTTCACAAAGAACGGTGGATTGACGGTGGGCTCAACACAAAGCAAGTAACACATAGTTTCACAAAAGACGGTGGATTAACGGTGGATTCAACAGAGAACAAGTAACACACAGTTTTACAAAAGACTGTGAATTGACGGTGGATTTAATAGAGAACAAGTCACACATAGTTTCATAAAGGACGGTGGATTGACGGTGGATTTAACAGAGAGTCAGTAAATAAAGACCCCATGAACACATTTTAAGGCAATTTTACTGGACACATAATTGTATCGACCAGGCGGCACTCGTTAGTGACATGTTCTGTACCACACAGGTCGCTTTCATCTTCCAAGACATTTCCTAGTACCTTTTTTTCAGGCTGGCCGAGTGCCTAAGAATGCAGGGTTATCCTTCGGGAGACTCGGATTCGAGTCCTAGGTAAGGAGTAGATTTTCCCACAGGAGAAAAAATTAACACCCTGACCTGCACAGTTCGCTACGACTGCACTAGCCAGGCGGCGTTAATTCCTCAGGCTCAAGACCATCCCCCTCTCCCTTTGCCCCCCCCTCCCCTCCTACATCGCAGGGCGCTGTAGGCAGTAGATGCCAGACAGTGTTTGATAGACCCGTAGCCGAGTTAGTTTCTCAAATTAGAATCCACCATAGTTCGGATCGAACCTCTGACCATGGGGACGGCCGGCGAGTGTCTGGCTCTACGCCACCGCGGCCACCTGTAATAATTAGAGAAAGAGAAACAAATGTCAACACTCAAACTAGAGCTGTTTTATCAGCTGTCACTGAAACGTGTCAAGGCCGTGAACGAAGTCGAGCGACAAATAATAAACAATGTTTCTCTTTCAACACGTTGTTAACAGTGCCAAACTCGATCTATAGCAACTCGCATGAGAAAATCTGGCTTATGACATGCATGAGAAATTGAGAAAGGCTGCTTGGGGTGCCATTTAAGACAGAAAGCGAAGCGACATCTTCAGAAATGTGACAGGCACGGTAGTTTTCCTTACGTCCAAATACGCTTGTTTATATATGGAGGCTGAGTGGTCTCGAAGTATGGTGTTCGCCTCAAGTGTTGGAGGCCCCGGGTTCAAGCCCCGGTGAGGACCGGGATTATTCACGTGGATTTCTAGTAAAAATACTTCCCCTGGTCTCTGGGTAATGAGATCGGACGCCCGTGTGTATTGTTGCTCACGTAAAAAATCCCTTGGCAGTTAGAAATCGAAAAAAGAGTAGCCTAACGGCGCTGCTAGGGTAAATTTGTACTTAAAAATCTACCCAAAGTATTTAAGGACTCTTCGCCGGTGCTACGGAGTTCGTGCACTGAGATGACGCTCTCCGGACTCAGGCTTCAGTTAGGACTAGAACGGAGCACTTATGGGTTACATCCGTGTGCCGTGATGTTGATCCGTCGACTAAACTAAACTAAACTAAACATATATGGAGGCGCTGTAGACATTTGGAGACGCAAGGTTCGAATCCCGGTGCTGTCACTATAGCTTTCAACTGTTATTTTGCCAAAGGGTGTTATCCAATCACTATTCTATGCTGTCACCATAGCTTTCAACTGTTATTTTGCCAAAGGGTGTTATCCAATCACTATTCGTTTTCTTTACTTCTTCGAGCCCGCTCTATGGCGAAGGGGTTCGGACGCAATTAGTAATCCCGCCAGCCGCGTTCGAAACACAACTGCGGGTGATATGGCAGCAGACTGCCTTGCGGCCCCCCCCCCCCGCCCCCATATAAAATGGTGTGAGTGCCGGTCGTTCAGAAATCAATGGCAAACTACTGAGCATAAACTTGCCAGGAAATTACAAACAGCTAAAAATGCTGGGATTGACTGCAACATCCTGTAAATAATATGCAACTAACTTTACTTCTTCGCATGACGATCAATACTTGGGATTTTATTTTTCCCGCGAAAGGCTAAACTTGATGTATGGAATTAATCACGAAACAACACAAACAGTGGTTGGATGACCTTTAAGCCTATCATGTATTCGAAGTAGCCAGGTGGCCAGCGTGTCTGCCCGTCTGTCCGCTGGTCATGTTTTCTAGTCCCAATCGATGGGGATATTTTAACAGTGACCCCGGCTCCGAGTTCGACCCAGCCTTACTTGGGTACCTGGGAATACCATGGGTAGTAAAGACGGTCGGCCTAGTATTGACCATCCTGTGTCGATGGGTCGATTAACATACGAGGCTAGCACTACATACACCAAAAGCCTCAAGGAGTGTAATAGAGTCCTGTACTTGTCTGTTTACAAACCCGTTCAACTCACGATAAGAGCAAACAACCAAACAGATCCGCGTATAAAGCCAGACAACGACAAAAGAAGGGAGAGGCAGACTATCTTAAGGCTAAAGTTTTTTTTTTTGTATATCCTTTATAAGACGTCACAGTAAATACTAGCATTTTTTTTTTATTTGGCTGTTCGTGATTTCTTGGCAAATTTACGTTCAGTAATTTGGCATTGCTTTCTGGACGACCGGTATTCATACAATTTTATAAAAGCCCAACGCAAGGCGATCTGCTGCCAAATCGCCTGTAGCTGTATTTCGAACGTGGTATGCAGGATTACGAATTGCTTCCGTAACCCATTCACCACAGAGCGTGTCCCTCAGGGCTACACTAACAAAACACGGATACGATACGACCCAGGTTTGACAAACATGCCTCGGCTGCCCCCACCACTGCAAGTTTAAAGCGTACGTGGATTTGGGCCGCAGTGGTTTTCAAAGTTTCCAACATGTCCATAATTCTTAGAGCAAATAAATTGATTGCTTCTACAATCTGGCATGTTGTTGTACGGACAATGTCGTTCTTGTTGTTCATTCTTACACGACATGAAAGGAGATCAGCATGGAAAAATGGATAATAGCGCTCCTCTTAAACTTCCGGTTTGCTGATGCTCAGGTAGCGGTTGAACCCCAACACCCGTCAGTTGGACTAAATTGCTGAATTCTCATCCTTGACTTGAGGACTAAATTACAAGTACCACAGAAGTCGGAGGGAGTTCACACGATGGCGAGGGGTACTGGTAACAGAGAAAGTTAATCCACACACAAAAATCAATGTAGTGCACTAGAAGTATTAGCACGTGTATGTATGGTCTACTGGCTCAAAGCGAGCGTACAAAAAACATGGAGAATTTGAGTAGTGCTGTTTTGTTTCCAACCTGGTAGACAAACACAAACATATGACATGGAGAATTTGAGTAGTGCTGTTTTGTTTCCAACCTGGTAGACAAACAGCACCCTCATTTCATTAATGGGCGTGGGTTGTGAATGTCTACCACAATTCTGGGGATTTGCTGTCACTCTCTTCCAGTCTCGAAGAGCACAACTGGCTTCAGACAGAAGAAACTGCCTCATCCAAACCTCATTTATCGTTTAGTAGCGCATTTGAAAGAAGCTCTGCCCTGCTACCTAAGTACCTTTGCACCGGCCCGGGAGAACAGCCTACACCAACGTCTCTCCGAGACAGACAAGCCGTATTAGAGCTTAGGTCACCTGAACGCCAATGCATCGGACTTTAGAGCTACAGCTTTCAGATGATTCTTTTTCTTTGTTTCTCTTTCGAGGGAAGTGCGTCACACCCATATTTATTACATGTAGTTGCATGTCCCTCACAGGACGTAGCAGTCAACCTAAGCATTTTGGCTGTTCGTGATTCCTGGGCAAGTTTTACGTTCAGTAATTTGCCATTACTTTCTGAACGACAGGCACCTATATCTTTTTCAAAAAACCAGCACCGCTGTGTTTCGAACCCGGGTATACGGTATTACGAATCGCGTCCGTATCGTCTTCGCCACGGAGACCAGTCACACCCTTATGTGCAACTCAAAAGTCAATGTGTTCGACTTTGGCATGCTTTGTGTAAGTTTGCTTCCTCTAAACACATTCCATCTAAGGTAACCAGGGAATTCAATGAGGGAATTCTAGAGGATTCACAACAAACCGCCAACATTTAATTATTTGCCACTTGATTATATACCAAGAAATCGTCATTTCGGTTTGTTTTTGATCAGTCGCTCCACACATAATCAATACTTTAAAAGGAAAACTGTGTGTTGTTGTGAGTAGCACATGTGTGAATTGTGACGAGCGAGGTCTGTGATGAAGTCTGAACACTACTTGTTCATACACTTTTCATAAAAAAAGGAAAATTAATAAATAATAAGGGCTCGCAGTTCCCCAAGGGGCAGGGCCGTCCCTAGAGGTTTCATGTCCCTGTGTGTCATTCAGATGGCCGCCTCTGCTGGTGGCTCTAGCCAGATCTTGTGAAGATTGATCTACACTTTGATCATAGCCAAAAGTCCTTGAAGCGATCTGTCAGACGTTAATTTGAATACATTTAAGTCACCGTAGAGTTTATCCTCAACTTTTCGTTGACCTAGAATGTGGAACAGACATTGAAAGAAGAATACCCCCCATAAAGACTAGAGCAATTAAAAACTTTATGGTTTGCAACAGACAGAACAATAAAAGTCGAGATACTTTGCAATATCATATTTCCCGTGGCAACATATGGGTGTCAAAATTGGATATTGACTGCTGAGATGCAAATTAGAGCTCAATGGCCAGCCGCTTGATCGGCTTTCTGGACATGTCACATGTTGATGTCACGCTATAATCTGTTTCAGTTGAACTAGTGCGCACTTGTCTTTCAGTCATAATTAGAGCTATCTATATATGTGACATTAAATATGTGACAGCTAAAAAGCATATACCGCATCTGAATACAAATGTTACAAATGTGTATGAAATATTTATTGAACAGAATGCAGAGTAAACAGATATATTTGGTTGTTTCGGGATTTGAGATTTAAACGTTGAGCACAACCCACTACTGGCAACGCTGATCGTATTCCGGTACGAACCTGAGGCCTTGTCCTCGTCAGTTTGGAAGCACTATACTATACTTGAGTTTCGCTCTCGTTTGAGCTCGTCAGTAGTGCATATCCTTGACTTTAAAACTGTTTAAATCTCAAATCCCGAAACAACCAAATAAATAAATTTGACTATTGCTCGCTGGACTTAAGGCGGCCTGGTGTGCCTTGCCAGCCGAGAAGACTTGATCATTCAGGGCCATATCGAATGACGGATATCAATCGTGGCGATCGGGCACATTTTGAGCTATAACCTACGATAGGTGACGTTGTGATATTCTAGTGTGATAATGTCGCGTCTAGTGTGTACCGCTCTGTCTAGTGGTTACACACCCGCGTCACACGCCAGTGATCCGGGGTTTGTTTCCGGGTCCAGTCAAGGATATACACTACTGACGAGCTCAAACGAGAGCGAAACTTGAGTGTGGTGCTTCGAAATTGACGTGGACAAGGCCTTAGGTTCGTACAGGAATACGACCAGCGTTGCCAGTTGTAGGTTGTGCTCAATCTAGATATAAAAAAAATTGTTTGCATATCCTTTACAGGACATCGCTGTCAACATCAGCATCTTTCAGCTGATTGTTGATTTCTTGGCAGGATTACGCTCAGTAGTTTGCCATTGCTTTCTGAGCAGCCGGCTCACATACCCATAAGTTACCGACGCGATTCGAACCACTTCTGATTCTCACCGTCGTCACGTTACTTACGAGAGTATACGAGATTACGGAGAAAAGTCGCTAACCTCTAGGCCAGGAAGCCAGCCAATCTAGATATACCCAACATAATTCATTGTTGACGAAGATTGGCTATTAAGATAAACATAAGTGAGGACAATGACATGTTTTGGACATGTTAAAAAAAACACACGAATGTATCGTCATCATCATCATCAAGTGCCCTACCAGCTGGTGTAGGCGTTGATGTCTCTCCACAGATCTCGGTCTTTGGTGTGCTGGATCAGCTCTGATGATGACATTCATCCACGCTACTGTCTCAGCCTATCCAGTATAATTTCTCTTGGCCTGCTTCTGCCTCTCTTCTCATTGATCTTTCCAGTTGTCAAGATGTTCTCCAAATTCTCCCTTCTCATCACATGACCACAGAAAGCTGTTTGTCACTTTCTTATTGTTGTATATAAAGTTCTAGTTTCATTAGCCTCTATCTGGCTAAATGTTGAAAAGATAATTTAATTAAGAAGAAAATATACCGAGAAAGCGGAGAAAAAGAACTCGACAACGATAGATTGAAGATGTGATAGATAATTTACACATGACAGCAACAAAGGCAGGACTGTTTGGCTGATCATAAAAAGACCCCATGAAAGGCTGTTAAGGGAGCTTAGTTCTGCTGAAGTCAAGCCACTGGATGATGATGAATATGTGAACGACTAACATTTTACACACCGTCGGCAGTATCCGCGATAAAACTACCTTTAAAAATATAGTCCCGGGACAGTTTCCTGTTATAGTGTCTGTCATGTGATAGCGCCATCACATATTGTAAGTGTGAGAGCAAGGAGGAATATGTGAATAATATTTTCCTCACGTTGGCAAGCGATGAGCCCAGGCCCCACGTCTCACCGTGCTCATGGCTTACCAGTGCAGTTCGCTATCAACTTCGCCAGCGCCCACAACTGTAACTACTTTTACTGTTTCTGTGTTTTACACACGATAGCATTTTCCTCCGCCCATACTTGTACCGTTTCTGTATCTTACACACAACAGCATTTCCTTCCGCACATACTTGTACCGTTTCTATATCTTACACACAACAGCATTTCCCTCCGCACATACTTGTACCGTTTCTATATCTTACACACAACAGCATTTCCCTCCGCACATACTTGTACCGTTTCTATATCTTACACACAACAGCATTTCCCTCCGCACATACTTGTACCGTTTCTATATCTTACACACAACAGCATTTCCCTCCGCACATACTTTTATCGCTTCTGTATCTTACACAAAACCACAAAGCAGCCGTTGCCACAATAAGAATCATCAGTAGAAGGAAGCAAAGGCCAGGAAAATACATGCCATGCGAATCAGTAACATTAAAACACCTCAAAGATGAGGCAGCGAGGGAAAATTATGAAAAAGATCTAACTGAAATCTTTGTAAAATTACCTATAGAAAGAAAGACAGTTTAGGAAGAATGGGAGATGTTCAAATCAAGCAATTTAAATACTGCAAAGATAACATATGGAACCACGAAAAAACGCAAAACACGGATAAAGAAAATAACAAGTTGGTGGAACGCAGAAGTAAAGAAAGTTGTAAAAGACAAAAAGGGAAAATATAAAAAGTGGTCGAAAAGCAAACAGGAATGCGATTACATAGAATATAGAATAGCGAGAAGACATGTGAATAGAATAGTAAAGAGAGAAAAACAAAGAGACTGGGAGGAGTGTGGAGAAACTCTAAATAAAAACTACAAGGAGGCAACTAGAAACTTCTACAAAAAGATAAGTGCAATGAGAACCAGAGGAGAACCCTTTGACCCAACTGAAATAATTAACAACGAAAATGGAGAACCAATAAGTGAACAAAAACAAATCCTAATAAGATGGAAACAGTACTTCGAACAACTTCTCAACATCCCATCAGATGTCACAGGAATTCAAGAAACCGACACAGATGCAACCGACGAATTAAACCAGACATACTGAAAGAAGAAATTATAGAAGCTTATCAGATTAGCCCCATTGAACAAATCACCAGGACAAGATGAAATACCAAATGAACTAATTAAAGCAGCAAGAGAAGTAGGAACAGCATGGCTACATAGACTATCCAATCACGTTTGGGTAGAACAACAGACACCACGAGACTGGGGAAACGCCATAATTATCCCAATTTGGAAAAACAAAGGCAGCAAAAGAGACTGCACACAATGCAGAGGCATTTCACTGTTGAGCCATACTGGGAAAATATTTTGCAAAATTCTTGAAAACAGATTAAGAGCTATTATAGAACTCCAGCTAAGCGAAACACAACTAGGATTTAGGAAAAACAAAGGATGCACAGATGCCATTTTTGCTCTTAGACAACTTATAGAAAAATCAATCGAATTCAATGAAACACTCCACTTAGTGTTTGTCGACCAAGAAAAGGCATTTGATAGAGTAGATAGAAACAAGCTGTGAGAAATCCTTAAACAATATGGAGTGAGTACAAATCTATTGAACCTATGTAGAAGCTTATATTATAACAATGAATGCATAGTGAGAGCAACTGGAGGACACTCAGAACCCTTCACCATAAGATCCAGAGTACGACAAGGTTGTGTCCTGTCCCCTCTCTTGTTTATAGCATATATAGACAACATATGTAAAGAATACAGCCAAACAGAGACCGCAAGAACACCGCATGACGAGAGCACAGAAGAAGAACTATCTGCAAAACTAACCATTAGAGAACTCCTGTTTGCGGACGACCAAGTACTAATAGCAAAATCAGAAGCTGAATTACAAAACCACACGAATAGTCTTAACGAAATGTGTAAGGAACATAACATGAAAATTAGCACAAGTAAAACAGAAGTACTGACTATAACTAAAGAAGATAAAGCAACAACGATTCACCTAAATGAACATCCCTTGAAACAAGTAAAGAGTTTCAAGTACCTAGGAAGTATAATATCATCAAATGGCAAATCAGAAGACAAGATCGAAAATAGATGCAATAAGGCAAACCAACGCATTGGACAAATGGCACCAATACTAAAGAACAAACATGTATCAATAACTACTAAGAAAGCACTTTACAACACAATCTTCCTACTAACTCTGTGTTACCAATGCCAAACCTGGACAATGACAGAAAAAGAGAAAAGAAAAATCACAACAACAGAAATGAGATTCCTGAGAAGAATACTCAATGTATCAAGAAGAGATAAGATCAGAAATAAAGAAATCAGGACTAAAGTGGGTGTTATAGCTACACTAGATTTTATTAGAAGGCAGCAAGTCAAATGGTTAGGCCATGCAAGTAGGTTACGAACTAACGGTATACCACAACAAGCAATGATGTACAGACCAGAGGGAAACAGAGGAAGAGGCCAAACTTGTAAAAGATGGAGACAGGGAATAACAGAATCCTTGGAAATATCGATACATGAAGCCCATAAGCGGGGACTCTCCCGCTATTTATACTTCACCTCGACACCGCAAGGTACAGGAGGAACATGATGAGATTAGATGAGATGTATCTTACACACGACAGCATTTCCCTCCGCACATGCTTTTACCGTTTCTGTATCTTACAAACGATTGAATGCCCCTTCTCACATTCTTTTATCTGTCTATATCTTACCCACGACAGCTTGACCCTCACACATTAGGCTGGAATCTGTTGACAATGAAATACTTCAAACTCACGGAGGATACATTTCTAGCTTGGGCCTAATCCCAACCAGTCCGTATGTGCTGTACAGAGTCATGTCCAGCTTACATCCTAACATTGTGTTCGCAGTGTGAAGTTTCAGTACCTCTCTTGCACAACCCGGTTGGTTTCTGAGCGCAGAGAAAAAGCAGAGCTGTGTATCATAGTTTCTACACAAACCTCACTCCGACAGATGAAAGTCCTATACAGTGCTCGAACCAACTGATCGTCAGTGAATTAGACTTAAGAGTAAAAGTTAGCCTTCCTGAGGATTCATCGACCAGACAGCCAGACAGCCAACTAGACAACCAGCCAGCTAGCTAGCCAACCAATAAACCAGCCAACCAACTAGCCAAGCAACCAACAAAAAACCAGCTAGATAACAGCCAGTCAACCAACCTAAGAACCAACCAACGGACCAACCAACCAGCCAGCCAGCCAGTCAATCAACCAGCAAACTAGTTAACAAGCTAGCCAACCAACCAGCCAACCAGCACACACACAGTGAACAATTCACATCAAGCGATGTCTACCAGTTTGAAATTCCCCGTAATAAATCCACCCCAATGTATGTATAAGAAACATATAAGTGACACTCTATTGTTTACACACCAACTTGTTTTCTACACTTATCGAGTCAGTGCAAATAACGATGCAATCGTAAACACTCCATCGAGCTATCTCAGTGATAACCATGAGCAATGAACTGTAAACAACTGTTTCAACTCTATATGCCCCCCCCCTCTCTCTCTCTCTCTCTCTCTCTCTCTCTCTCTCTCTCTCTCTCTCTCTCTCTCTCTATCTCTCTCTCTCTCCCCTCTCTCTCCCATTGCGTGTCTCTCTCTAAGTGTCTCTGTCTCTAGCTGTTTCTCTCTGCCCCCCCCCCCCTTTTCACTCCCTCTCTCTTTGCCCTTGTATTACAAGGTTTATTATGAAAGCAAGGAATAATAATACCGTAAGCCACCAAGCCTGTCGTAAGAGGCGACAAAGAAGAAGGATATACTTTATGATAGAAGTCTCGAAAACAGTAACTACAGTGGGTTGTAAGATTTTGGTCTGGAGGTTTGAGTTATTCATTATCTAAGCCTGCGACATACTTATAACCCATTTGTCTGGTGACTCACATAGAGACTGAAGGCGTGTATTAATTCAACTTCTAACAGTCCACTCATATCGTAAAACATGAACACCCCTTTTGCTTGTTAAACTCCTCTGACTGTTTTTGTCATAGAATTAAGTTGATCCATTTAGCGTTCTCTTTCTCTGCCTATAGGGGGGTCATGATGATTGCTGACTTCAATGATTAACACAGACATCATGACATGGTAATCCATGTCAAACAGGTTCAACCGCCGGTGCACATATATTTATTCACAACACCAAATACCACATTCCTACGCAATTTGGGGCAGGTGGGGTGTTACTAGATCTCCGCAGGTAGACGTCCCGTGACCTGGGGTTTTCAGTCATCTCTGTACTCTGCAGCCGTTACGGCAGATGTTTACATCTCTTATAGTCCATGCCGTCTGGCGTTGTTCATGCTGTCTTTCCACAGCCTTCTGTCTCCAACATTGCTAATCTTGTCTTATGCTGATGTTCCTTCATGCATGATGTCCACCTGTCTAGTATCTTCTCTCTTGGTAAACCCCTGGCTTTATTCCCCACCAACTTTTCTATTGTCACGGTGTACTCCAACTTTCTCCTTCTCACGGCGTGTCTAAAGAATGTGAATTGATTTCAGCTGATGCTAGTGACCAGGTCTCTTTGTGAGTTAACTTCTGTTTAGATATCTTTATTATTTTCTTGTTATCTGTCCGTGGTGTTTTCATCACTCTTTTACAAACCCACAACCCCTCAGTTGCCAGATAATTCCTCACTAATCTGCTGATTGTCCACGATTCACTTCCGTGCATCAGTATTAGCCCAATATATCGCTTAATATACATATAAAGATATGCCTTGTAGAAGAATTACGAGAACACCACAGATGGATAGAAAAAGCAATCAGGATATCCCGGAAGAAGTTAATTCACAAAGAGAAC
>JACEFZ010024992.1:265000-490000 GCA_014155875.1 Cepaea nemoralis | reverse complement strand
ATGGGAGATGCCCTGGAGAGATTAGGACAAGAATCGACATGACGAAGGTAGCCTTATGCAAGATTGAAAACATGCTGACCAATAAAATGATGTCAATTGAAACGAGAAAAAGGTTATGAAGTGCTTCATAGAACCTGTACTCTAGTATGGATGTGGAGTGTGGACAATGAGCAGACAAGCTGAAAAACATATGATGGCTTTGGAAATGTGGTTTCTGAGGAAAATGCAAAAAATACCATGGACAGACAGCAAAACAATGACCAAGTCCTACAAGAAACAAATGAAAACCGTAAACTGATAAGAGAAATTATACGTAGACAGTCACAATTTTATGGTCACGTTATGAGAAGAAATACATTGGGCAACTTGGTAACAACGGGCAAGATTGAGGGGAAAATAACCAGTGGAGGCAGAGAAGTAAATATCTGGATGGATTGCCCACGTGGTGTGGTCAAGACAAAAACACAGAGCTGGTCCACGACTCTGGTGATCGTGTGAAATTGCGAAACATGACCACCAACGCTTATCGGCACGGCACATGATCAATGAAGTAATGTCATGGGAAGAAAATACTGATGTAAAGACGTTCGAGATATTGATCACATCAGCAACGCGTATCGATAGGTTTATAAAAATATATGGTTAGCACATTTACTGTTGCGGTTACAATTGTGGCAGAAAACAAATACCGTAGATAATATATTACCACGGTGGAGCGGCTGGCCGAGTGGCTAGAATGTCGGATTCTCCTTCGGGAGACCCAGGTTCGAATCTTCGGTAAGGTATGGAGTTTTTTCCCTGTCGGGAGCAAAAAAGAAAACTCTAACCTGCACAGTTCGAGGCGACTGTACTAGCCAGACGCCCTTAATTCCTCAGGCTCAAGACCCCCTGCCATACACCGCAATGTACTATATTGGCAGTAAATGACAGTATTTTGTTTGACAGTTATATTACCACATACTCACCAATATACGGGAAACTGTCTCTGAAAATCAGTAGAACTATAAAACAAGCGAATATTTCACTGCGTGTCTAGAACTTCAATTCTCGTACAAACGTTACCGTGAATGAAATGTACATAGACCATTAAACAAATGTTATTTCTCCACTACCTATACCGTGGTGACACAGTTTATAACTCCTCGCCGTTTGCTTCAATCGGTTGTTAACCGACAACTGGTCCGTATGTAGATCAGGGTTACATCCTGCATTGGGCGTTTAGTCAACAGCAGTTTCAGGGAAAAAAAACTCTCCAATCCCATAATCGAAATCATCATCAAGTGCCTTGTCGACTGGCTTGGACAATCATACTTCTCTTCATCTTGCGATCTCCAACGGTAGGTATCTGTTCGTGTGTTGACTCCCTTCCGTAACATTACACAAGACTGCCAAGAGTTTTCTCTCGCTGTTTTCCTCGAACTCTTTTTCCACAAATCTTTCCAGTTGTTACACAATTTTTCAGTTTTTGTTTTTTCGTAATGTGGCTAAAAAGTATGACCATCGCTTTCTGACGTTTGTGATAAGCTGTTTTGCATCATGGCCTCCCCCAGAAACATCTAGATTACTCATTTTGATAGTCCAAGGAATTTTCATCTATAAAATCACATCCCCCGAACTACTAGTGTGTGTGTGTGTGTGCGTGTGTGTGTGTGTGTGTGCATGTGTGTGTGCGTGCGTGCGTGCGTGCGTGCTTGTTTTCTAATTGGCCACAAGCGAAACAATCCTTCCTTATCATACCGAAAAAAAAACATTTTCCCTGGGAGCTGACAACAATGATGTATCCTGTATGTCGGATGAAGACATCCTGTTGTCCAACATCAGTGTGATGTCATACCGGACTGAGGTATGGTAAGATCTTTTTAAACATGTTTTGTTTTATAGTGTCGCAGTTGAGTTGAGTCAACAAATGACATCACAGCACTCGGGACATTCCCATATGCGCTCCGTCCTCATCTTCAACAGCCAGCGAAGAGTCAAAATACATATGGCATCAGTTGCAGTCTGATTATATCTCCGAATGGCCTTTTCTCGGAATGCTGAGTGTCGGCCAGATCCTCTGGTCACTCACATTCTTTCCAGTCCAAGACAATTTACATCTTCATTCAATCTATTTACATGATTCCAAAGAGTAGAGATGATGGTCTATCGTGCACCAATACCCTACCCAGCGTAGTAAACAGCCAATCTGTCCGTCTGTTCGTTTCCCAACAGACCAGCATACCCAGGATAGAAGATCCAACAAAATGCCCCATTCTTTGATTTTTAAATTGATGGATGCCCCACTGCACGAAACATTCATGTCTTACTCTTTCTCAACATGTCCAGTGAATCCATTACAATCACGATATGTGTGTGCGGTTTGTCCTCAACATGTTCAGTGAATCCATTACAATAACGATATGTGTGTGCAGTTTGTCCTCAACATGTTCAGTGAATCCATTACAATCCCGATATGTGTGTGCGGTTTGTCCTCTAGCTAGCAGAAAGCTATAGTACTACCCCCACCTCCATTCTCAGACAAATGTGGTATTATATTCCAGATTCTCCTGCATAAACACAGTACCTTAATCTTCTGTCTGAAACCTCAGGCACTTATTTTGCTTCTTTTTGTCGTGGCTATAATTTTTATGTTTTCCTATCCACGAATAACATCATTTTCTTGGCTTGGAAATAGAGATCTGTCAAACTGTCATTTACTGCCAATATAGTACCTTGCGGTGTATGGCAGAGGGGTCTTTGAGCCTGAGGAATTAAGGCCGCCTGGCTAGTGCAGTCGCCGCGAACTGTGCAGGTTAGGATTTTCTTTTTGCCCCCGACAGAAGAAAAAAATCCCACACCTTTACCGAGGGATCGAACCTGGGAGAGTCCGGCGTTCTAGCCACTCGGCTAGCCGCTAGAGACCGTTTACCGAAACTACTGAAGGGCTATGGCCAGGGCAAAAGATAAAGGGAACGTTCTATAATTGCAGGCCTACAAGGACGTTGCGGAGTTGAAAAGTGGCGCTGACAATAAAAGGCGGTCGATGCATATGATCAAATGACTTCAAGGCATGGACCACAAACCGATGCTGAGCTGAAGACTTGTGCTAAAGATAGAAGACGGCGGAGAGGAATGGTAAGACGATTTTATTATAGGTCATACTTATGCTGCTGAGCTGAAGAAAGTTGGAGAGAATATGCGACAGTGGAGTCATATTGTCAGACGACTTCAGTATTTGGTCGAACTTATGCTGCTGAGCTGAAGAAAGTTGTAAAGAATATGCGACAGTGGAGTCATATTGTCAGACGACTTCAATATATGGTCGAACTTATGCTGCTGAGCTGAAGAAAGTTGTAGAGAATAGGCGATAGTGGAAACATATGGTCAGATGACTTCAACACATGGTCAGACTTATGCTCCTAAGCTGAAGAGAGCTGTAGTTGAGACACATGGTGGGACGTTTTCATGTACATCATACACGCATGCAAGACCTTTGGGCGCAGGCTTATGCTGAACTTACGAGTTGTTCTGAAAATAGGAGACAATTGAGACACATAGTCAAATGACTTCAAAGTCATCACAAACAGTACATCATACAGGCATGCAAGGACGCTGAGGCACAGACTTATGCATAACTGCAGAGATTGTTGAGAATAGGAAGCGAGGAAGTAACACGACCAGGCCACCTCAACAGCCAATTCTAACTTCACAAAAACAACATGACACATCCACGACAGAACGTTGGGGCACAGATAGTTGCTGAAAATGGTGTTTGTCCATCAAATATGATGATGGCCATTCATTTCATCCAATGGGGTTGGAAGTTTGGATCCGTGAGTTCTAAGATCGCTGGTAAGGCCTATTTTGGCTCGAAATGGTTTTTGGCAATGAGGGCAAAGAATGCTTGACATTTCAGGAGGAGGATCTCCTGCTGTGTGTGTGTGTTTTGTGTGTGTGTTGTTGTTGTTGTCCATTCTTTAATTTACAGCTCTTGGAGCCACATTTGCTTCACAAAGGACTACACCCTGAATAGGGTGTGGTCACTTGTGATGTACATGCTGAGAATAGGAGGCAATGGAGGGACACCATCAAACGATGTGGTTTCACACTATGTGACCTAGATATTGAATGCAAACTATTTGGAGATAGGGGATAAGTATCGTAAAGGTGTAACGGTTTGCCTTTAATTTGAAAGACAAGGTTTAATCACGGTGTGGATTGTTTTATAAAATACCGGACCAGGGAATGGTATTCCTCTCCTGATCGTTTTCCTGGAAAAGTGGATTGGACACCTTGCCTTTCTCATGTAAGGACGTAAAACTAAAAGGATCCGCGAAAGTACGTCAAAGCGCAAAGGTCCCCTTTACATGCCTTGCATATCCAGTACTGGATATATGGTGCTGGTCCTGCTTTTATAGACCAATCGGCGCTCTATATGGGAGTTGGTTGACATCACGCCAGCCGCCTCTACTTTTCAGGACATTTCCTAATATCCATTTCTGGCTGGCTCGAACTGGGAGATCAGGTCAATAAACCAAAATCTACCTATATAGCGATTCGACTTCCGAAAGGATCTGTGTGCACGTTAATAGTTAATTTACCTGCCATCCCACAGAACTGTGAGGCAGGCATTTAGCAGAAGGACATCCTGTTGGGCCCATCCTATAAGATTTCCATGGCCAGCATGTTTAAAACCCTCAATATCAGACTCCAGTTCTTTCAACATGTTTTCCAGGCTTGGGGGTGGCTTGACGCCTGGAAACACACTGAAGCAAAGACCATGAGCTTGTCTGGGTCCATGGTAAGGGTCTTGTCCAATTATGACAACTTTCACCTGTTAGAACATGATCTAATATCACAGGCTCGGGTCCATGTGAAGACATGTTCTCATGGAGGGTACACTGTGTTCTTTTCCCTTTCTGCAGCTACAAACAGACTCAATTGAACCTGCCAGCAGCACGTTTATGACGATTGTGAGGTACTTTTTGAGGTTACTTCCATCGAATGTTTCCAAACAAGATGTAACAACCGAGACGAGGAGAGCAATTGGCGTAACTATTAACCAAGGAGCGCTATTAACCAAGGAGCAATTACACAGAAAGGAAACAGGTATTTTTTTAAGTTTTGAGGACGACAAACCATCAGTTCATACCCATGTATCAACATTAAGGGAGTGGTGAAAATATGGTTTAAAAATATAGTAGATGGCACATATTATTTTTAAAGTTAAGCGTAGTAAAATAATAAACGGCTAAATTTCTTGTATATATAGCGTAGAATATTAATGTGAATATAAAAGTATTATTCTATAATCAACATTATATTAAAATATCTTTGAAAAATAAAATCTACTATAATAACTTTTATTATTTACCCGTAATAAAGAATTGTCTCCCCCTTTATTCTTTCCTTAATAATGTCCCCCTGAACGGTAGCATTTATCTGCTGTTGTTATCATATTTAGTTATTTTTCTACAGCCATTTGTGACTTACTTATTGACTTACCCGAGTATAAACATCTGGATCCAAACATGCGTTGAGTACAGATTGTCTTTGCGTGATCAGTCGGGGGGTGGGGTGGGGAGAGAGAGAGAGAGAGAGAGAGAGAGAGAGAGAGAGAGAGAGAGAGAGAGAGAGAGAGAGAGAGAGAGAGAGAGATATTGAAACACTCATGGAGCTATTCGATTGGACAGTGAAAGTTCTTGACAAACCATGTCATTAATTTCGATGACATAGGCAAAGATCTGGACAATTAATAAGACAAAATTAAAAGCGAGACTAAGAGCTTACACCAAGCGCGGGAAAACTCTCACGACTGTAAACATCACTGTTCCTTCTTCGTCCATTCTCAAGGAGTCTCGCTGGTCAAGAAGTTATGCCGCCCGACTGGCGCTCTGAAAGTTGTTGGTTCCATTCCGAGGTTCGTCGTTTGGTTCACGAGTGCATTGTTCTCGGAGACTCCTGGAGGTCGTCGCTGAAGCTACGGGGCTTTCCGCAAGACGCCCTGGGGAAAGAGGCGGAACCATTGGGTGAAACCCAGTGAAATGAAGTCGATAATCTTGCCGTTTAAACCTTTTATTAACATAAATTCTCACATAGCAACCCGAAAGACATCAGTAAACATGACAGTTAATCGCATGTCCTCCGGGCTGTCATAAAGTATTTCTTAACATTTTCTCGGGTTTTGGTGCGGGTCAAATGCGTTCTCAGTGACCATGCTTTGTTTCTGCCACAAAACTGCATTCATCGCTATTCTTCTGCTGTTCATTATCCCTCATTGTTTCATAGCCTGGTAGGTGAGCTGAGTCAAAAACAGCCACCACAACACTCGGGATATTCCCATATGCGCTCTGTCCTCATCTTCAGCCTTAAACCAACCCGAGCCAACCAATCATATCCTTGCTATCTCTTCAGCCCCTTCCTTGTCCTCCCCGTGTCATTTTCCACTGTCTATAATTCAGTATTTCATTTCTTCCACGATTTGTGATGTCTTTACCAATTCAAACATAGTTTTGACAATACCAGGTGCTAATTTTGGAGACTTTCCTAGGTGAAAAGTCAACTGCATAGCCTATCCATTACAGAACGTAGCTGTTTGGCTGTTTGTGATTCCTGGGCATATTTACGTTCATTAGTTTGCCATTGCTTTATGAACGACCGGCACTCATACCATTGTACGGAAACCAAGGCAAGGCTGTCTGCTTTCAAATCCCCCGCAGCTGTGTTTAGAACGCGGTATACGGGATTACGAATTGCATTGGTAACCCCCTTCGTCACAGAGCCGGCCCCTAGGCGAGAGGAAGTTAAAATTCAAAACAATGTATTCGCTTAGTGGATTTAAACATAGACGCCATACACAAAATATTGCAAGATTTCCTGCCTGGCATATTTCGCTGCATCTAGTGGTGTTCATACTGCAGAACTGCATATCACGTGAAGTGAATAAATTAAAAATACTTTGACTGAAATTCTAAGTGCGTAGTCACTTATATTGTTCGAAGAAAGCATGCTGAGGAGGGTGAGAACAGGTAGGCTTCGTGCAGAGTGGCTTGCTTCGCTTCGGAGGTCACAGGTAGCAAGCATCACCTGGATCTTTTCTCCTGGGCATGCCGGTGTTCTGGGGAATGAACAGGTGGACAGATTGGCTGGCTCGGAAAAACTTGGTGGAGTATTGATGCATGACAAGGCAGACGTGGTTGCGGCCTTGTGGGATCACGTGTACACCTCGGAGGAGCAAATGGATCACCATAGTCTGGTAAGAATGAGGCAGCGAGGTGTGACGAGGAGATCTGGCCGACGATCGACGCTCAGAGGAAAGGCGAGACGGACATATAATCAGATTGCTACTGGAACTATTAGTGTTGGAACTCTTCGCTGGCTGCTTAGGATGGGGACGGAGCGCTTATGGGAATATCCCGAATGCTGTGATGTCGGTTCCTAAATCAATCAATCAATCAATCAATCAATCAATTGTTCGAAGGTGGAGAACGTTACCCCAACGAAAGTCTCAGATGTGACAGGAAGTTAGCTGGCAATGCAGACTTGGTACGGCTTTCTCTGCATCGCTTCACACTTCTTGTTGGAGAAGATCCGCTGTTCGCCTTGGTTGGACTATTCGCCTTGGTTGGCAGCGTTTATCTGTTTGTCGTATCTTTAGATTTGTTTCATGGTTGGCTGGATTGTGCGACTACGGTTTTCTACGTTATGTAGTAGTTAGCCTATACTCAACCTTTCTTAATCGTCTATTACGACATGTAAGCTAGGCTACCGTTCACCACTATTTCCTCCAATAAGGGCACCGATAACACATGACCGATTCATTATTAGTAACAATGGGTAGCCGGTCTCCGTGGCGAAGGTATTATAGACGCGTTTCGTAATCGCACTTACCCCGTTCGAAACACATCTGCGCGCGATTTGGCAGCAGACCGGGTTGTGTTGGGTTTTAACGAATTGGTTTGGGAGCCGGTCGTTCAGAAAGCAATGGCAAACTGCTGAACGAGAACTTGCCTAGACATCAACAACAGCAGTAAAATGCGGGTGTTGACAGCGATGTCCTGTTAAAAGGATATGCAAAAAAAAGTTTAACAGGTGGCCCGTGCATTTGTTGGTTGTTTGTGTTTACTAGACAAAGCAACGTTCAGTAGCTTGTCTTTGCTTTCTGAACGACCAACGCTCATACCAATGCTAAACATCAACGCAAGACTTCGCCTTCCAAATCACCTGCGACTGATTCGATCGTGCTAGGCGGGATTGTGAATCGTCTTCACTACCCTCTCGCCACAGACCATGACGCGCAAGGCAATTTAGGAGTTCATAGTGTTTTCGTTGTATCAACAGATGTGCGAATGTAACGGATCAGTAATGTTTTGGTCGTAAACTGATAATCGAGATACGAAGAATGTATCTGCAGTAGTGACTCCGGCTGTCATTGACGAACTATTTAAAAACATTGTTTATTATAGTGGATGTTCTGAAGAATTTGAAATCAAGAGTGGAGTTAAGCAAGGTTGTGTACTAGCTCCCACCCTCTTTGGAATATACTTTTCACTTCTACTGAAATATGCATTTCATGATCAGGATGGTGGTATATACATTCACTCACGCTCAGATGGCGGCCTCTACAATGCTCAGAGATTGAAGGCTAAGACCAAAATTAGGAGGGTACTGATCAGAGAGTTGCTTTTTGCAGATGATGCTGCAGTTACGACCCACTCTGAGGAAGAATTGCAATGTCTACTATCTGCATTCTCCAATGCTTGTTCTGAATTTGGTTTAACAATTAGCAAAAAGAAGACACAGATTATGTCACAAGGTGCACATGGGGTACCATCAATCTTTATTGACGACGCCGAACTAGAGATAGTAAACCATTTTACATATCTAGGATCAGTGGTAAATAGCAAATTATCCCTAGATCAGGAAATCAACATCCGGATTGGTAAGGCAGCAACAACAATGAACAGGTTAAGAAAAAGAGTCTGGGAGAACAGGAAGCTTACTGCCAAAACAAAAGTCCTTGTCTATCAAGCCTGTGTCCTTAGTACTCTTCTCTATGGCAGTGAAACCTGGACAACTTACTCACACCAAGAGAACAACTTAAACAGCTTTCATATGCGGTGTCTGCGAAGAATTCTTGGTATTAAGTGGCAAGATAAAATCACAAATACTGAAGTGTTGGAAAGATCAGGTTGTGTGACAGTTTATTCCATGCTCAGTCTTCGTAGACTTAGATGGATAGGACATCTTAGGAGGATGGATGATGGTAGAATACCAAAGGATATCTTTTTTGGTGAATTACAGATGGGTAAGAGATCTCAGGGTCGGCCTCTACTACGATACAAAGATGTGTGTAAGCGGGACATGATTGATACAGGCATTGATAATGCACATTGGGAGCAGGTCGCCGCTGAACGTGTTGCATGGAGGGCAAATATCAGAAATGGAATAAAGTCAAAGGAGAAAATTATTGCAGAAAAGTCACACAACAAGCGTTTGAGACGTAAGATGGTGCATGATGGTGGAAATGACCACGTGTTTACATGCACCCACTGTGAACGGACATTTACAGCGCAAATTGGCCTTATCAGTCACACTCGCTACCGCCATAGTTAAAAGTTATTATGCCTTTTTAAAGCACAAACTATCGTCTGTCAAGACGGCAAGGTGCCAATGATGACGTGACGTGTTCCAAAGCACCTTGTTGTTTATTATGAATGGGAACGGGTGAATAAATCCAAGTTTGGAGAATATTTAGGGAAGTGAAGATAAGAAAAATGTTCGGTTAACAAATACAAAAAGTAAAAATAGCCAGGTGACGGATACGGGTGTGAAGTGTTAGGTCTTCAAGTAATCTAGGTCACGACTTAATGAGAAGGGGTGACCAGTTCTCGTTCTAGTCGCCTTTGCTACCCAGACAATTCCTATGACATTCTAAAGATTGTATCATACCCACATTTATTAGACTGTGTTGGTCTTATTAGTACTGGTCGAAGACAAATCCTACATTTGCTGGGACTCAACTCGGACCACTGTCTTGGTGGCAGCGGCGGTAGGGTAGTGGCTAGACGCTAGTGGCTGCCGGCCCAGTGACGTAGTGGCTAGAAGTTCGTCTGCGGCCCGGTGACGTAGTGGCTAGACGCTCGTCTGCCGGCTCATTAACGTAGTGGCTAGACGCTCGTCTGCCGGCCCGTTGACGTAGTGGCTAGACGCTCGCCTGCCTGCTCATTAACGTAGTGGCTAGACGCTCGTCTGCCTGCTCATAACATAGTGGCTAGACGCTCGTCTGCCGGCCCGGTGACGTAGTGGCTAGACGCTCGTCTGCCGGCCCGTTGACGTAGTGACTAGACGCTCGCCTGCCGGCCCGGTGATGTAGTGGCCTAAGTGGCTAGACGCTTGTCTGCCGGCCCGGTGATGTAGTGGCTAGACGCTCGTCTGCCGGCCCAGTGATGTAGTGGCTAGAAGCTCGTCTGCCGGCTCATTGATGTAGTGGCTAGACGCTTGTCTGCCGGCCCGGTGACGTAGTAGCTAGATGCTAGTCTGCCGGCTCATTAACATAGTGGCTAGACGCTCGTCTGCCGGCCCGGTGACGTGGCTAGACGATTGTCTGCCGGCTCATTAACGTGGTGGCTAGACGCTCGTCTGCCGGCCCGGTGACGTTGTGGCTAGACGCTCGTCTGCCGGCTCATTAACGTAGTGGCTAGACGCTCGTCTGCCGGCTCATTAACGTGGTGGCTAGACGCGCGTCTGCCGGCGCGGTGACGTAGTGGCTAGACGCTCGTCTGCCGGCCCGTTGGCGTAGTGGCTAGACGCTCGTCTGCCGGCCCGTTGGCGTAGTGGCTAGACGCTCGTCTGCCGGCCCGTGATGTAGTGGATAGACGCTCGTCTGCCGGCCCGGTGACGTTGTGGCTAGACGCTCGTCTGCCGGCTCATTAACGTGGTGGCTAGACGCTCGTCTGCCGGCCCGGTGACGTAGTGGCTAGACGCTCGTCTGCCGACTCATTAACATAGTGGCTAGACGCTCGTCTGCCGGCCCGGTGACGTAGTGGCTTGACACTCGTCTGCCGGCCCGTTGGCATGGGTTCGATCCGCATCGGGGCGAATTCGAATTTAAAACAATTGATCTTGACTCCCAGATAGATACAGCCTAACATGGGTATCAGGAAATGATTTTGTGAGTAAAGGCAGCCGATGTGATAATGACCACATAACTCGCTAAATTCTGATTGGTCTATAAAAATATTGGTCTGGAATCATATACCCATTTCGCCTTTGCCCTGAAAGACAGTCTTTTTCTTGAGTTACTGACTGCCTTGGTTGGCGACAAGCGCACTAACCACTGTGACGTCTCGGTTCAGAGAAAAATACAGGGAAGATTGTTTTCTTGTCATCTGTACAATTAACATCGGCAGCAGAACAAAAATCGGTTTCCCTACTTTTATTTTTACTCAGGATCCGGCTTTTTTACCACGAACCTGTCGCCATTAACTCCTGCTCTAAAATCTGTACATCGAAGAAAACTGACACATAAACAGGTGCATGTCATAGAAAATGAAATAATTTGACCACAGTAAACGTCACAGTGGATTGGAAAGAGCAGTGATGGAAGGCAAGGTCCCAGGAAGAAGCGGCATTGGTCGATCAGCACGACGATGGACACAGGACCTTGAAGACACCTTGGACACGAGACAGGGGAATTGGCAATGGATCGAGGGTCTTTTCTGTGGGTCGTGATAAGAGTGGCGATATGCCAAAGACTTGTTACATGGTGAGTGTCCTAAGTATTATATACTCCCTTATTTTAATTCCTGGGGTCTCCATGACGAACTGATCTGCCTTGCGCTCAGAAAGTCGTTAAGTTCGTTTACGGACTAAGTCATTTGGGTTGGTGAGTTCAGTAGTTTGTTCGGTGACCCCTGAGGGATGTCGCTATAGCCACTGAGTTCGTGACTGTGCTATTATGCTGGCAGGCGGTGAGCTGATATGTTGAGAGAGGCTGAGCTAGATATGACTTTAATAAACTCAGGCGTGATGGAGTTGATCCTCTTGCAATTTTATCTTGTTTCAAAACTCGCGTTCCCTATCTTTTACTCTAACCCACCACAACAGGCGTATGCCAGGACTGTGTGCTTCCACTCTACTATTCAATGTATACACGATAGACAGGATAATGAAAAATGCACATCATGCAAAGGGAGGTATCACCGAAAACGAGAATTATTACAAATAGAATTACAACATCTGACTCAAAAAGGTACGTTTTGCAGATGATAAGAGATTATCTGTGGCGATGAATACATTTACAAGACCATATCAATTCACTTTTTCACAACATGTGAAAAATATAACATAACAATTAACACACACACGCCTGTGGCGATCAAAATCTGCAAGTCCCCAGCACTAAATACATTCTCGTACATGAACAACACCGATAAAAAGTCTCATAATTCAAATATTTCGGCAATATTTTCTCATAAAACAGAATCCTCTATATGTGATAGACAAAAAAAAAAAAAAATGCCAAAATGCAAATACGGTGGCATAGCAGCTGTGACCTTTGCACAAACATGCGTAGAATACGATGAGGGTTAAACGACAAATGATTAAAACAATACTTTCTTTCTAACATATTGATGTCAGTGTCATATTTGGTCCCATCAATGTCCCAAAAGAAAATATGTGGCACGCATGAGATGAAATTCTTAAAAGAGGTTCTTGGGTTTCCCAGAAAAGGCAGAACGCGAAGTGACAACATTAGAAATGCAGGATATTTGTAAAGTCTCACTACACTTTGTATATAGAACACATATGAAAAATGAAGTACATGATATCATCAAAAAATGTTCTCCACGGACAATTGTGAAGCAATATGCAGCGAATGGCTGTCGTCTGCTGGAATAATTCTTTGCACTCCAAACAGAATAATGTTATCAAAGGAAGAAAGAATTTGGTTGAACAAGTGTATTGAACGCGGTCGATACAGACGGATAGTTGTTCACAGGTTTATAGCAGTATTTCCTGATAGACAACCTCCTCATCGCATTACGGTTAGAAATTATTATCTATGGGGTTTCTTGAAAGGAAATGTTTACAAAAATAACGCATACACAATTGAGGACCTGCAAGAAGCAATCAGAATTACCATTAAAGAAATAACAACAGACACGTTACAGAAGGTATTTGACAATATGAAGGGACGTGTACAGTCATTTCCTGAAGCCCGTGGAGGACATTTCCAACACCTGTTATAATGAATACTTCATTGGTACTTTCCAGCTCGCCCAAAACAGCGTTAGACCATAGCAGTAACTATTGTAACTAATTTAATGAATATTTTAGCACATTTTTTTTAAATGGCATCAAGTACTTAATTTGTCAAGTTAGTTCTACTTAAATGTGTAGTGAAACTTTACAAACACTCAGTATAATAGGCATGCTCAAGCCATTCATTCTCCGCATGAGCTAATTACAGGCGGGCCCACACTTTCAAGCCATTCATTCTCTGCATTAATTAACCAGAGGTGGACGCCGCACCATTCGACCAGCGTATCTCTACTGCGTACCAGATCCAGGCAGGCGTCCTACTTCCCGATTATCCGCCGCCCACCCTTTCTTAAAAATGTTGTTGTTCACTTTCCTTGACCATGACATTTGTAACATATCTTTAAGGATACCCTTTTCTGAAATATCGGATTTTCCCGGTCATACAGAATCTATATCTATAAAACAAAGTGTATGTATGTAAATATATATGTATGTCCTTTATTTGTTCGCGAACGGCCCATCCGATTGAGATGAAATTTTCTACACGCCTTCCTTTCATTCCAGAGCTGTCAACTGTCATAGTTTTTTTTTCTTCTTCCTCCTCCTCCCTCCTCCCCCTCCCAAAATACGTACGTAAATATATGATGATGATGATGAAAGAATCCCCGAACCAAAACGCTAAGGAAAGGGAAGAAAATGACGTGACTACACAGAATCGTCACACGGTAATCATCATCATCAAGTGCCGTGCCGGCTTGCGTAGGCGTTCATGGCTCTCCGTAGATCTCAGTCTTTGGTTTTTTGGATCAATTCTGCTGCTGATATTCCTCCATGCCACGGCAATATCAATAACAATTCATCTTTTTATGTGTAAGGAAGTTATCTACAGTCGTGTAGAAGGGAAGAACTAGACGAGTATGAATTCGGAATGGCGAACTCTCTCCTCCTCTCTTCTCCTCCCTCTACCTCCTCCCTCCACCCTTCTCCTCTTCCTCCTCCCTCTCATCCCTCTCCCTCCTCCCTCCTCCTTCTCCCTCTTCCTTCTCCCTCTTCCTCTCCCCTCCTCCTCCATCCTCCTCCCTCCTACTCCCTCCGCCTCCTCCCCCTCCTCCCTCATCTTCCCTCCTCCTCCCTCTCCCTCCTCATCCCTCCTCCTTCTCCTGCCTCCCTCCTCCTCCTGCCTCCTTCTCCCTTATCATCCTCCCTCCTCCTTCTCCCTTCTTCTCCCTCTTCCCTCTTCCTCCTCCTACCTCCTCCCTCCTCCTCCCTCTACCTCCTCCTCCTCCCTCCACCCTCCTCCTCCCTTCTCCTCCTCTTCCTCCTCCCTTTCCTTCCTCCTCCTCCTCCCTCTACCTCCTCCTCCCCCTACCTCTTTCCTCCTCCCTCCTCCTCCTCTTCCACCTCCCTTTCCTTCCTACCCTCCTCATTCTCCCTCCTTCCTCTCCCTCCTTCCTCCTCCTCCTTCCTTCTTCTCCCTCTGCCTCCTCCCTCCTCCTCTCCCCTCCTCCCTCCTCCTCCTCCTTCTCCTCCTCCCTCCTTCTCCCTTCTTCTCCTCCTCTCCCCTCCTCCTCCTATCCTCTTCCTCTTCCCCTCCTCCCTCTCTCTCCTCCTCCATCCTCCTCCTCCCTCTTCCTCCTCCTCCCTCTTCCTCCTCCTTCCTCCTCCTTCCTCTTCCTCCTCCTTCCTCCTCCTCCCTCTTCCTCCCTCTCCCTCCTCCTTCCTCCTCCCTCTTCCTCCTCCTTCTTCCTCCTCCTTCCTTCTCCTCCCTCCTCCTCCCTCTTCCTCCTCCTCCTACCTCCTCCCTCCTCCTCCTCCTCCCTCCTCCCTTTTCCTCCCTCCTCCTCCTCCCTCTACCTCCTCCCTCCTCCTCTCCACTCTTCCTCCTACCCTCTTCCTCTTCCCCTCCCCCCTCCTCCCTATCCCTCCTCCTCCCTTCACATTCCTCCTCCTCCCTCTTCCTCCTCCTCCCTCCTCCTCCTCATCCCTCCTTCTCCCTCCTCCTCCTTCTTCCTCCCTCCTCCTCCCTCCTCCCCTTCCTCCTTCCTCTTCCTCCCTCTCCTCCTCCTCACTCCTCCTCCCTCTCCTCCTCCTCACTCTCCTCCTCCTCACTCCTCCTCCTCCTCCCTCTACCTCCTCCCTCCTCCTCCCTTCACATTCCTCCTCCTCCCTCTTCCCCCTCCTCCCTCCTCCTCATCCCTCCTCCTCCCTTCTCCTCCTCCTCCTCCTCCCTCTACCTCCTCCTCCCTTCACATTCCTCCTCCTCCCTCTTCCTCCTCCTCCCTCCTCCTCCTCATCCCTCCTTCTCCCTCCTCCTCCTTCTTCCTCCCTCCTCCTCCTCCCTCCTCCCCCTTCCTCCTCCTCCCTCTCCTCCTCCTTACTCCTCCTCCTCCCTCCTCCTCCTCCCTCTACCTCCTCCCTCCTCCTCCCTTCACATTCCTCCTCCTCCCTCTTCCTCCTCCTCCCTCCTCCTCATCCCTCCTCCTCCCTCCTCCTCCTCTCTCCTCCTCCATCCTCCTCCATCCTCCTCCTCCTCCTCCTCATCATTCCTCCTCCCTCCTCCTCCTTCTTCCTCCCTCCTCCTCACTCCTCCCCCTCCTCCTTCCTCCTCCTCCCTCTCCGCCTCCTCCCTCCTCCTCCTCCCTCCTCCTCCCTCTACCTCCTCCTCCTCCCTCCTCCTCCCTCTACCTCCTCCCCCTTCCTCCCTTCACATTCCTCCTCCTCCCTCTTCCTCCTCCTCCCTCCTCCTCCTCTCTCCGCCTCCCTCATCCTCCTCCTCCCTCTACCTCCTCCCTCCTCCTCCCTTCACATTCCTCCTCCTCCCTCCCTCCTCCTCCCCTCCTCCTCTTCCCTCCTCCTCCTCCCCCTCCTTCTCCTCCTTCTCCTCCTCCTTCTCCTCTTCCTCCTCCCTCCGCCTCCTCCCTCCTCCTACTCTCTCCTCCTCCTCCCTCCTCCTCCCTCTCCCTCCTCCTCCCTCTCCTCCTCCTGCTCCCTTCTCCTCCTGCGTTCTCCTCCTCCCTCCTTCTCCCTCCTCCTCCCTCTTCCTCCTCCCTCCTCCTCGCCTCCTCCTCCACCCTACTCCACCCTACTCCTCCCTCCTCCTCCTCCCTCCTATTCCTCCCTACTCCACCCTACTCCACCCTACTCCTCCCTCCTCCTCCTCCCTCCTATTCCTCCCTACTCCTCCCTACTCCTCCCTCCTCCTCCCTCCTCTTCCCTCCTCCACCTCCCTCTTCCTCCTCCCTCCTACATTTACCCAAGACAGACAGACAGTCAGACAGATAGTCGGGAACGGGATCTTATATGACTACTTATATAATTTAAATGAGATGCTCTCCACCATGGGCTGGGCCGGGTCAGACAGACAGACAGATAGATAGATAGATAGACAGACAGACAGACAGACAGACAGACAGACAGACAGACAGACAGACAGACAGACAGACAGACAGTCGGGAACGGGAACTTATATGACTACTTATATGAATTAAATGAGATGCTCCCCACCAGGAGTTGGGCGATGCCGGGCCGGGTCAGACAGACAGACAGATAGATAGTCGGAACGGGAACTTATATGACTACTTATATGAATTAAATGAGATGCTCCCCATCAGGGTCTGGGCGAAGACGGGCTTGGTCAGACAGACAGACAGACAGATAGACAGACAGACAGACAGACAGACAGATAGTCGGTAACGGGAACGAGAACTTATATGACTACTTATATGAATTAAATGAGATGCTCCCCACTAGAGTCTGGGCGAAGCCGGGCCGGGTCAGCTAGTTACTCATAAAACACTTAAGTGCAGGGAGATACCACACTTCACGTGTTTGCTTTCCAAGAAAACCTTTTGATGCAGGTCTCGGTCATCAGATATGGGAGAATGTGTCTTTATGCTGGTATCCAACAGAAGATATGGGAGAATGTGTCTTTATGCTGGTATCCAACAGCAGATATGGGAGAATGTGTCTTTATGCTGGTATCCAACAGCAGATATGGGAGAATGTGTCTTTATGCTGGTATTCAACAGCAGATATGGGAGAATGTGTCTCTATGCTGGTATCCAACAGCAGATATGGGAGAATGTGTCTTTATGCTGGTATCCAACAGCAGATATGGAAGAATGTGTATTTATGCTGGTATCCAACACCATATATGGGAGAATGTGTCTTTATGCTGGTATCCAACAGCAGATATGGGAGAATGTGTCTTTATGCTGGTATTCAACAGCAGATATGGGAGAATGTGTCTTTATGCTGGTATCGAACAGCAGATATTGGAGAATGTGTCTTTATGCTGGTATCCAACACCAGACATGGGAGAATGTGTATTTATTCAGATATCCAATGCCGGATATGGAAGAATGTGTATTTATGCAGGTATCCAACAGCAGATATGGGAGAATGTGTATTTATGTTGGTATCCAACAGCAGATGTTGAAGAATGTGTATTTATGTTGGTATCCAATGCCTGATATTAGCGAATGTGTATTTATGCTGGTATCGAACAGCAGATATGGGAGAATGTGTATTTATGCAGGTATCCAACAGCAGATATTGAAGAATGTGCATTTATGCTGGTATCTAATGCCAGATATTGGAGAATGTGTATTTATGCAGGTATCCAACAGCAGATATTGAAGAATGTGCATTTATGCAGGTATCCAATGCCAGATATGGAAGAATGTGTATTTATGCAGGTATCCAACAGCAGATATGGAAGAATGTGTATTTATGCTGGTATCCAACAGCAGATATGGGAGAATGTGTATTTATGCTGGTATCCAACAGCAAATATGGGAGAATGTGTATTTATGCTGGTATCCAACAGCAGATATGGGAGAATGTGTATTTATGCATGTATCCAATGCCAGATATGGAAGAATGTGTATTTATGCTGGTATCCAACAGCAGATATGGGAGAATGTGTATTTATGCTGATATCCAACAGCCGATATGGGAGAATGTGTCTTTATGCTGGTATCCAACAGCAGATATGGGAGAATGTGTCTTTACGCTGGTATCCAACACCAGACATGGGAGAATGTGTATTTTTTCAGATATCCAATGCCGGATATGGAAGAATGTGTATTTATGTAGGTATCCAACAGCAGATATGGAAGAATGTGTATTTATGCAGGTATCCAACAGCTAATATGGAAGAATGTGTATTTATGCTGGTATCCAACAGCAGATATGGGAGAATGTGTCTTTATGCTGGTATCCAACACCAGACATGGGAGAATGTGTATTTTTTCAGATTTCCAATGCCGGATATGGAAGAATGTGTGTTTATGCAGGTATCCAACAGCAGATATGGAAGAATGTGTATTTATGCAGGTATCCAACAGCGGATATGGAAGAATGTGTATTTATGCTCGTATCCATCACCAGATATGGAAGAATGTGTATTTATGCTCGTATCCATCACCAGATATGGAAGAATGTGTATTTATGCTCGTATCCAACAGCAGATATGGAAGAATGTGTATTTATGCTGGTATCCAACAGCAGATATGGGAGAATGTGTATTTATGCTGGTATCCAACAGCAGATATGGAAGAATGTGTATTTATGCTGGTATCCAACAGCAGATATGGGAGAATGTGTATTTATGCTGGTATCCAACAGCAGATATGGAAGAATGTGTATTTATGCTGGTATCCAACAGCAGATATGGGAGAATGTGTATTTATGCTGGTATCCAACAGCAGATATGGGAGAATGTGTATTTATGCTGGTATCCAACAGCGGATATGGAAGAATGTGTATTTATGCTGGTATCCAACAGCAGATATGGAAGAATGTGTATTTATGCTGGTATCCAACAGCGGATATGGAAGAATGTGTATTTATGCTGGTATCCAACAGCAGATATGGAAGAATGTGTATTTATGCTGGTATCCAACAGCAGATATGGGAGAATGTGTATTTATGTTGGTATCCAACAGCAGATATGGGAGAATGTGTATTTATGCTGGTATCCAACAGCAGATATGGAAGAATGTGTATTTATGCTGGTATCCAACAGCAGATATGGAAGAATGTGTATTTATGCTGGTATCCAACAGCAGATATGGAAGAATGTGTATTTATGCTGGTATCCAACAGCAGATATGGGAGAATGTGTATTTATGCTGGTATCCAACAGCAGATATGGGAGAATGTGTATTTATGCTGGTATCCAACAGCAGATATGGGAGAATGTGTATTTATGCTGGTATCCAACAGCAGATATGGGAGAATGTGTATTTATGCATGTATCCAATGCCAGATACAGAAGAATGTGTATTTATGCTGATATCCAACAGCAGATATGGGAGAATGTGTCTTTATACTGGTATCCAACAGCAGATATGGGAGAATGTGTCTTTATGCTGGTATCCAGCACCAGACATGGGAGAATGTGTAGTTTTTCAGATATCCAATGCCGGATATGAAAGAATGTGTATTTATGCAGGTATCCAACAGCAGATATGGAAGAATGTGTATTTATGCAGGTATCCATCACCAGATACAGAAGAATGTGTATTTATGCTGATATCCAACAGCAGATATGGGAGAATGTGTCTTTATGCTGGTATCCAACAGCAGATATGGGAGAATGTGTCTTTATGCTGGTATCCAGCACCAGACATGGGAGAATGTGTATTTTTTCAGATATCCAATGCCGGATATGAAAGAATGTGTATTTATGCAGGTATCCAACAGCAGATATGGAAGAATGTGTATTTATGCAGGTATCCAACAGCGGATATGGAAGAATGTGTATTTATGCTCGTATCCATCACCAGATATGGAAGAATGTGTATTTATGCTCGTATCCATCACCAGATATGGAAGAATGTGTATTTATGCAGGTATCCAATGCCAGATATGGAAGAATGTGTATTTATGCAGGTATCTAATGCCAGATATGGAAGAATGTGTATTTATGCAGGTATCCAATGCCAGATATGGAAGAATGTGTATTTATGCTCGTATCCATCACCAGATATGGAAGAATGTGTATTTATGCTCGTATCCATCACCAGATATGGAAGAATGTGTATTTATGCTGGTATCCAACAGCGGATATGGAAGAATGTGTATTTATGCTGGTATCCAACAGCAGATATGGAAGAATGTGTATTTATGCTGGTATCCAACAGCGGATATGGAAGAATGTGTATTTATGCTGGTATCCAACAGCGGATATGGAAGAATGTGTATTTATGCTGGTATCCAACAGCGGATATGAAAGAATGTGTATTTATGCTGGTATCCAACAGCGGATATGGGAGAATGTGTATTTATGCTGGTATCCAACAGCAGATATGGAAGAATGTGTATTTATGCTGGTATCCAACAGCGGATATGGAAGAATGTGTATTTATGCTGGTATCCAACAGCAGATATGGGAGAATGTGTATTTATGCTGGTATCCAACAGCGGATATGGAAGAATGTGTATTTATCCAGGTATCGGATGCCAGATATGGAAGAATGTGTATTTATGCAGGTATAAAACAACACACCTACATACCTGCTTGCGTCTCTGACTGTCTGTCTTTCTAAACAGCGTTGACTTACTTTGACTCAGCCTACTCGTACATACTGTGTACCTTAAAACAAGAGACACTGCGCTCTTCTTCGTTGCTATTATATAATTTTGTACTTTTGTGTGTGGATGTTAATTAGTTTCTGTCTGTTTACAACAGAGCTTCCGACACATCTAACGTTTTCACGGCATTTTGTGACCAGGTTTGTCTTCCAGGGTAGTTTCGTAGGACATACCTCGGCCTCAGAATGGGAATGTTATCTTCGCCTTCCTGAACAACCGATGTTCCCCAACCAGCCCTCAAGAACAACCGCGTGCATGTCAGTCGGCCCTCAACGGAAGGGTTAGGGCAGAACGTGGACATTTCTTGTTATCCTAGAAGGCTTCCATAATTGCAGAGACGACACATGATGCTACACACCCAAAAAAATGTCATGCCCAGCACATATCTGCTTTTCCTCACCTCCGCAGACCATGTCTCACGTTTGTCACAGGCTGTATCTTAAGAGACCAGAAGGACTCAGTCCGTAGATTTGTGGCTGTATTGACTTCCACGCAGTTAGCACTTCTACACCTGAGAATAGTGCCAACAGCTGTTACAACTACTTTGCTGTTTGTTTCCAGGATCAGGGTCTTAGTTCATGACTTCTACACGGGTTTACACGAAGAGCGGCGTGATCCAAGCAGAGCATCTATCCTGGTGAACTACGCAGATCATCAAACCTGGTGAACAATACAGGACATCAATCCTGGTGAACTGCGCAGAGCATCAATCCTGGTGAACTATACAGAGCATAAATCCTGGTGAACTATACAGAGCATCAATCCTAGTGAACTATAGAGAGCCTCAATCCTGGTGAATAATACAGGACATAAATCCTGGTGAACCATACAGAGCATCAAACCTGGTGAACTATATATAACATCAATCCTGGTGAACTATACAGAGCATCAATCCTGGTGAACTATACAGAGTATCAATCCTTGTGAACAATACAGGACATCAATCCCGGTGAACTATACAGAGCATCAATCCTGGTGAACTATACGGAGCATCAAACCTGGTGAACTATACAGAGCATCAATCCTGGTGAACTATACGGAGCATCAAACCTGGTGAACTATATATAACATCAATCCTGGTGAACTATACGGAGCATCAAACCTGGTGAACTATATATAACATCAATCCTGGTGAACTATACAGAGCATCAGTCCTGGTGAACTATACGGAGCATCAAACCTGGTGAATTATATATAACATCAATCCTGGTGAACTATACAGAGCATCAATCCTGGTGAACTATACGGAGCATCAAACCTGGTGAACTATATATAACATCAATCCTGGTGAACTATACAGAGCATCAATCCTGGTGAACTATACGGAGCATCAAACCTGGTGAACTATATATAACATCAAACCTGGTGAACTATACAGAGCATCAGTCCTGGTGAACTATACGGAGCATCAAACCTGGTGAACTATATATAACATCAATCCTGGTGAACTATACAGAGCATCAGTCCTGGTGAACTATACGGAGCATCAAACCTGGTGAACTATATATAACATCAATCCTGGTGAACTATACAGAGCATCAATCCTGGTGAACTATACGGAGCATCAAACCTGGTGAACTATATATAACATCAAACCTGGTGAACTATACAGAGCATCAATCCTGACGGAGCATCAAACCTGGTGAACTATATATAACATCAATCCTGGTGAACTATACAGAGCATCAGTCCTGGTGAACTATACAGAGCATCAATCCTGGTGAACTATGCAGAGCAATGTTTCTCATTTTCCTTTTCGACACGTGCCTGTCGAACCAAAACAGCGTGGTCGAGTTTCTTCTTCCTCTTCTTCGTTCATCCGGAGTTCTTTTTCGGACGTGATTGCGTGGTGCCTGTTTACAGCAGAGCTGCGTTCTTGCGCCGTTAGGCCGACACATCCGACTTCTGCGGGCATTTGTTGACCGGGTTAACCTTCGGTCGAGTTTGATAGTGAAGAAATGTTTCTCCCATAAAATTGCTATTTCGTTTAGTAGACGACATGTAGCGGTCATCTGAATCGAATCGTCATTTAGTAAGAGTCTCGTTCAGTTGAGATTTGAATTTAACTGTTATTTGGCAGATATTACATTCGGCGGACATTAGAATCCATTTGTCACATTAATACGTTACACCTTCGATGAAAAGTCGGCGTCGTGGCGAAGGAGTTACGAATGAAATTCGTAATCCCGCATACCGCGTTCGAAACACAGCTGCGGGCGATTTGAAAGCAGACAGCATTGCGTTGGTTTTCATACAATGTGTATGAGTACCGGTCGTTCAGAGAGCAATGGTAAACTACTGAACGTAAATTTGGAAAGAAATTAAAACAGCCAACAAATACTGGGGTTGAATGCGACGTCCTATAAAGGAAAGCAGCTGATTTTTTTTTTCTATGAACATCATCTGGACATCATGTGTCAGTAGGTTGATGTGTGCCAGACACTATTCTATTGTGTGGTTTCTGATCACTGTATCTTGAGTGGCCAGTACCTTCAGGATCTCTTGCCAGTCAGTTCAGGAATACTTGGGGATGGGGGACTCGCTCGCTTTGAACTCAAGCATGGTCCATACACACTACTTTTAGTAGTGCTGGACTGAATTTTAGGTATAAATTAGCTTTCTATATTAACAGTGTCCCTCGCCATCAGGCAAACCGGCTCCGGCTTCAGAAGTACTTGCAATTTACGTCCCAAAGTCAAGGACGAGAAGTCAACATTTTAGTCCAACTGCCCGGTGCAGGGAATGAACCCACTATCTTGGCATCAGTACACCGGATGCTTAAGAACACGCGTTCTATCCATTCGGCCATGCTGACCTACACTTTATCTTTAAATACCCAGTTCAGAGCCACGCATCAATGCACACGTCTGGGTTGACCGAATTGTTTGCAAACTTGTCTTTCTACCTGGCAAGGCAAAGCATTAGAATACTAATTTCCGCGCTGGTTTCACACATTATGGACACCGTCGCACGTTTATCGCCTCTCTAAAATAAAGAGTAGTTGGAAGGCGGATGTCAGCAGTGAAGTTTATTTAACATACGTATTTGAATAAGGCCTTTTGCAAACATGCAAACTTAATATCCTTTACAGTAATGATCCGGTTGCCACTAGCATCTCGGGTTTCTTGGTATTACTCGCCTGCGTTATATATTATTATCTGGTATAAATGTATATATAAAGGTCAGCTTGGCCGAATGGATAGGATCGCTCGTTCTTAAACATCTGTTGTGCTGATGCAGAGGTAGTGGGTCAGTTGGACTAAAATGTTGACTTCTCGTCCTAGACTTGGGGACGTAAATTATAAGTACCTCTGAAAGTCGGAGTGGGTTCGCCTGATGGCGAAGGACACTGGTTATACGGAAAGTTAATCCCCACTAAACAATCAGTCCAATGCATTAGAAGTAATAACGCATGTATGGACTACGCTTGAGTTCTACGCAAGCGAACGCACAAATACAAATATATATATATAGCAAGTAGTTGTTTTCTGACTGAGAAGAAATCTGCATTTAGCTTTGTCTAGATCACGTGGGAGAAATAGGAAAGAATATTCTGGGTGGGTTGTTGGTTGCCAAATCTGTGAGTGTGAGCAAATTGAAAACATCCCACTCAACTTTACCTCTTCATCACCATATTGGATTGGAAGTCTAGCCTTCTTGGGTAGTGGCAACAGTAAGGAGGTTAACAATCAGCATCATCATCATTATTATGTGCCGTGCCGATAAGTGTGGACGACCATGTTTCCCCATCTCACGCGATCACCAGAGTCGTGGATCAGCTCTATGTTCTTGTCTTGATTTTACCTTGTGGCAAAGCCATCTAGATAGTTATCTCTTTGTCTTCCCCTTATTCTTTCCCCCCATATATATTGCCAGCTGTCGCTAAGTTTTCTAGTTTATTTCTGCACTGCACTAGAGGTCGACTTGACGGGGTATATATACTCTCAATATCATCATCATCGTTTATTATCATCATCATCATCATCATCATCATCGTCATCGTCATCGTCATCATCATCATCATCATCATCATCATCATCATCATCATCATCATCATCATCATCATCATTATGATGTAGCACAATGTCCACATTAACACTCTTTTGGCAGCTGGAATTCTCAGAGGGAAGACTGAACACCTCTCTCTCTCTCTCTCTCTCTCTCTCTCTCTCTCTCTCTCTCTCTCTCTCTCTCTCTCTCTCTCTCTCTCTCTCTCTCTCTCTTACACTCATTTACACACTCTCTCGCTCTCACTCACTCACTCACTCACTCACTCACCCACCCACTCACTCACCCACCCACCCAATTTTTCAGTGCTAAATTATATAACAAAGGAAGAGACAACAATTACCAACTAAAATATTTCTAGTTTACTTGGAGAACTTAAATGGTAAAACAAAAAAGTTAATAGAATATCGCGGATCAATAAGAAATAAAATACTGACATTCTGACAGATTTGAACATCGAAACTGGTCCAAACAAATATGTTATTGAGGAAACTGAAATATTGTGTCTATACTAAAGTACATGGTGGTTCGGAGAGAACTGTGATGAGGGCATTGCTCCGGGAAGACGAGACAGTGCTCGACCTGCACGAAGGAAGACATGGTTCCTGGAAGAAATGATATTGCCCGATAGCACGAAGGAAGACATGGTTCCTGGAAGAAGAGATATTGCTCGATAGTACGAAGGAAGGCATGGTTCCTGGAAGACGAGATATTGCTCGATAGCACGAAGGAAGGCATGGTTCATGGAAGAAGAGATATTGCTCGATAGCACGAAGGAAGGCATGGTTTTTGGAAGAAGAGATATTGCTCGATAGCACGAAGGAAGGCATGGTTCCTGGAAGACGAGATATTGCTAGATAGCACGAAGGAAAGCATGGTCCCCGGAAGACGAGATATTGCTCGATAGCAAGAAGGAAGGCATGGTTCCTGGAAGACGAGATATTGCTCGATAGCACGAAGGAAAGCATGGTTCCTGGAAGACGAGATATTGCTCGATAGCACGAAGGAAGGCATGGTTCCTGGAAGAAGAGATATTGATCGATAGTACGAAGGAAGGCATGGTTCCTGGAAGAAGAGATATTGCTCGATAGCACGAAGGAAGGCATGGTTCCTGGAAGACGAGAAATTGCTCGATAGCACGAAGGAAGGCATGGTTCATGGAAGACGAGATATTGCTCGATAGCACGAAGGAAGGCATGGTTCCTGGAAGAAGAGATATTGCTCAATAGCACGAAGGAAGGCATGGTTCCTGGAAAAAGAGATATTGTTAGAAAGCACGAAGGGAGGCATGGTTTCTGGAAGAAGAGATATTGCTCGATAGCACGAAGGAAGGCTTTGCTCCAGGAAGAAGAGATATCACTCGATAACACAAAGGAAGGCATGGTTCATGGAAGAAGAGATATTGCTCGATAGCTCGAAGGAAGGCATAGTTCCTGGGAGACGAGATATTGCTTGATAGCACGAAGGAAGACTTTGTTCCTGGAAGAAGAGACAATGCTCAATAGCAAGAAGGAAGGCATTCTTCTCTGAAGAAGAGACAGTGGTCGATAGCTCGAAGGAATGCATGCTTCCTGGAAGAAGAGACAGTGCTCGATAGCACGAAGGAAGGCATCGTTCCTGGAAGAAGAGACAATGGTCGATAGCACGAAGGAAGGCACGGTTCCTGGAAGAAGATACAGTACTCGCTAGCACGTAGGAATGCATAGATGCTGGAAGAAGAGATATCGCTCGATAGCACAAAAGAAGGCATGGTTCTTGGAATAAGAGACAGTGCTCGATAGCACGAAGGAAGGCATCGTTCCTGGAGAAGAGACAGTGTTCGATAGCACGAAGGAAGGCATGGTTCCTGGAAGAAGAGACAGTGGTCGATAGCACGAAGGAAGGCATGGTTCCTGGAAGAAGAGAGAGACCATGGTCGATAGCACGAAGGACGGCATGGTACCGGGGAGAAGAGACAGTGCTCAATAGTACGAAGGAAGGCATGGGGACTGGAAGAAGAGATATTGCTCGATAGCACGAAGGAAGACATTGTTCCTGGAAGAAGAGATATTGCTCGATAGCACCAAGGTTGGCATGGTTCCTGGAATAAGGGACAGTGCTCGATAGCACGAAGGAAAGCATGGTTCCCGGAGAAAAGTCATTGCTCGGTAGCACGAAGGAAGGCTTGATTCCTGGAAGAAGAGATATTGCTCGATAGCACAAAGGAAGGCATGGTTCCTGAAAGAAGAGATATTGCTAGAAAGCACGAAGGAAGGCATGGTTCCTGGAAGAAGAGACAGGGCTTGATAGCACGTAGGAAGGTATGGTTCCTGAAAGATAAAACAGTGCTCGATAGCACGAAGTAAGAAGGCATGGTTCCTGGAAGATGAGACAGTTCTCGAGAGCAAACACAAAGGAAAAGAATCTTAACTCAGATACAGCTAAGACTACGCAATTTTAACGTTACAAACGCAACATTGGTGTATGGTGGAGGTGACATCTGCCATTCTCATGGCCAATTTGCTAGCCAATTCGGTGATAAAGTTGGACATCTATTTTATGATTCGGTGATTCAAAGCGAGTCATTGATTTGATATGAATGAGGCAGTTCTTGGAGAAACAAATGAAAACCATAAAGTGATTACAAATATTAGACTTAAAGAGTCAAAATGTTTTGGCATGTGATGGCAAGAAATAACCTTAATGACAACTAGCAAATTTAATGAAAACAAAGAACAAGGGCAAAACAAAAAAATAAATAATTGGATAGATTGGGCATATGGTGTAATCTACAGAAGAACACAGATCTAATTCGGGAAAGCAGTGATCGTCTGAGATGGCCAACTTTGTCCACTCACGCTTATCAGCATAGCACACGATGCTAATGATGATGACCTGATTTAGACCCAGCCACAACATCACCAAAAAGAAGCCTAGATAAAATAAACGCATTAAAAGCTGATGTAGTTTGAGAAGGTTGGTTAAGGTCTGAGGAGGACAATGGGAGTATTGGCCAACAAGTCAAAACACCACACAACTGTAGCCATATGCACTGCCAATGAACCACTAAGGGTGGATAGGCAGAGGACAAACATAGCTTATGCCCAAAATCAGTATGAAGATCGAGGCATATGACACGAGATATTCCAGATGAACTTTGATTTTACTTGAAGGGACAAATGTAATAACAATGATATTAGAAGAATCATGTACACAATTTGTGGCAGGGCACAAAATGATTTCTCGTCTGAATGAGCTTTTCCGCCACATGTGATTAGCGCTTGTCTATTATATCTAATCACCAGACAGAACACGGACTTACTTGTTAAGTTTGTTCACAGCAAGCATAAATAAGTAAAGGAATAACTTACAGGTTGAGGGCAAGCGAGCAAGAGGTAGACAACGATACAAGTGGGACGATAACATCAAAAGATGGACGAACATCAGCCTGACAGAATGTACAGTCAGGGCGAGAGACAGACAGTGTTGGAGATCCATTGCAGCCAACCTTCATTGTGGAGACGGCACCTGATTGATAGATTGATTTTACAGGCATTAAGTGTACTGGCATATGGTGCTAGACCCACATTTGTATACACCAATAGTCAATATCACACTGGTCGCCTTTACTTCCCAATGCATTTCCTGGTACCCATGTTAAGCTGGGTTGATCTGTGAGCATAGGTCAGTCTTCAAAACCCGCCTCGATATGGATTCGAACCCACGACCACTGTGCGGGCTGGCGTGCGTTAAGCCACTAAGTTACTGAGTCTCCCCTGGTCAGAAGAGTCTCATGAACTCCGGGTTCACCTTCTGGCCGCTTACCTATGTTTAATACAATGTGTCGATATTTAGCCTCGGAGCAGCCGTAGCGCAGCAGCTAGCACTCCTGCCTGTCGGCCCAGTAGTCATATGTTCAAATCTTCTCAATTCGGGGACTTGAAAAATGACACAGGCTCCCAGGTCGATTTAGTCTAAAGCGGGTACCTGAAAATGTTCAGGGAAGTAAAGGCGGTGCGTACGATATTGACGACATGACACACTGTGTGTTGATTGATAAATAACAATAGTGGGCGAGCATCATATACCCAGTGTGCGTATGATAGGATTCTTTGCTGTAACATATTTAAAATATGTCTGAAGACATTCACAAGGTTCCTTAGCTAAACTAAGCAAAAATAATTTAGCCTATTGAAGCATAATCCATTCGTAATTTTCACAGAGATTATTTCATCCTTGTTCATCTGCTATGATAGCTCCTGGAAATGAAAGAATGAAGTATGATTGACTGTCACAGTTTGTCTACATTTGTCTAATATCTGGTTTTAACAAGCAAGAAAGATTTAGATGTAGATGCACTGATAACAGTCAGAGATATTCTACAAAGGTAATGGGGCTTGCTGTGCAGGCCTACGTGTTATAACTCTCCTGTAGTGAATTCCCACTCTGATTTCCACTTTCGAGACATGTTTATTGCTTGCAGCACTTATCCCACAAATACACCGTTATGCTTACCTATCTACACGCCATCCCTACCCTCTGGGAGACGAACAATAGTTCTCCATGTATCATGACCTGCCTTTCGCGGTATCTTTCAGTTGACTGAGAAAACCAGCGCCTTTCCCCTGGCATTTTGCCTCTATCGCCACCTCCACATCGGCGGTTCCCTTTACCCAGTTGGTCGTCCATGTTGCCACGTTGCCTTCTTCTCACCCTCTTCACAGCTGAAGGAACCATACGCCTGCACGAGCCAAGGGGACACCAGCCCTCCCTCTATATTAATTCATTTTACTGCGGGCTTGGGGTCCCCTTACCTCGTCCTCTCTCTGCTGCGGACACGGCCCCCCTAGACTTCTTTTACTACCGCCAACGACTATGGTCTCTGCTTGGCTGCAGGGGTTGGACGTTGGACGACATGTCTTGATCCTTGTGATCGCTACCTTGTGGTTTTTCGACCCCACCATAGCGTTCACTTATCATTTGAGCTATACTTGATTGGTGGGGTGATAATTGGGTCGGCACGAGACAGTAAAGGCTGTTTCGAGCTTGATTGTGAGACTAATTTCGTTAGGGTAGGAATTGATCCATGCTGACGGAGATCATAATTTGTGGAGAGACATGATCGCCGACTCCAGCCTGCAATGCATTGGATAATGATGATAGGGTGAGAACTTTACCCATTCTAAATGTCAAATTGAACTTTGAGAGCTAGCGTGAGCAGTGAACTGACGTCATCCGGGACATGACAGATTGTTTTTGTTGTTGTTGCATATCCCTTACAGGAGTTGCAGTCAACATCATTTTCAGCTGTTGATGTACTAGGCATGATTACGCCTAGTAGGTTGCCATTGCTTTCTGAGCGACCGGCTCACATACCCTGTCAGTTACCAACGCGGCGAGAGCCTCTACCGATTCTCGCGCAGGTTACGTCACTCACGAGAATGTACGGGAGAAAGACGTTAACTCCTAGGCCATGGAGACGTCAGTCTTTTACTAAACGACGTTGAAAATATTTAGACTTTTTTGTATAGACGGAGTCAAAAACACATTCTCTTTAAAATGCGACCCGGATGCATGACGTAAATTAACGTAACCCAGCCATAGCCTATAGTTGTCGCTGCGGACATTAGAAAAGATGATACTTATTCATTCTAAAAACCAAACCATTTCAAATAAACATGTAAAGATGACAAAGATATACTTAAGATAAAGCCAGTAAACAAACATTCTTTCCCCGCTCTATCCCACAGAACGAAGTCACACTTTTCTTCCGGGATTGTGCATAATAGCTATTTGTCTACCGTTCCGAAAAAGAGTGTTTACGTCAACATGTTCACTTACAGGTAAGGCAATCACGCCTCCCCGCCGACACATCCAGCCCAGCACGCACTTATATGGCCGCATTTTAAGAATTGTTCTGTAACATAAAAGTTCAATTACCTAGATTTGGTTTCTTTCGTGATTGTTATTGTGGAGCGACACATTATTCACATCAGTATGCTGCAGATGAAAACTGAATATACATCCGCCAGGCAAAATGAATAATGTAAATGCATTGAAAGAGGATAAGGCACAAATACAACATCACACACTAAAGTAGTCGATATTTTTGACCAAGCAATGAGCAGAGAAAGATAAGGACATCGTGTAATAAGTGAACAGATTTATGGATAGAGAAAGAGGAAAACGGCGAGGTAAAATTCTTGACAGACTTTAAACAAGGCATGGAAAAATATCAGCACATGAACTGATATATTCTGTTAGAGATCGCGAGATATGAAGAAGCATGATCGCCCATACCTGTCTGAAAGCACCAGCTGGTGATGATTGTTGATATGCAGGTCTGCAAGCTAGTATTATCAACGTACATAGTCACATACTATACCAGGGAAGTCGAAGACGGTCAATGGAGGCTTAATAGACGTCGGGCGTGTCGGCTGAAAGCGGCCAATAGCGCTGTCATATAGCAAATGACAGTAGCATATAATTAATTTGATGAGTTAGCGCATCAAGAGATAGTAATAGAATGTCACAAACGTCGCACGTGGTGGCACTCATAATAAACATAGTAAACGTCATTGTAAGACGTAGCCTGACAACGTAACAGTTAGTTAAGGAGTTCTGAGCCGGCTAACACAGAGATAGGATTAGGATGTCCTTCACCAACACTCACATGAGGACGCTGCACGTTGGAGCACCACATCTTACACGATCAGGCATCAGACAGTGATGGAATTAACAGGTGAAGAAATCAACCACTTTGGGCATCGTCAGGTCGCCCAAGGGTCCGAATAACTGACGGAGGCTGACAAGGCGTTAATGAACCGGTCGTAGCTTCAGACACGGGAGTGAGCTAGTGTGAACGCATCTTGCACAAGGTAACGGTAGATCAACTTAGGCAGTCCAGACTTTAGCCAGGTAGACAGTGCATGTTGTGGGAATGATGAAGAAATGTTAGACGGGTGTGAGGGCCTGAAGGCATAAGCATCATCAACATAAGAATGCTTCATTCATGTCCTGCCAATGGTGAATAGATCATTGTTCATCACTGCACCGGAGCTTATTCAAGTTCTTTTGAGTGACTAACGGTTGTCTCGTTATCTTCGTATGTAAGCAGTCACATAGATACTTAGTGTACAGCTCACCAATGAATAGTACAACGAGCTAGAGCGTACAGACAGCTGCTACCACACTACAGCTGTGCTTTATGACAAGCGCAGCTGTGCTGTAAACGATACGACTCGATAACGCCCCCAAAATCGGACCAATATTAATAAATTTGAAAAGGTCACATGTCTACAACTTATGCAAGACAGAATATACAGAATAGCCCAACAACAAGCAGAGAAATGTAAACGAATGAGAAACTACTACATGCAATAGACGCATAATAGTCTTGAAAGCGAAACCACTTTGTAGAATCTGCTTGCACACGCACGTACGAACACACACATACACACACACACCCACACACACAAAATACATTTGGACAGATCCAATACTCAGCATATCAACATCCCAATCCTTTAACAATGGTGACAAACATACCAGCTTGGAGACAACAAAGCCTACCTGAGATTATAGATAACATTCCCGGCATTGAAAAACAAAAAGAACAGGTAGAAAGAAGAAAAGCAACCGTAAGCTACATAGACGAACATTACCCACGTAACACCTGTAAAGTTAAGTTGGATCAGCGAAAATAAACACAATAGAAAATGGAGGTGGCGGGATTCTCTTGAATCTAACAAAAGACACAAAAAAGACAGTCAGTAGCAACAAGATATGGATCTAGTATCATGAGTCTAATGCGCCTTAAAGAAGGTAAATATAAGTCATATTCAAGACGCCTTTGTGTTAGCGTGGCCCGTAAAAAAAGCAAAGAATAATAGCTACCATCAATGTCGTAATGTGCGGCTAAGGAGGTTTTTGTGCTTGGGGCTTGCTTTCCCTTCCTGTAGAAAACGTTGGCTGCAAAATACAACCAAGTATGAATAAGTCTAACATAAACATCAGCATCAAAAGGAAAGTATACTTTATAAATAAGATGTGTGACTCTACGCGGAGAAAACCACAAGGAGTCCGTCCGTATTAACTTCTTTCCACACATTAAAATCTGCAGAATTGACAATTTGAGTATAAAAACTATCTATGAATTTGGAAAGACAGCATAGATGATAGAAGAATCGAACTATAGGGTGTATGTTTAATGACTGTGGGGTGTTTGAAAGTATTGCCGTTCCAAATTTTGTATTCACCCTCTGTGGAGTTCATGCAACATAAAATGTAAATACAAAACTTGGAACGGGCAATATTTACAAACACCCAAGTCATTAAAAATACACCCTGTATAATAGGTTTAGAATTTGGGGATTATGCGAAACAAAGAGGAACGGAGCTCATTAGCTGGGAACAGTGCTGTTCTCAGGCCTTACAAGGTGGGGGAAGGAGGAATTATACAGTTGAAATAGTAACCCATGTTTAAAGTGCCGCCCCGACTTCTCATTGTGTATATGGTACTATACTCTTACCGTCATGACCAAACGGCGCTCATTGGGTGAGTTTCAACCCAGCCACCAGTGCCCAGAAAACTGTCTGCCACCCATGTTCTAACCTTGGAGTCATGTGGTCAAGAAAAAAAATGCTACCTCGAGGGGTATTTGAACCTCATGCTACTAAACTACCAGGTGAGGGAACTAACTATATACTACTCAGATCTCAAATCAATACTACATCGTCTACTCAATTCCTCGCAGAAACAAACGGAAATCGTAAACTGATTAGAGAAATTAGACGTAGACAGTCACATGGTTTTGGTCACGTTATGAGAAGAAATAAATTGGAGAACCTGGTGACAAATGGCAAGATCGAGGGGGAAGAGAACAAGGGGAAGGCAGAGTCGTAAATACCTGGATGGCTTGGCCACGTGGTATGGTCGAGGCAAGAACACTGAGCTAATCCACGACTATGGTGATTGAGTGAGATTGTGAAACAAGACCACCCACGCTTACCGGCATGGCACATGATGATGATGATGATATCGTCTACATATTTTATACTGTTTAAAAAAAAAAAATTACTTCTTTACATTAGCCAGTTAGACGACACTGTTATACCTCATCTTCTTCTGCATTCATCTGATATTTAAAAAGTTGTGCCCGCTTATACGTTCTGTAACATTTAGTGGCTGCAGTTATCATATGCCTTAATGTACCGTAGTGTCATCTCCGTTTATTTTTTTGTATGCTGATGAAGGCTTGAGCCCACACTGTCCTGTTTTCCGTAATTATATTTTGTAAAACTGCCCTACACTTTGAGCTTTTATTTTGCATTATATAACTATGGTTGGAATTACCCTGAGAAAACATACATTATTATCATATCCACGAAGAATAAAACACCACAATATAATGTCCAAGTAAATGGAAACTTTCCAGAACATTTCCTACACATTTCTGGCTGGATTGACCTGGCAGTGTGGGTCAATTACACCAGGACATCCCCATCTAGGTAGGGATTTGAATACATAACCACAGGCAAGCAAGATAGGAAGTGCTCTACCAAGGTGATGAGAGCCACAAGTTTGTCCACTTCCTGATCACTGTATCTATAAGGGCGACCAGAGCCGATAATTCCTGCCAGTTAGGTTCAAGCTGTGATGGCCATTTATCCATTTGTACGAGGACTAATGACAGCGTCGTACATGGGTTTCAGAACAAACAGCTGGAAACTGATGTGAAGTTCATGGTATTCCTTTTCATGCACGGCAACAGTCTGAATTTCTCGTGTCTGTGACTGAAATTACAACACCGCCCTTCAACAACGATCATGTTATTTGTTAACAGAAGGAATCTGACTTCTTGAGAGTGTGTACATAGCACATTGTAGAAGATTTGATTCGAGTCAGGTCTTAGTTAGATATAACAGTAGACGGTACTACCTGCTTTCTGTTAGCGCCGAATGTGGAGGGTGGCACTTACCTTACTCCACATTGTGCCAACAGCTTCGGGCGGAGGAGTGCAATTGGGAGGGTACAAGCCTGATCCTGGTATGAGGAAATGCAACCTAAGGACTAAATGATATGGCAGGGCAGACCAGGCCCTAAGCCTTGGTTGGCAACTGGTTTGAGTTGAAGCTTTGACAGGTGGACAGAGGATTGCTTTGCTAATCCTGCAGCTTGTCTTGTTCCAGATGTATTGGTGTTACCTTTTCTCTGGGGTAGGCCGAGAGAGGGATCATGCAGCATAGTATCTTTACAGCTCAGACTTTGTACTATTGAGAGGTCATTTGCTAAAGCCATGGGTTGTGGTTATTATGTCTTTTTTGAAGCACAATGTAACAATCTATCATCTGTCAAAACGGCCAGGCGCCAGTACAGGTGATCTGAAGGTTATGTGCTCATTTATGGATTGCGTTATTCAGATCACAAGTGCAGTTTATCAGGAGACCCTTGGGAGTCACTTCTGGAGATACGAGCTTCATGCTTTGTGTGCTGGCCTCGGCAGGTGGTTTGCCATTATATGGAGATAGACTAAGCGCATTGAGATAAACCTGGTGCAATTAAATTAATCCTCTCACTTATAATCTTCTAAATAAATCAAAACAAAATCGTGTTCTTCAGGCTTCATGAAATGTCCAGATAGTGTATTTGTATGGCAAGTCAACATGAAAAACAGAATACAAACTGGCATGAAACTTAATACATCATGAATTGTAAACCAAATAGAAGTAAAATATGTAAGATCAGTTTTATATGATAATGAGTAATATTCAAGAATATGTACAGCACTGGTCTACAAGTCAACATAACAGAGTACAACATGCCATTAAACAAGGCAGATGCATTATGTGAATACACAAGCTGTGTTTAACATAATAATGGACAAAGTTACAGATTATGTACAACAGTACTCTTGAAACACTTCAACAAGCTTTGTCTTTCCTGCTGAGTCATTCAGTATGACAGCTGGTACAAATTTTGTTCCGCCTATTGCTTCACCAAACATCCAGCTTTGTGACTGCTATTCAAATTATTCTTTGGAAATTAGTGTTGTGGCTTCCCCTTGTATTCTATCTCCGATTGCATTATTTGGGAGAAAAAAAATAAGAAAAGATCAACAGACCATGTCTACAAATATTATATACTTTAATTTTATCAGAGCTTCATATTTAAATCTGGGCGTAACACCATATCTCAAATATGGCTTTGTGACATGTAAATGGGATTTAATTTCATTTTGTACACAGACTTCAACTGTGAAATTTTACACAGCAGGACTGAGGTAACAACAGGCTGATGTTTTACAATGCAACAAGTTACGACCTGTGTTTACAATGGCTCTAGTGATGTCACAAAAGACAGTATTTGCTGGGTCAAGTGATGTGAGACAGACAGTATTGGCTAGGTCTAGTGATGTCAGAAAAGACAGTACTGGCTATGTCTAGTAATGGGACATAAAACAGTTTTGGCTGGGTGTAGTAATGAGACACAAAACAGTTATTGGCTGGGTTTAGTAATGAGACGTAAAACAGTACTGGCTGATCCTGGTGAAGAGACATAAAAACATATTGACTGGGAGTAGTGATGAGACATAAAACAGTACTTGCTGGGTCTAGTGATGAAACATAAAACAGTATTGGCTGGGCGTAGTGATGAGACATAAAAAAGTTTTGGCTGGGGGTCTTGTCATGAGACATAAAACAGTATTGGCTGGGGGTCTAGTCATGAGAGATAAAACAGTATTGGCTGGGGATCTAGTCATGAGAGATAAAACAGTATTGGCTGGGGATCTAGTCATGAGAAATAAAACAGTATTGGCTGGGGATCTAGTCATGAGACATAAAACAGTATTGGCTGGGGATCTAGTCATAAGACATAAAACAGTATTGGCTGAGTTTAATAATGAGACATAAAACAGTATTGGCTGGGGGTTTAGTCAAGATATATAAAACAGTATTGGCTGGGGATCTAGTCATGAGACATAAAACAGTATTGGCTGGGGGTCTAGCTATGAGACATAAAAAAGTATTGGCTGGGGGTATAGTCATGAGACATAAAACCGTATTGACAGGGGGTATAGTCATGAGACATAAAACATTATTGGCTGGGGGAATAGCTATGAGACATAAAACTATTGGCTGAGTTTAATAATGAGACATAAAACAGTATTGGCTTGGGGTTTAGTCAAGATATATAAAACAGTATTGGCTGGGGATCTAGTCATGAGACATAAAACAGTATTGGCTGGGGGTCTAGCTATGAGACATAAAAAAGTATTGGCTGGGGGTATAGTCATGAGACATAAAACAGTATTGACTGGGGGTATAGTCATGAGACATAAAACAGTATTGGCTGGGGGAATAGCTATGAGACATAAAACAGTATTGACTGGGGGTATAGTCATGAGACATAAAACAATATTGGCTGGGTCTAATAATGAGACATAAAACAGTATTGGCTGGGGGTCTAGTCATGAGACATAAAACATTATTGGCTGGGGGGTCTAGACATGAGACACAAAACAGTATTGGCTGGGTCTGGTAATGAGACATAAAACAATATTGGCTGGGTCTAATAATGAGACATAAAACAGTATTGGCTGAGGGTCTAATAATGAGACATAAAACAATATTGGCTGGGGGTCTAATAATGAGACATAAAACAGTATTGGCTGGGTCTAATAATGAGACATAAAACAGTATTGACTGGGGTCTAGTCATGAGACATAAAACAGTATTGGCTGGGGGTATAGTCATGAGACATAAAACAGTATTGGCTGAGTCTAGTAATGAGACATAAAACAGTATTGGCTGGGGGTATAGTCATGAGACATAAAACATTATTGGCTGGGTCTAGTAATGAGACATAAAACAATATTGGCTGGGGGTCTAGTCATGAGACATAAAATAGTATTGACTGGGGGTCTAGTCATGAGACATAAAACAATGTTGGCTGGGGGTCTAGTCATGAGACATAAAACAATGTTGGCTGGGGGTCTAGTCATGATACATAAAACAGTATTGGCTGGGGTCTAGTCATGAGACATAAAACAGTATTGGCTGGGGGTCTAGTCATGAGACATAAAACAGTATTGGCTGGGGGTCTAGTCATGAGACATAAAACAATGTTGGCTGGGTCTAGTAATGAGACATAAAACAATATTGGCTGGGGGTCTAGTCATGAGACATAAAACAGTATTGACTGGGGGTCTAGTCATGAGACATAAAACAGTATTGGCTGGGGGTATAGTCATGAGACATAAAACAGTATTGGCTGGGTCTAGTAATGAGACATAAAACAGTATTGGCTGGGGATCTAGTCATGAGACATAAAACAATGTTGGCTGGGTCTAGTAATGAGACATAAAACAATATTGGCTGGGGGTCTAGTCATGAGACATAAAACAGTATTGGCTGGGGGTCTAGCTATGAGACATAAAAAAGTATTGGCTGGGGGTATAGTCATGAGACATAAAACATTATTGGCTGGGGGAATAGCTATGAGACATAAAACAGTATTGGCTGGGGGTATAGTCATGAGACATAAAACATTATTGGCTGGGGATCTAGTCATGAGACATAAAACAGTATTGGCTGGGGGTCTAGCTATGAGACATAAAAAAGTATTGGCTGGAGGTATAGTCATGAGATATAAAACAGTATTGGCTGGGTGTTTAGCTATGAGACATAAAACAGTATTGGCTGGGGGTTTAGTCATGAGACATAAAACAGTATTGGCTGGGTGTTTAGCTATGAAACATAAAACAGTATTGGCTGGGGGTATAGTCATGAGACATAAAACATTATTGGCTGGGGATCTAGTCATGAGACATAAAACATTATTGGCTGGGTCTAGTAATGAGACATAAAACAATATTGGCTGGGGGTATAGTCATGAGACATAAAACATTATTGGCTGGGGATCTAGTCATGAGACATAAAACAATGTTGGCTGGGTCTAGTAATGAGACATAAAACAATATTGGCTGTGTCTAATAATGAGACATAAAACAGTATTGGCTGGGGGTATAATAATGAGACATAAAACAGTATTGGCTGGGGGTCTAGTCATGAGATATAAAACAGTATTGGCTAGGGGTCTAGTCATGAGACATAAAACAGTAATTGCTGGGTCTTGTAATGAGACATAAAACAGTATTGGCTGGGCCTAGTAATGAGACTTAAAACAGTAATGGATGGGTCTAGTAATGACAAATAAAACAGTATTGGCTGGGTCTAGTAATGAGACATAAAACAGTACTGGCTGAGTCTAGTAATGAGACATAAAACAGTATTGGCTGGGTCTAGTAATGAGACATAAAACAGCATTGGCTGGGTATAGTAATGAGACATAAAACAGTATAGGCTGGGGGTCTAGTAATGAGACATAAAACAGTATTGGCTGGAGGTCTAGTGATTAGATACAAAACAGTTTGGCTGGGTCTAGTCATGAGACATAAAACAGTATTGGCTGGTTCTAGTCATGAGACATAAAACAGTATTGGCTGGGGATCTAGTGATGAGACATAAAACAGTATTGGCTGGGGGTCTAGACATGAGACATAAAACAGTATTGACTGGGTCTAGTAATGAGACATAAAACAGTATTGGCTGGGGGTCTAGTAATGAGACATAAAACAGTATTGGCTGGGGGTCTAGTCATGAGACATAAAACAGTACTGACTGAGTCTAGTAGTGAGACAAAAAAAACAGTATTGACTGGGGGTCTAGTAATGAGACATAAAACAGTATTGGCTGGGGGTCTAGTCATGAGACATAAAACAGTATTGGCTGGGGGTCTAGTCATGAGACATAAAACAGTATTGGCTGGGTCTAGTCATGAGACATAAAACAGTATTGGCTGGGTCTAATAATGAAATGTAAAACAGTATTGGCTAAGGGTCTAGTAATGAGACATAAACAGTATTGGCTGGGGGTCTAGTAATGAGGCATAAAACAGTACTGACTGAGTCTAGTAGTGAGACAAAAAAAAACAGTATTGACTGGGGGTCTAGTAATGAGACATAAAACAGTATTGGCTGGGGGTCTAGTCATGAGACATAAAACAGTATTGGCTGGGGGTCTAGTAATGAGACATAAAACAGTACTGACTGAGTCTAGTAATGAGACATAAATTAGTATTGGCTGGGGGTCTAGTAATGAGACATAAAACAGTATTGGCTGGGGGTCTAGTCATGAGACATAAAACAGTATTGGCTGGGGGTCTAGTCATGAGACATAAAACAGTATTGGCTGGGGGTCTAAAACAGTATTGGCTGGGTCTAATAATGAAACGTAAAACAGTATTGGCTAAGGGTCTAGTAACAACACATAAACAGTATTGGCTGGGGTCTAGTAATGAGACATAAAACAGTACTGACTGAGTCTAGTAATGAGACATAAAACAGTATTGACTGGGTCTGGTAATGAGACATAAAACAGTATTGACTGAGTCTAGTAATGAGACATATAACAGTATTGGTTGGGTCTAAAAATAAAACAGTTGTGGTGGGATTTAATGAAAAGACATAAATCAGTAATCTTGCACATTTAGTAACGCAACAATTTCACATATCCTAAAACTCCAAATTTACCAAACTTACAGATGCCCTGACGGTTGGAGAAAACACAATCACATGAACATAATTATGAATACAATATCTGATGGCAAAGAGCTCTTCACATGAACATGTTTTCAATGTCCATCTGTACCTCCCAAAATATTTCCAGGTACCATGTTAGGCTGGGTCAAACTGGCAGCTTGTGCCAATAAATAAATCTGCCTGGATGTGAGCTCGAACCCACAACTACTGGTGCAACTGGCAAGTATGCCAGCCACTATGCTACCCCCACTATGCTACCATGATTCCCCACCTAAACTGGGTACCAATTTTCTGATAAGGGAGGCAGGTGGCGTGACACTGACTACAATCATCCCTCGGGTGCAGTTAGGTTAAGAAAACATAAGATTATCACCATAACCCCAATATGTCACCACAACATAGAAATGGAGACCTTCACCTTTCACAGTTGCAAAAATTACATCACCGACACAGTAATTTAACTCCTCAGATTGAAGAAGAGGACATACAAGAATGTACTAGAAAATGAGCAAAGGAAAGTTCAGTGATGGTTGACTAGAGGCAACAATAATTAATTCACATGTGTTTGTCAGTTTCAGTTCATTTTCCATAATCGTATAAGGGTTATAAATAGATCAGCTGCCATCTTCACATTGAAAGTCAGATGAAATGGACCTCCAGCACTCTGTCATAGAACTGAAACTTGAATTAATATTGTATAACAGTAGCTCTGGACGATATATATATATATATATATATATATATATATATATATATATATATATATATATATATATATATATATATATATATAATGTATTTTTTTTTCGCATATCCTTTACAGGACATGCTGTCAACACCAGCATTTTACTGCTGTCATTGATTTCTTGGCAAGATTAAGCTCAGTAGTTTGCCATTGCGTTCTGAGCGACCGGCTCACATACCCGATAAGTTACCAACGTGGAGAGAACCGCTATCAATTCTCACACATGTCACGTTACTCACAAGAGTATACGGGATTACGGAGAAAGTCGTGTAACTCCGAGACCATGGAGACCATATAATGTATACTTGACAAACATATACAGCTGTCCATACAAACAGATGAGGTGATTACAGAAATATATAACTATAACTCATGGCGGTAGCGAATGTGACTGCTCAGACCATTTCATGTGGTAAAAATTAGTCCACAATGAATGCATGTGACCACATGGTCATTTCCACCATCACACACCATCTGATGTCTCACACACATGGTGTGTGAATTTTATCTGCATATGTGTGACTTATTTATACATATATGATGTATACTTGACATAAATATACACAGCTGGCAATACAAACCGATGAGGTGATTGCAGAAATAATCTCCCATTGTGAAATATTTATGACATATTTAAGTTTCACGATGAATAAAACAACACAACCGGAAAGTAGAATCGACCAGCTTTGATTGTTGTGCCCTTAGATTAGACAATTCACAGCTAAGCAGCTTTTTTGAAATACTTAAGTATCAGTGTCTTTATGTTTTTTATGTGCTAACAAAGGCTTTCTAGCCACTACATACTCTTGTGATTGTCTTCCTGAAAGGCTGACCAATTTCACTTTATGTTTCTCATACTCTTGTGATTGTCTTCCTGTAAGGCTGACCAATTCCACTTTATGTTTCTGTTCATTCACTCACTGAATTTTTACTGCAATTCATCACATTTTCTCCCTCATTAGTTCACTATGAACTTGAGTGTAGTCCACGTTGGACTGAATTTTGTGTGTGGGCTAGCTTTCCCTATTACTTGCCATCAATTCAACCCTCTCTGACTTCTGAGGTACTTGTAATTTAACAGCACCAAGTCAAAGACGAGAAGGCAACATTTCAGTCCAAGTGACTGATGAAGGAGTTGAATCCGCTACCTCGGCATCAACACACCGGGAGTGTAACAGGGGGCACTCTGATCCATTCTACCATGCTGACCTCTGTTCAACACATGTCATTTCTCTTCAGATTGACAAAGTCTGAAGTCCTCTATTCAACACATGCCATTTCTCTTCAGTTTGACAAAGTCTGGAGTCCTATGTTCAACACATATCATTTCTCTTCAGTTTGACCAAGTCTGGAGTCCTATGTTCAACATATCATTTCTCTTCAGTTTGACCAAGTCTGGAGTTCTCTGTTCAACACATGTCATTTCTATTCAGTTTGACAAAGTCTGGAGTCCTCCGTTAAACACATCATTTCTATTCAGTTTGACAAAGTCTGGAGTCCTCCGTTAAACACATCATTTCTCTTCAGTTTGACAAAGTCTGGAGTCCTATGTTCAACACATAATTTCTATTCAGTTTGACCAAGTCTGGAGTCCTCCGTTAAACACATCATTTCTCTTCAGTTTGACAAAGTCTGGAGTAAACACACAGCAGACATTACAAGTTATTTTACAAAAGAAAAACATGCCAAACATGCAATATTAAAAAAAATATATATATCATGCCATATTACACAAACATGTAAGATTGTTGACAACCAGTGACTAGAGTTAGTTATTACACGTGTTCTTAACAACATTTGCAACTGTTCAGTTTCACAATTCTGAAACTGACTTTCTGGGAATTATATCATGCAAATCAAACATCAATGATATTTTAAAACAACACTGAATTTATTAAGGAAAATGAAAGACATATCCATACACACAATCATACATAAGACAGTCTTCACTCTCTTCTGTCAGAGTGAGTGTGTGTGTGATCATGGAAATAGTAAACCGTTAGAACTGTCTGTCCATGGTATTCTTTGCACTTTCCTCACATACCACATTTCCACTGTCTTCAGATGTTTCTCAGCTTCTCTGCTTACTGTCCATGTTTCACACGCATATGTTGTTTGTCCATCAAGAATGATGATGACCATTCATTTCATCTAATGGGGTTGAAAGTATGGAGCCGCGAGTTCTAAGATGGCTGATAAGGCCTATTTTGGCTCAAAATGTTCTTTGATAATGTGGGCAATGCTTGACGTTCCAGGAGGAGGATCTCCTGCAGTGGCATATAAGAGTATTGGCTCTACATAACACTTCAATACTCTTTTTCACACAGCCGTTAATAGCTTTTTTGATTACTTAACACAACACACACAATTTGTCTGTTGCATAATAATGGAAAAAATTGAACCAAAAGAAAATAAATACACTGGCCTAAGATTAAAGGCAAGAAAGAAAAATGATAACATCAAGCAGGTTCAAACCTAGAAGCACAAAAGCAGATTTGCATTAACTCAGCAAGTTTTCTTCCATAAAGAAAGATCCTTCCTTTTCTATCACAGAACCCCACCCGTGGGCCACTGGGATGTCCCCGCTGATATGCTCATACTCATAGTCTTCCACAAAGGGAACTATCTGAATTTGTACACATTAAGAAAATGTATGGTATACTTTCCCCTGATCTCGGGGTAGCAGCTTTGACGTATAGCCAGCCAGGACTAGGGCACAAAAAATCACAAGGATCTGTGTGCAAGCTGAACACATTAAAGTCCCTAAGTGGAGATCAGCATGGCTGAATGGATAAGAACGCATGTTCTTAAACATCCGGTGTGCTGATGAGGTAATGGGTTTAACCCCTACACCTCTCGCCCTTGACTTGTGGACATAAATTACAAGTACCTCTTAAGTTGGAGTGGGTTCACCTGATGGCGAGGAAGACTGTTAATAGGGAAAGCTAATCCACACACAAAATTCAGTCCAGCACTACTAGAAGTAGTGTGTATGGACTACGCTTGAGTGCAAAGCAAGCGAGCACCAAAAAGTCAATAAGCAGTTCGAAAGAGCTAGTCAAATAGGTCACTGGCCTGGCAAAACTTCACAATTAGAAAAAGAAATCTACAAAAACTATTTTCAGCACATGTGATTCTGGTGTACACACTTGTGGATCCATGCAGCCATCAGGGCGTTCTCACACATGATGGGATTCTCCTTGTGTGATCTATGGAGCGAGTGTGGGAACTCATGGAGATATCCATGTGCAATGAGAGTAATCCTTTGTCAGAAACTAAATGTGCAATGAAGGGTAATCCTTTGCCAGAAACTAAATGTGCAATGAAGAATAATTCTTGGCCAGAAACTAAACCAAAAACCAACGCCTATCTATGACCAGTAACTTGATAAATGTGGCAATCCTTTTGCTTATCTAATTGTGTCAATGCAGGGATTATTTTGTCAACCTCATTGTTATGTCTCTGTAGCAATACTCTAGAGAATGAGAGATGTGCTAGTGCCGTCGCTGGCACACTTGCCAGTTGGCCTGGTGGTCATGTGTTCTATCTCCACCGAGATCATCATCATCATCAAGTATCATGCTGACTGGCGTTGGCGTTCATATCTCTCCACAAATCTCGGTCTTTGGTGTTTTGGATCAACTCTGCTCCTGATATTTCTCCATGCCACCGTCTCAATCCATCCAGCATCATTTCTCTTGATCGGCCTCAGCCTCTCTTCCCCTCGATCTTTCTAGTCGTCATGATGTTCTCCAATGCCTCTCTTCTCATAACATAACCAAAAGAAAGATGTTTGTTTTTTTCTTATTGTTGAATATGATGTTCTAGTCCACTGGACTGATTTGTGCATGTGGATTAGCTTTCCCTATTACCAGTGTCCTTTGCCATAAAGTGAACCAACTCGATCTTCCGAGAAACTTGTAATTTATGTCCCCAAGTCAAGGACGAGAAGTCAACATTTTAGACCACCTGACCGGTGTAGGTGTTGAACCTGCTACCTCGGCATCAGCAAACCAGATGTTTAATAACATGTGCTCTATCTATTCGGCCATGCCAACCTCCTGTTACATATATTATTTCAGTACTAAATATAATAGTTATGTTCTTAAATGTTGTAGTTGTAACTTATTTACAATTTCTCATGGTATACATCTTTGTAACACATCAACCTACAGTTTCTACTGTTATATATTATATCAGTACTAAGTATAGTAGTTATATTCTTAAATGCTGTAACTGTAACGTATTTACAATAAACCCCAAGATTTTGCTGTTACATACATTCAATTAGTGCTGAGAAAATCACATGTATTCTTGGTTGCTGCAGAGTAACATGTTTTATGGAAACAATCAGTGATGCATTTCAATTAACACCAAAAGAAAACAAATCATGGATTTTGTAAAATTGGTTGTTACATCAGAAGAAAATAAATCAAGGATTCAGTAATTGCCTGTTAAATAAGAAGGAAACAAATCAAGGATTCTGCAATTGCCCATTAAATAAGAAGATAATAAATCAAGGATTCTGTAATTGCCTGTTAAATAAGCGGAAAACAAGTCATGGATTTCACATATAATTGCATTTTCAAATAGTTGAACAAAATTAGTGATAACCATATTGTCTAAACAAATAAGTTGTATTTATGTAAACTGGGTAAATGCAGACATTTGTAAGCTATATACATTTCTTTGATTGCAGTGAGCAGTTTTCATTATATTGCCCTATAATCTTCTTGCCAAGATGGGAAAAACATTTTTAAGCAAAAATTATAGCAATAAGAAAATACTAGCTACGCGATGGTGGGAGTTCTTAAATGCTCACAAAGAATCTATAAAAAAGCAGTGGTTTTCAACCGGTGGGGAATTCCCCCCAAGGGGGGGGGGGATGTTAGGGTTTCTAGGGAGGGAATCAAGATTATTTCAAAATGGCGTTAAAACAAGAACCAATTACTTACAGTTCTGTACTTCTCGCCCTTCTTAAATTCGTTTTATAACGTAAGTAGACCTGCAAATCATGTTTTATGTAGACGTCTAGACGTGTTCTAGTATGTGTTATTAAATCTAACTTCCATTTTTACATATACTGTGTAGGGGCAGTGGGGGGGGGGGGGGGGGATTTATAAGGAGGAAATACGAAAGGGGGGGAATGACATTTTGAATTTATGGTAAAGGGGTGTATGGGCCAAAAAAGATTGAGAGGGGGGGGGGGGGGGAGACAAATGAGAGAAAAAGAGATAAGAGGAAGGTCTGATGTATAGTGAGCAGGGAGGGGTTAAGTAAAGAAACAGACAAAATTAGAGAATAATAGAACGTCAGGGAAGAGAAATATGAATCAGAATGTGTGTATGTTTGGGTGTGAGTGAGAGAGAGGGGGCGGGGGAAGAGATAGAGAGAGAGAGAGAGAAAACAGGCAGACAGAGAGAAAGAGAGAGACAGACAGAGAGATAGAACAAACTAACTTTACAAACGAACGAAAATTATTTTCAAAGGGTCACAAATTGGGCATGCAGGCCCATCTTACAATCGTCCCTCTCAATCACTCATCATTTGTACATCAATTATCTATAGTACATTATATATATATATATATATATATATATATATATATATATGGAGAGAGAGAGAGAGAGAGAGAGAGAGAGAGAGAGAGAGAGAGAGAGAGAGAGAGAGAGAGAGAGAGAGAGAGAGAGAGAGAGAGAGAGAGAGAGAGAGAGAGAGAGAGAGAGAGAGAGAGAGAGAGAGAGAGAGAGAGAGAGAGAGAGAGAGAGAGAGAGAGAGAGAGAGAGCAACTAAAGCTTGTGAGGTTATTGCAACAATAAGCTTAAAAATAAACCAACAAATGTCAGGAAAAGACAGGACTTAGATAACAATGGTGTCCCAATTAATGCCCACTTCAGTGAAACAGTTAAGTCAAAAATGGCTTATATTCATGAACTAGAGGCAGTTCAGGCAGGCACACATAACAACATGACAAAAACAGCAATTCAATTCAATCACATATGAGGGGCGGGTGAACAGTTTTGCACTTGATTAAGAAATCATTCAGACAGGCACAAGTATTCTGTGTCAGTGCAAAGACACTTTTGGTTTACATTTCCTGTGTACAAATGGCTCATGGAGGGTGTCACATGTGTGAAAAACTGGTGTGATTCTGGTGCAGCTATGTATGAAGTGGTATATTGGACAAAATGGAGGTTCATTGCATAATCAAATTCCTGAAGGGTAAATTTGAAGCAAATTCATGAGATTGTGCACCATTTTAAGGATGTCTGTCCTTTATACGACATTGTGATGTATTGGAAAATCACTTTCAAATGAGATACAGTAGCTTTCAAGATGAACTAGAGATATGATTCTGGGCTCAGACAGGGAGTTCAAAAATCAGAGCATTAGACTGGTGGAAAAATGGGAAGTTCTACAATCATAGCATTAGTCTGTTGGAGAAGAAATCGGGAGTTCTACAATCAGAGCATTAGATTGGTGAAGAAGAAATGAGAAGTTCTACAATCGGAGCATTAGATTGGTGTGGGAGAAGTGCATCACCTTGAGGGGTGAATACATAAAGGACTAAAGTTAGCACCAATTTCCAGATATGCACTTTGACTCCTTTATACTAAAGTGTAAAAGCCCCCCTGTACAGCCGAAATGGCTTACATGACAAGGCTAGGCTATTCTAAGGCACTATCTCTTGATAAACTGGTCAAACATTCTGTTTGTTTGTTATTTTTAATCAAACTATTTACACTATATGTTTACTTCAGGTCCTGATTTTTCCAGAACGACTTAGGCAATCTTTTCAGGATGTTCATTCTTTGTTAGGTTCATCATGTTTAAATCCACAGAAACTAAAATTGTACTGAACTAAGTTTAATGATATACACATGCATGTAAACACATAACTAGCTACATAGACTAAACTGAAGAAACAGACAGAGAAATAAAAACAAAAAGATGAGCTGGAAGAAAGAAAACACAAACTACAGACTAGAGCATGATAGCTTACATGAACTTGGCAGAAACCTTCAGACAAAACAGGATGCTGAAAACTCACAGCACACTTCCACCCAATGGGTCTCACTGACTCTGCCACATGCAAATGTGGAGCACCAAAGCAAATCCCACAGCATGTTCTACAAGACTGCCTTGTCTTTGCTAGACAAAGAGAGGAAACATGGCCACAGGGGTGACCTTTTGAGACAAACTATGGGGGACTAATGATAATCTCAAGCAAAACTGTTTTAATCATGACCTAAGCTGGAAGAGATGCATAATAAACAATAGAAGATGAAGAAGGACCAAGACCTACATTGCCCAAGATCCTAGAGTACATCTCCACGATGCCATCTATCCCTGGACTATGTTCCTAGTCCAGCTAATGCTCCAAAGACCGCCATGCGTCTCCACAGATGTGAAGCTCAAATATTGATATTGCACAATCCATTGTTTCCTATGCATGGAGAGGGGAAAAAGAGCCCTGGAACACAGTGCCTATGCAGATGGTACCTTAGTACCAGGCTGGGAGGACATTCTCTACACCAGCCTCACTCTGATAGATGCAAAATCTGTTCAGGATTCACATGACCTGTGGGTCAACATGGTGGGCTCTAGGGTTGGAATTCATGTCTTCCAGAGGTTGTCCATCTATCACAAACAACAAGGCACTGTGAAGACAAGACAGGCAGCTGAAATGATTGTTTGGCTTATCTATAAAATGACACCACAATGAACGTAATGGTGACAACACATGAAATGGTGGAAAGAAAGGATCAGGATACTAGTGGCTAAGGGCTTGCAAATGCAGTTTGTGAGCCCGTATACCCGGGTTCGAAACACAGCGGTGCTGGTTTTTTTCGAAAAAGGTATAGAAGCCGGTCGTTCAGAAAGCAATGGCAAACTACTGAACGTAAAATTTGCCCAGGAATCACAAACAGCGAAAATGCTGGGGTTGACTGCTACGTCCTGCGAAGGACATGCAATTTAATTAATAAAAAAGTGTTTTAAAACAATACATAATTAAAAAATATAACATTAAGCATGCTTGAAAAAGATCAGTGCTACTAATCAGTGATAGCTGAAAAATATTTGTGGAGAAACATGTTCATTTTAATTGTTAATTAATTTGATTTGACAATAAAAGCCATAAACAGGAAACATCATTTCACTGAGTTTATGCACCTGTAATTGTTGCAGATGGAGGGTGGTAATTTCCCAGTGCTCAGTATAGCACACCAATATTCACCACTGGGTACTTCTTCCGGGCATTGGCCTAGATGCAGGAATATGAAAACTGAACACTGCAACTATTAAGTTTTAATATTCTTGGATCAGACAAGCACCTAGAAAAGTCCACATTTGTGTTGTCCCTTTATATATTTATAACCATTTTGTTCTTGTTGCCTCGTTTATCAAGACTGTGGTCAAAAGGTTTGCCTGTTTCTGTGTGTTTCTTTTTCATCCGTCAAGTTTCTTAGCCATATTTAGTGCTTCTTGTATTACTTAACATAGAAAATGTTTACAAATAGAATAAAACAGTATGCCAGAACAAACCAAACAGTTTTAACATGAAACATCAACGATTGTTTCGGCCTAACATAAACACTGACATACGTTGGCCTATTTTGATGTCAAGGTCAGTTAAAATGTTACATAAGAAGTTCAGACAAATCTACAGTTAATGTTCTCTGGGCTGGTGACAACTGTATGACTAGTGACGATATTTGAAACATATAAGATGAAAATTACATCTAATTATATTAGAGGTCATTTTATTTTAGTTAAAAATACAAAATAAAGAACAATAAAAATAAATTGTAATCTAAAAATCTTTCATTATTGAATCACATTTTAACTATAAATGACTTTCAGCACTGAAGTGTCAGTGAAAAAAAAGCAAAGGACCCATTCTACCCACCTTGAGGTGTGTTGGGCATATGGTGCTAGCCCCATATTTGTATAGACCAACCGGCACTCGAGGGCTGATGTGGTCAATATCACTCTGGCTACTTTTACTTGCCAAGAAATGTTCTGGGACCAATTTCAGGTTAGGTCAACCTGGCAGGCCAGGTCAATGTTAACAATCTGGCTTGATACAAATTCATAAGCAGTCTAGCATGGCCAAATGCAGACAGAATGTAATAGTGTCATTAAGAAATGATGGATAGCATCACATAATCTAAACATCAGTCAATGAAGTCCATCTTCACATTCAAGGTTAGCTGTAAAGGCAGAAGATTTTGCCTATAATGAGCACTGAGTAGGTTATATAGAAACTGTCTGTAGCAGACAAGAGTTCAGAGGTTTAATTAATCTTACAGCCACCAGCTGTCAGGAACATAATTCCTCAACTGGGAAATTCACTCAGAACGCAGTGATCACATATTTTCTTTTAGTCCATGCTGTGTGGTCTTGGTCATCATGTATTTGCACAGTCTTCTGTCTCGTGTGCTCTCAATCATTTCTTACACCACTGTTCCTCAATGCCATCACAGTGCCACTCTGTCTAGCATCTTCTCTCTTGGTCTCTCCCTGCCTTTCTTTGCTTCCAAATTTCCCATTGTCATGATGTGCTCTGGCTTATCTCTTCTCATGCAGAGCCCACACAATGTGGTCTGCTTTATTCCAATGCACACAACCAGTTCTCTTAGTGAGTTAACTTCTTTCACATAACTTCATTACACTTATTATCTGTCCGTGGTGTTCTCATCTTTCTTCTATAAAATCACATCTTTGTATCTTTCACATAATTCCTCACTTGTCTGCTAACTGTCAATATTAGTACAAATACCAATAGCTACCATTAATGTGATCCATATCTCAACAAACAACATGTACATCCACCAAAATCATGTTATGCTTCACTTAGGACTGTGACATCATCTGCAAATGAGTCATTCAGGGAAAAGGAAACACCATCAATATCTGACCCTGACTGTGGTCTCTCTGTAATGTCTAACGTCTGCTGGTCTGCAATGATGGCTTGTTGGTTGGTCTGGAATTGTTTGGTCCATTCCTGTATCAGACAGAGGGTAGAAGAACATCTTCATTTAAAAAAAAGAGGCATATCAGCACACCGTAAACTGATTAGAGAAATTATATGTAGACAGTCAACATTTTTGGGACATGTTATGAGAAGAAATAAACTAGAGAACTTAGAGACAACTTGCAAGATTGAGGGGAAAAGAACAAGGGGAAGGCAGAGAAGTAAATATCTGGATGGCTTGGCCACACAACATGGTCGAGACAAACTCACAGAGCTGACCCACGAGTCTGGTGGTCATCTAAGATGGCAAAAAATTACTGTCCACACTTAATAGAATGGTACATGATGATGATGATGATGATGATGATGATGATGTAAGCACACAGCCAGACATGGGAATGACAGACATTTCAGGTCAGTTTATCTCAAACTGTTTAGTCGATTGAGAAACATGCTTTATGATGGGAAAACCATCTGAAACTGTTTATCTGATCGTTATGTTTACAGGAAACTGTTAAGTTGATTATGTTTATTGGAAACTATTTAGTTGATTGTTATGTTTACTTGAAACTTTAAAGTTGATTGTTATGTTTTTCACAAACTGCTTAATTATAGTTATGTTTATTGGAAACTTTAGTTGATTATTATGTTTACTGGAAACCTATTAGCTGACAGTTATGTCAGCTTACGTATGCTGGTGACCCAGTGACATCAACAGAAAGTGAGGACAGAACTTTTCTCAGCAAACACGCAAAAGGCAGAATGTAGATCAGACGTTAATAATGAAAAGACTAAAACGGGCACATACCAATACAAAGACAAGCCAACAATGCACATTAACATCTCATTAACTTCATTTTACACAACCCTACATTTAAAACAAAAAATCTGTTTATTTGGTGCTAAAATTTCTCGTCTTTTCTGACAACTTAAACTCTCATTTGTTTCTAGAAAAAGCATCATTTATTATTTTTTTTTTTAAATAACAAAGGCTACTTACCACAACCTCATCACGATACATGCGGAGGCTGAAATCTTCTCGGCTGCGATTTCTTTCCCCCCGGAAGACATGCTGACCCTATAGAAATTTCAATGGGTGTTTAACACAGTCTAAATGTTACAGTTTCTGCATTTATCACAGCAAACACATGTTTTATAATGGGGACAACCAGTCATAAATATTGAGAAACTTTTTTATTATGGAAAAATCAGTCACATACATGAGAAACATGCTTTAAGTTGGAAAAATCAGTCACATTACATGGGAAGCATGTTTTATGTTGGAAAAATCAGTCACATTACATGAGAAACATGTTTCATGATGGGAAAGCCAGTTGCAGGCATTAAGAATAATATATTTTATGATGTGGAAACCAGTTATAGACACTGAGAAATGTGTTTCATGATGCAAAAACCAGTTACAGATACTGAGAGATATGTTTTATGATGCGAAAACCAGTCACATATACTGAGAGATATGTTTTATGATGGATAACATCAGACACAAAGTGTGAGAGACATGTTTTATGATGGAGAATATCAGATACAAACACTGAGAGATATGTTTTATGATGGAGAATATCAGATACAAACACTGAGAGATATGTTTTATGATGGAGAATATCAGACACAAACACTGAGAGATATGTTTTATGATGGATAACATCAGACACAAAGTATGAGAGACATGTTTTATGATGGAGAATATCAGACACAAACACTGAGAGATATGTTTTATGATGGAGAATATCAGACACAAACACTGAGAGACATGTTTTATGATGGAGAATATCAGACACAAACACTGAGAGATATGTTTTATGATGGATAACATCAGACACAAAGTGTGAGAGACATGTTTTATGATGGAGAACATCGGACACAAACACTGAGAGATATGTTTTATGATGGAGAATATCAGACACAAACACTGAGAGACATGTTTTATGATGGAGAACATCAGACACAAACACTGAGAGATATGTTTTATGATGGAGAACATCAGACACAAACACTGAGAGACATGTTTTATGATGGAGAACATCAGACACAAACACTGAGAGATATGTTTTATGATGGATAACATCAGACACAAACACTGAGAGACATGTTTTATGATGGATAACATCAGACACAAAGTATGAGAGACATGTTTTATGATGGAGAATATCAGACACAAAGTATGAGAGACATGTTTTATGATGGAGAATATCAGACACAAACACTGAGAGATATGTTTTATGATGGAGAACATCAGACACAAAGTATGAGAGACATGTTTTATGATGGAGAATATCAGACACAAACACTGAGAGATATGTTTTATGATGGAGAATATCAGACACAAAGTATGAGAGACATGTTTTATGATGGAGAATATCAGACACAAACACTGAGAGATATGTTTTATGATGGAGAATATCAGATACAAACACTGAGAGACATGTTTTATGATGGATAACATCAGACACAAAGTATGAGAGACATGTTTTATGATGGAGAATATCAGACACAAACACTGAGAGACATGTTTTATGATGGAGAACATCAGACACAAACACTGAGAGACATGTTTTATGATGGAGAACATCAGACACAAACACTGAGAGATATGTTTTATGATGGATAACATCAGACACAAAGTGTGAGAGACATGTTTTATGATGGAGAACATCAGACACAAAGTGTGAGAGACATGTTTTATGATGGAGAATATCAGACACAAACACTGAGAGACATGTTTTATGATGGATAACATCAGACACAAAGTATGAGAGACATGTTTTATGATGGAGAACATCAGACACAAACACTGAGAGACATGTTTTAGAATATCAGATACAAACACTGAGAGACATGTTTTATGATGGAGAACATCAGACACAAACACTGAGAGATATGTTTTAGAATATCAGATACAAACACTGAGAGACATGTTTTATGATGGAGAATATCAGACACAAACACTGAGAGACATGTTTTATGATGGAGAATATCAGACACAAACACTGAGAGACATGTTTTATGATGGAGAACATCAGACACAAACACTGAGAGATATGTTTTATGATGGAGAACATCAGACACAAAGTATGAGAGACATGTTTTATGATGGAGAACATCAGACACAAACACTGAGAGACATGTTTTAGAATATCAGATACAAACACTGAGAGATATGTTTTAGAATATCAGATACAAACACTGAGAGACATGTTTTATGATGGAGAATATCAGACACAAACACTGAGAGACATGTTTTATGATGGAGAATATCAGACACAAACACTGAGAGATATGTTTTATGATGGATAACATCAGACACAAAGTGTGAGAGACATGTTTTATGATGGAGAATATCAGATACAAACACTGAGAGACATGTTTTATGATGGAGAATATCAGACACAAACACTGAGAGACATGTTTTAGAATATCAGACACAAACACTGAGAGACATGTTTTATGATGGAGAATATCAGACACAAACACTGAGAGACATGTTTTATGATGGAGAATATCAGACACAAACACTGAGAGACATGTTTTAGAATATCAGACACAAACACTGAGAGACATGTTTTATGATGGAGAATATCAGATACAAACACTGAGAGACATGTTTTATGATGGAGAATATCAGACACAAACACTGAGAGACATGTTTTAGAATATCAGACACAAACACTGAGAGACATGTTTTATGATGGAGAATATCAGATACAAACACTGAGAGACATGTTTTATGATGGAGAATATCAGACACAAACACTGAGAGACATGTTTTATGATGGAGAATATCAGACACAAAGTGTGAGAGACATGTTTTATGATGGAGAATATCAGACACAAACACTGAGAGACATGTTTTATGATGGAGAATATCAGACACAAACACTGAGAGACATGTTTTATGATGGATAACATCAGACACAAACACTGAGAGACATGTTTTATGATGGAGAACATCAGATACAAACACCGAGAGACATGTTTTATGATGGAGAATATCAGACACAAACACTGAGAGACATGTTTTATGATGGAGAACATCAGACACAAAGTGTGAGAGACATGTTTTATGATGGAGAACATCAGACACAAACACTGAGAGACATGTTTTATGATGGATAACATCAGACACAAAGTGTGAGAGACATGTTTTATGATGGAGAACATCAGACACAAAGTGTGAGAGACATGTTTTATGATGGAGAATATCAGATACAAACACTGAGAGACATGTTTTATGATGGAGAATATCAGACACAAAGTGTGAGAGACATGTTTTATGATGGAGAATATCAGACACAAAGTGTGAGAGACATGTTTTATGATGGAGAACATCAGATACAAAGTATGAGAGACATGTTTTATGATGGATAACATCAGACACAAAGTGTGAGAGACATGTTTTATGATGGAGAACATCAGACACAAAGTGTGAGAGACATGTTTTATGATGGAGAATATCAGATACAAACACTGAGAGACATGTTTTATGATGGAGAATATCAGACACAAACACTGAGAGACATGTTTTATGATGGAGAATATCAGACACAAAGTGTGAGAGACATGTTTTATGATGGAGAATATCAGACACAAACACTGAGAGACATGTTTTATGATGGAGAATATCAGACACAAACACTGAGAGACATGTTTTATGATGGATAACATCAGACACAAACACTGAGAGACATGTTTTATGATGGAGAACATCAGATACAAACACCGAGAGACATGTTTTATGATGGAGAATATCAGACACAAAGTGTGAGAGACATGTTTTATGATGGAGAATATCAGACACAAAGTGTGAGAGACATGTTTTATGATGGAGAATATCAGACACAAACACTGAGAGACATGTTTTATGATGGATAACATCAGACACAAAGTGTGAGAGACATGTTTTATGATGGAGAACATCAGACACAAAGTGTGAGAGACATGTTTTATGATGGAGAATATCAGACACAAAGTGTGAGAGACATGTTTTATGATGGAGAATATCAGACACAAACACTGAGAGACATGTTTTATGATGGATAACATCAGACACAAAGTGTGAGAGACATGTTTTATGATGGAGAACATCAGATACAAACACTGAGAGACATGTTTTATGATGGAGAACATCAGATACAAACACTGAGAGACATGTTTTATGATGGAGAACATCAGACACAAACACTGAGAGACATGTTTTATGATGGATAACACCAGACACAAAGTATGAGAGACATGTTTTATGATGGAGAACATCGGACACAAACACTGAGAGACATGTTTTATGATGGAGAACACCAGTCACAAACACTGAGAGACATGTTTTATGATAGAGAACACCAGTCACAAACACTGAGAGACATGTTTTATGATGGAGAACATCAGACACAAACACTGAGAGACATGTTTTATGATAGAGAACACCAGTCACAAACACTGAGAGACATGTTTTATGATGGAGAACATCAGACACAAACACTGAGAGACATGTTTTATGATAGAGAACACCAGTCACAAACACTGAGAGACATGTTTTATGATGGAGAACATCGGACACAAACACTGAGAGACATGTTTTATGATGGAGAATATCAGATACAAACACCGAGAGACATGTTTTATGATGGAGAACATCAGATACAAACACTGAGAGACATGTTTTATGATGGATAACACCAGACACAAAGTATGAGAGACATGTTTTATGATGGAGAACACCAGTCACAAACACTGAGAGACATGTTTTATGATAGAGAACACCAGTCACAAACACTGAGAGACATGTTTTATGATGGAGAACATCAGACACAAACACTGAGAGACATGTTTTATGATGGAGAACATCAGACACAAACACTGAGAGACATGTTTTATGATAGAGAACACCAGTCACAAACACTGAGAGACATGTTTTATGATGGAGAACATCAGACACAAACACTGAGAGACATGTTTTATGATAGAGAACACCAGTCACAAACACTGAGAGACATGTTTTATGATGGAGAACATCGGACACAAACACTGAGAGACATGTTTTATGATAGAGAACACCAGTCACAAACACTGAGAGACATGTTTTATGATGGAGAACATCAGACACAAACACTGAGAGACATGTTTTATGATAGAGAACACCAGTCACAAACACTGAGAGACATGTTTTATGATGGAGAACATCGGACACAAACACTGAGAGACATGTTTTATTATAAAGAACACCAGTCACAAACACCGAGAGACATGTTTTATGATGCAAAATGAACAACCAATCACAACATGTGGATGTAGTTAAGATGGACATAAACACATCCATCTTCAAGATTGTTTTCTTCATAAAACTACTGGTAAAATATTCAACACACAATCATTATATAGATAGATATCATCTTCATATCTGACAAACCAATATATATTACATTAAGCAAAGTAAAATGTACAGAACCCTTTTCACTCCTTCATCTGTATTATTATACTAAAGACCAATCAGCACTTGACAGGTGACACAGGTCAATATCAGCCACCTTTACTTCCCAGAACATTTTCTGGTAACCATGGTAGGCTGGATCAACCTAGCAGCCCAGGTTGATGAAAAAAAAACATCCATGCCTTAAGACGGATTCAAATACATAACCACTAGGTCGACAGACAAGTCTACTAGCCACTGGACCATCCAGCTCCACAACCTGTAGTTGAGGAGGCATCTTTTTAATGCCAACAATTGTGAGGTTTATCCTCATAAAATGTTAAGCTGGATGTACGTCAAAGAACATGTTCCGTCAGCTAGCCGCTGTCATCATTTGCAGGTGGCAGGTTCAAATCTGAGTGTGCCTATAGCAAGTAAGTAAGGGACACTTTTAGTGGGCATATGGTGCTTGACCCATATTTGTATAGACCAATCTGCACTCAGTGGGTGCTGTGGTCAGTGTTGCACTGGCCATCTTTACTTCCCAAGACATTTCTTCCTACCCATTTTAGGATGGGTTGATTGACCCTTGGGAGCCCTGGTCAATTTTCAAAATCCACCTCAATGAGGATTCAAACCCATGACCAATGGGCTGGCAGGTGAGCATCAAGCCACTATGCTACTGCGGGCCCCTGTGTGCCAATTGTTTAACTGATTAAGTGCCATGGGATGATTAATCCTATTAAACGAATACCTGTATCTGTCATGGGATTATATACTGTTCCTTAAGCAACCCCCCTTTATTTGATATATAATACAACATGTCTGCTACTATATTAACAACTTGTAAGTCATAACTGTGAAACACCCCTACTTCCCATTTTCCTCCGTGCATTTTTGTTGGCCCAAACCTACTTTTTGTTTAGCACTAAAACTGTTAACATTTGTATATTTTCTAGTTTGTCCTCTAATCTCTACTTATTTCCTTTCCTCACTGTGAGTGCCGACCAATAGCTATGAATTTATTTCTCATTGTATTTCACTAGATCTAAGGGTTCTCTAGCAATTGCTATTTCTGTGTATAACACAAATGAATACAAGAGTGACTACATAACAAGGTGCAAAGGAAAGGAGAGGGTCTCCTCATCTATAATCCCATGATTAAATATACACGAGGTAATCACATGCCTCTAGCAGTATGTCACTAGAGTTTAATAATGATTAGATAATACTGCATTAAGGTTTAAATAAATTTTAAAATGACTTACTGATCCTGTCTGGTTTGCAATGTAATGTCCTGTTACAGGGGCACTTAACACACTAACCATGTGCATCTCATCATCTGATAGAGTTATCTCCTCCTTGTATACTCCATGATCTGCAATTGAGGAGGGGAGAAAGGAAGTAATAAAAATATAAATAAAACACTATTTACATAAGGAATTATCCAAATAAAGTGGAGGTCAGCATGCCTGAATGGTTAAAAACGTCCGGTGTGCTGATGCCGAGGTAAATGGTTCAACTCCTAGACCGGATAGTTGGACTAAGATGTTGACGTCTCGCCCTTGACTTTGGGATGTAAATTACAAGTACCTCTGAAATCCGAGTGCGTTCGCCTGATGACAAGGGACACTGGTAATAGGGAAAGCTAATCCACACAGAAAAATCAGTCCAGTGCACTAGAAGTAGTTTGTATGGACTATGCTTGAATTCAAAGAAAGTGAGCGCAATATAAAATATCTGAATAAAGTTAATAGCTGACAAAGAAATAAACCCCTCCCCCGGCTCTGGGTTAGAGTTCGTCGACAATGTAATACCTCAAACCTGTGGAGGGAACATAGCCAACGTAGGCCTACTCCCAACCAGTCCATATGTCATCATCATCATCATCATCATCATCTTCCACTTCTGCCGTCAAGCGTCGTGGGGAGGAATAATTTGCGTTCCAGCGCCCGGTGGGCGGCACTGGATAGTGTCATTCCGTGTGGTTGTACAATGTCTCTGATGTCGTCAATCCATTTTCTTCTTGGACGTCCTCGTGGTCTCGTCGCAGATGATCTTTGATGTAAGGCCAGTGATGGTAGTTGCTGTACTGAATCCTGATGTGATTAGTTAGTTAGTTAGTCGACTCATTGCATATCGAACCATTCAGTCCATAAATGCTCAGACCCTCTCCTCAGTAAATCCCGCAGTATGCTGCAGCTAACGACACCAGTTCTATGTTTATTTATTAATTTTGTTTGGCTTCCTGCATGGTTACTTCCTAATACATCCGTCTGCAGATGTGAAGTTTCAGCACGTCTAGCACACCCCACTGGTTTCTAAGTTTGGAGAGGGGGAAGGGAGAGCTCTGAATAACAGTTCCTGTGGAGATGCAGCTTTGGTACCGCACTGGGAGAAAAATTTGTACACAGATCTCACTGCGATAGATGCAAGCCTTTTCGGGGCTCTGATATGAATGTCAATGCATCGGTCTTAAAAGTTAAAATTCAGTTTTGCAGAGGATTCAGAAACCAACATACCAAAGAAATAATAATGATATATTAAAACTGCAAAGTGAGCCTCGGTAGTGTAGTGGCTACAAACCCACCTGAAGTCCAAGTAATCATGGGTTTGATCAGCAGCTGGGCAAATTCAAATTTTTCAAAATAGACGTGGGCTCTCAGGTCGACCCAGCCATAATGGATACCAAGAATGTCTTGGAGATTAGAAGCAGTCAGCATGATACTGACCACATCACTCACTGAATGTTGATTGGTCTATACAAATATGGGTCTAGCACAAAACGCTTGATACACTTTGAGATGTGAATAGGGTGATTTATTTACTTATTTAAACTGCAATGACAAGAATAATTACCATATTGTATAAAAGAAGGAATTAGAATTTTGAAAACTGTGAGCAAATAAATAATATAAAATTGATATTGCAGGCTGCTTCAGACGACATTCTTATAAAACAAATACAGATAATGAAATGTGTCACTTCCTTTTTTTTTATTCACTGTATTTTAAAACAATAACATAACTTATTATAATTATAACATGCATATCAGAAAATATCACCTACCTCAGTCACCCCATATTGTATTTACAAGTGTTTATACATTGTACATTATTCAGGCGCCTACTATGGAGCAGACATTGACAATCATAACTTTTCAAGGCTATCTGATATTTTGATGATGTTAGTGTTGCTTCTTTTATTAAATTTTTGCCCAATGTTTCAGCTTTCCACGTCCACCTTTCTCTGTCTCTCTTGCTTGGTATTTCCCCACACAAAGCTAATTTCTCAATTCCACTTCTTGTGGTGATATGTACCATAAATTTCATTTGTCTTCTCCTTATGATTTTGATAAGTGCTTCAGTAATACCTGCAGATCTCAACAGATCCACATTTGTCTTTTTTCCTTATGGTTTTGACGAGTGCTTGCATAACCTGCAGATCTCAACAGATCCACATTTGTCTTTTTTCCTTATGGTTTTGACGAGTGCTTGCATAACCTGCAGATCTCAACAGATCCACATTTGTCTTTTCCTTATGGTTTTGACGAGTGCTTTAGTAATAACTGTAGATCCATATTTGTTTTCTTCTCTGTCCATGAATATCCCAACATTCTTCTCAAAAACCACATATCCACCATCTCCTGTGTCCTCACTGTTTCATTACTTACTGTCCAACATACGCGTCCATACAGAAGAATAGGTCATATGTAACGTTTTAGTAAGTACGCTCTGTACTTTTTATATTTATCTTGCTTCATTATGCTGTTCATTTTTGTAAAAGAATCATTGGAAATAGCAATTATTATTTTCTTTACCTCTGTAATAATAAAATGTGGTGTAATCATTTTCTTTGATATGACCATTGATTCTGCTTTTTAAAATTTCATTCTGAGGAAAAGTCAGGCAGACACATAATCAGACTGCAACTGGTATCATTAGTATTTGGACTCTTCGCTAGCTGTTGAAGATGAGGATGGAACACTATGAAAGTGTCTCAAGTGCTGTGATGTGGGTTCTGTACTCAAGCTCTGATTAATTACCTCTGTGTTGTTACCATGTCCAACAGATGTTGCAGGTTGTTTGTGTGCTAGTTACTTGCCTGTTACAAAATGAGGGTCTCTCCCCCCCCCCCCCCCCCCCCACATGTTTACATCCTGTTTCAACATCAGCATCTTTCAGCTGTATGTTGATTCCTAGGCTAGATTACGCTCATCAGCATGCCACGACTTTCTGAGCGACTGGCTCCACACTCTTGTAAGTCACTGGCGCGACTCGAACCGCTTCCAATTCTCATGCGCTCAAGTTAACCACGAGAGTATTCGGGGTTACAGAGAAAGCTGCTAACCCTTCGGCCAGGGAGACCAGCAAAACGAGGTTACAGTTTCAAAAATGTTAGGAAAAGTACTCTAGCAGAATATATCAATGTGTATTTTGATCTCTTACAAAAATGTAAAAATTCTTTTCACACGTCTATGGGGCACCTGACATATGGAACTAGCCCCACACTTTTATAGACCAAATGGCACTCAATGGGTGATATGGTCGGTATCATATTTGCTATTTACCTGATTAAGAGCCATGGGATGATAAATTGTCTTATTAAAACTTCCTGTAACTGCCATGGGCTTATAAATAAAACTATGGTTAAAATATCAATAAATTAGTTTTCCTTATGTAACTCCCTTTAATGTGATATGTAATACAACATGTCTGCTGCCATATTAACAACATTTAAGTCGTAACTGTGACACACTACTACTTCCCATTCTCTGCCATCTATTTTTGCTTGGTCCAAACCTACTTTTTGTTTGGCAGTTAATATTTTAAAAAAAAATTGAAACTGCCCTACTGTGGATGAAACCCAAGACCACCAGTAGAACAGGATAGCATCTAGCTGCCACGCTACCACGGCTCACATTTTGATCCCTTATTATGAAATAAATGTAAGACTTGCTAAGAATTTTCTATTGCTGCATTCCTATATCTCTCTTCTTTTTTTTAAAAAATAACTTACAAATAATTACATGTTACAAAAATTAATAATTGCATACTAACAAACATAAACAACTCAAATCTAAGGTGTGAAAAAAAATAAGTTAATCAATGGCTGGTGGTCTTAAAGTGCACACATGCTTACCCTCAATATCGTCTAAGTGCATCTGCCTGCGGTAACTGATTCTGAAAATGAAAGACTCGAGAACAAATGCCACAATGATGTTTATAACAACCTGCAGAAAAAGACAAGAGCAAACACAAGTTGAATTATGTGCTAGTAATTAAACAAACATAGAATGATACATTAACTGACATTTCCTTTGACTCAGATTCATCATTTCATCCTAATATTGCTTAGTTTTCCTAGGAAATAACTAATTTATTTTCAATTATATTTATTGCAATTACTTTAACATAAATAAAAAATGCACACATAATTAGATGACTTTGTTTTCCTAGTAAATAACTTATAGTCAATTATACTTATTGCAATTACTTTACCTTGAATAAAAAAATGTACACATAATTAGATTAATTTGTTAGTAGATCTAACTATGCCAGTTAGTTATAAGGACTTGCCAGGGATGCAATGCTCTTAACTCTGCAACTTACCTAGTACTGTGAGAGTGAGTGTGTTATGTTTCTGTCTGTGTGGATCTGTGTGTCATGTATCCTATCTTTGTATATACCTGTGTCTGTCCTCTGTCTCCCTCTCTATGTATTTGCTTATCTATATGTGTATCTGTTTGTGTGTAATATTTGTGTGTTTATCTTAGTTTGAGTGATTTCTGGTCGCCAGCATGGCAGTTAGGCATTGAACTGTTGGGGCCCGGGGCGTGTTTATGCTTGTGGCTACGGTTTACAATAGCATTTTCCTCATGTTGGACTGGTAGTACATGGTTCCATCGCTTTGCTACTGAGTGAGTACATGGGGACACCATGAGCTGTGAAATTTGCATGGAATGCTTTTACATCTGTCCTGTACAGTGAACTGCATGTTCAGAACAATGGCTACCGGCGGTTGCTGAATTGACTGTTTTGCCCTTTCGGTTCATGAGTGCATTTTTCATGAGACTCCTGGGAGTTGGCGCTGAAGCTGTGGAGTTCGTGCTTTGTGCGACACTTTCGGCGGGTAGCCCTGCGGTAAGAGACCGAGCTATGTGAGAAAACCCGGGTCAGTGAGGTCTTTCTGGTGACTACCGAGTCCTAAGTCCATCGACGATGAACTGTGGCGAGTGTGGATGAATTTTGTGTTGACATTCTGAAGGGCATTATGCACAGTGTACCTGTGCGGGCTTGTTGGATTGCCGAGACTCCTGTCTATTCCACTTTTCACATTGGACAGTGGGGAGCATTTTTTGTGATATTTGCTGGCACGGGAATGGAGCATAATGGGGACAACCCGTTGCCGTGAAGTTGGAACCTCGACTAACTAACTAACTATCTTAGTTTGAGTATGCCACTGTATCTGTATGGCTTCATATCTATGTGTATTTGTCTGACCATGTGTGTCTTTTTTGTGTCTGTATGTCTGTGTGTATGAATGAATGTGCATGTATATGTATGTGTATATGAAGAATATCTTTCTATTCACATGCTTGTGTACATGTGTGAATAGATGTAATTATGTAGGTTGGTATGTTTACACACACATACGTACATGACTGGTAGGAAAGGTCAAATTACTGTGTGTATTCAATTTGTGACAGTTTGAAACAAACTTTGTTCGTTCACTTTCAAATAGACAAAATAGCTTCTAATAGGCAAAATACAAAACACTAAATTACTTTCTAATATCAAAATACTTTCTAAGAGATAAACTTTCCAAGAGATAAATTAGTTTCTAACAGACAAAATACATGCTAACAGATAAAATAGTTTCTAACAGGCCAGACAAAATAGTTTCTAACAAATAAAATAATTTCTAACAGACAAAATAGTTTCTAACAGATAAAATAATTTCTAACAGACAAAATAGTTTCTAACAGATAAAATAGTTTCTAACAGACAAAATAGTTTCTAACAGATAAAATAGTTTCTAACAGATAAAATAGTTTCTAACAAGGAAAACAATTTCAAACAGACAAAATAGCTTCTATTAGGTAAAATACTTTCTTACATACAAAATACATGCCAACAAATAAAATACTTTTCTAAAAGAAAAAATACTTTCTAACAGACAAAATTACTTTCTAACATCAAAATACTTTCTAAGAGAGAACATACTTTCCAATAGATAAACAGCTTCTTACAGACAAAATACCTGCTAACAGATAAAATAGTTTCTAACAGACAAAATAGTTTTGAGCAGATAAAATAATTTCTAACAGACAAAATAGTGTCTAACAGATAAAATAGTTATTAACCGGCAAAATAGTTTGTAACAGATAAAATAGTTTCTAACAGACAAACCAGTCTCTAACAGACCAATAACATACCATCATAACAATGTAAAAACTCATGAAGTAAACTCTTGACCACTGGCTCACAGCATTGGCAAATCCTTCCTGTAAAAGACAAGAAAAATTTCTATGTGAAATATTTCACTTAAAGACATGGACAATTTCTAATGTGAAATCTTTAATGTACAGACATGGATGAATTCTAATGTTAAATCCCTCCTGTAAGGAAATGGAACATTTTCTAATGTTAAATCCTTCCTGTAAAAGACAAGAAAAATTTCTATGTGAAATATTTCACTTAAAGACATGGACAATTTCTAATGTGAAATCTTTAATGTACAGACATGGATGAATTCTAATGTTAAATCCCTCCTGTAAGGAAATGGAACATTTTCTAATGTTAAATCCCTCCTGTAAGGAAATGGAACATTTTCTAATGCTAAATCATTCCGGTAAGAACATGGGCAATATCTAATGTTAAATCCTTCTTGTAAAGACATGGACAGTTTCTAATGTTAAATCCTTCCTGTAAAGTCAAGGACATTTTCTAATGTCAAATCCTTCTTGTAAAGACATGGACATTTTCTAATGTTAAATCGTTCCCATAAAGTTAAGGACATTTTCTAATGTTAAATCTTTCTTGTAAAGACATGGACATTTTCTAATGTTAAATCCTTCCTGTAAAGTCAAGGACATTTTCTAATGTTAAATCCTTCTCGTAAAGACATGGACATTTTCTCATGTTAAATCCTTCCTGTATTGGAAAAAAAAACCAAATGACAAAGGATTGCAAATAAGACAGTCCAAGAAGCCAATGAAACTGCATCCCTGTTGTGCCAAGACTGAACTTGTCTCTGCCTTGTGCAGCTCTGGGGTCATTCGTGTCTCATAAATGTTATACTAGAGATTCTTTCGCCTCTTATTTTTCTCCTTCTTTGTTCATCTCCATCTCTGATTTGCCTTTCAGAGTCAAGTTGAGAAGAGACATCTGGTAGGTACTCTGTTATGTGTTTCAAATATGGTGATTTTATAGCTTCAGATATTCCACCAATCCATCATTTGCCAGAGTGTTCAGTGTTTTCCATTGTGTCAATGTGTTAATATTCTTTGTGGGGCATTTTTTTGTGATACTTTTTGTTACATGACCTCATCTCTTCTTGTTCCTCTTGTAACTTGCGGTGTCGAGGTGAAGCATAAACAGCGGGAAAGTGCCAGTTTATGGGCTTCATGTATCAAGATTCCCTATGCTACCAATGCTAAACCTGGACAATGACAGAAAAAGAGAAAAGAAAAATCACAACAGAAATGAGATTCCTGAGAAGAATACTCAATGTGTCAAGAAGAGAGAAAATCATAAATGAAGAAATCAGGACTAAAGAGGGGGTTATAGCAGTGCTAGATTTTATCAGAAAACAGCAAGTTAAATGGTTTGGCCATGTTACTAGATTATCAACTAACAGTATACCACAACAAGCAATGAGTACAGACCAAATGGAAGCAGAAGAAAAGGTCGGCCACATAAATTAAGGACAGAGGTAATAGCAGAGTCCATGGGAATCTCTGTTATATGACCAAACCAATTTATTTTCTGCTTTTTTGTAGTATAGTCCGATACTGAAGTCATTTTCATTTGCTTCCTAATATAATCATTTTTGACTTTGAATCCTCTCATTACATTTAGAATTTGCCACAGGCAATTTGACAGGGTGACATCCTGAGTGCCCTCAGGAAGGCAGGATGAACAAATAACTCAACTGATGGATGTGCTGTGCAACTTTGACTAGACTGTAAGAACACCAATTGTGTTAAAGTTTGACAACAGTGCAATGCAGAAAAGAAAAACAGCTAAAGAAAAATAGCTAACAAAGAACTGGTGTCATCAGTCACTACACACTGACGGAGATACTGAGGAGGGAATAGAGCATTTATGGACTAATACAGTGGTTCTCAACCGGTGGGGAATTCCCCCCCAGGGGGGAATTTTAGGGTTTCCGGGGGGAGGGGGGGGGGGGGGAATTTTAGGGTTTCCGGGGGGGAGGGGGGGGGAATTAAGATTATTTCAAGATCGTGTTAATACAAGAACAGATTACTTGGTATTGTTTTTCCCTCCATACTTTAAAGTTCTATACTTCTCACCCTTTTGAAATTCATTTTATAACGTAAGAAGACCCGCAAATCACGTTTTATGTAGATGTCTAGACTTTTTCTAGTATGTGTTATTAAATTTAGCTTCCATTTTTTACATATACTGTGTAGGGGTGGGAATTTATAGGGAGGAAATATGAAAGGGGGGGGGGGATGACGTTCTGAAAATATAGTGAAGGGGGGCACGGACCAAAAAAGGTCAATGAGGATAATCTGCTGACTAACTGATTTCAAACTTATTGTTTAAACATTTCTGTTCTCATTGTTTTAGTATTCATGTCAGACATATATAACATACAGTTGGTAGGAAGACTGCATTGAACAATGCTCTTTTTGTGTTAATTGTTACATACTTATTTTACACAATTCCCAATATCTGTCCAAAAGTTTGATTTGCCTTATTGCGCCTATGACTGATTTCTGCTGCATTCTTGCATAGGTAATATTATGCTTGGAAGTATTTCAAATGTTTCATTTATTTTTTTTTGTGTCCTACACTTTCTATTGTGATTTTAGTTTACATTTTTCCACTTTTGAAGGCCCTAACCTGTTTTGTAAACGTTGTTATTCAAATTGTGCTCTTCTGCAGTTATGTGACACATGAAGTTATTATGAGAAAGTAAAGATGGTCGGTGTAAATACTGACCATACTGCCCACCTTGTGTGCCAGGCGGTCACTGAAAATATGGACCTAACATCACCAATATGCCATGATGGCATACAGCTTTACTGTAAAATTACTTCTTTTTCCAGCCTTGCAGTGTCTGTAGTTTATGTTGCTGGCTCCATATTATCAAAGACCAATCAGCACTAAATGGGTGATGCGGTCAATATCACGCAATATCAAAAATATTTACTCCCAGAACATTTCTTGGTACCCATATTAGGCTGGGTCAACCTAGGTGCCCAGGTTAATTAAATAAATCTTCTGCCTGGATGGGACATTGACCATATGACCACTGGACTAGTAGGCAAGCTTGCTAGCCACTGCACTACTACAGCCCAGGCTTCCAGGTGACCACAACAAAATCCACTAACTTAACACAAAAAGAGGCACTGATTTACAGATATAAACTGTACACAAATATTGTCCATAGCATGCTCTACAGAATCAATGTTTTCATGTGACCATAACCCAATCCATAAACAATAGAATGACGAAAAACAAGAAAAATAATTCATAAACTAACTAAAACCAAAAAAAAAATACTGAAAACATTTGTACTTAAAATTAAACTCACCATAATGATAAACCAATTATTCACAACTGTTAACTCAAAAAGTGTCACTGCAAAGGAAATAATGGCAATTACTGAACACAATATTACCGATACTGAAGCGAGTAATTAACCATTGCTGACTTGACTTTCCAGCACAAGTCCTGATACCTGTTTTAGACTAGGTCGACTTGAGAGCTCAGGTTTACTATAAAATTCTGTTGTCTATGCAAAGTCACTGGCACCTTGCCGTCTTGACAGATGATTGTTTGTTACATTGTGCTTCAAAAAAGGCATAATAACTAAAATCCATGGTGGTAGCGAATGTGACTCCCAATGTGCAATATCAATGCCTGTATCAATCATGTCCTGCTTACACATATCTTTGTACCATAGTAGAGGCCAATCCTATCTTTTACCCATCTGTATTTCACCAAAAAGGATGTATTTTGGAATTCTACCATCGCCCATCATCCTAATGTGTCCTGACCATCTAAGTCTATGAAGAGTGAACATGAAACAAACTGTCATACAACGAGATCTTTTCATAACTTCAATTTTTATGATTTTAGATAGTACAGGTATAAAAATGAAATAAATATAGTGTACATTTTTTTAAATAGATACTTTAGGTGTAAAAATCAACAAGTCAATCTTTTAAAATATCTAGACTACATGATGACATCCGATGGAAGATGTGACATATGAATAAAGAAAAGAATCATCACATCCAAGGACTCTTTTAAATATAAAGTTAACTGATATATAGAAAAACCGGAGGAAGTGGAGATGTTGGTTTTTAAAAGAATGAAGAAACATCATCTAAACTAACACAAAAGAGATGCTGATTTATAAACTATACACAACAATCAGTGTCTCTTGTACACAGTACAGAATAAAACAAACACTGAAGTATTGACAGACGCATGTATTATTACATCACTCATCAAAACAAGAAACAGAGGAATGGAATTTATAAGGGCATATTTCAATATCATTATGATAAAAGTATAAATAAAAAGTCCTTTCTCTGGAACCCACAGTGCAAACAACATAGAGGGAGACCTTAAAATACAAGGAGAAGAGAATTAAATAATTAGATGAATAACATAGGGAGGGCATGAAGTGAGCTGCAGAAGATAGCAAGAGATAAGATAACTTGGCTGAGTTTGTTGAGGACCTATGCTTCAATGGGGGATAAAGAGGATAAAGAGGAGGTTCTAGGAGGAGGAGAGAAAGAGGAAGGGGAGGACGATAAGGAAGAAGAGGAAGAAGAAGAAGAAAAAGAAGCAGCAGCAGCAGCAGCAGAAGAAGAAGAAGAAGAAGAAGAAGAAGAAGAAGAAGAAGAAGAAGAAGAAGAAGAAGAAGAAGAAGAAGAAGAAGAAGAAGAAGAAGAAGAAGAAGAAGAAGAATCAACAGAAGATGCAGAGTAGACAAATTTGCTTCATATGGGAAAATACCAAGAAAAGCAATGTTGAGAAAAATGTAAATGGATAAATTAAATAGTTGGACAACATATCATAATATAAGTAACATCAACTATATTAAAATATCAGAGGACAGAGAAGGAGTTGGAGAATCAGAATGTGGCCATGTCTGCTTCAGACCAGGCACTTGAAAAAGAAAAGAAGTTACTTTCTGAACTGAAGTAATGTCTGAACTTTCATTTTCCACAGATTGCAAATTGCCAAAATATACTAAAAAGAATCCACCTTTCTTACCTCCGGAAATGAAGATGTTGTCAAAACTGTTCAGGTAGTAGTAGCCAGATTTTGTGGTGTTATCATACTTGTAAAATGATTCCACACTGGAATTTCTGAATCACAAAACAAAATGGCAGTATTATACTTTCATCTGCCCAATTCTCATCACAGAAGGATTCATTTACTAATATATTTTTTATTGACAAATATATAGATGTAAACAAATTGTAACATTTCAAAATGAAATTCTATAGAAAGAAATATTCAGAATGCCTTGGTCAGATGAAAAAATAAAACGCAAAGCAATGAAAATGCTAAACATTATGCACAAATAGTTCCTAGATATATTCACAGTTCATTAGCTGACATTTGTAGGTCATATTGAGAATAGCCTGGAAACATAAAAATGGAAGGGCCTGTGGTAGTCTCAGAACTTCGGAGATAATCTGAACAGATTACTAAATAATACAAATATATAAAAAAAACATCTAGAAGCATTTGAAAATAGGTAAGGAAAGTAATAATTCCTTTTACATGCCATGAGACCAACTGGCATTTGATTGGCTTAGAAAGAAGATGAGGCAGGGGTCAACAACACAAATATAAACACAGAATATAAAAGATAAAAATGTATAAGACAAGGGAACGAGCAACAGACTGATAGCTTTTGTAGCAGGCTGTGACAGGAGTGACGTTCTGGACAGGACCTGCAACATGGTGGCGATGATGAGATGTAAAGAATGAAATGGTTTTGTTCAATAATTACATTTAACATTGCCTTTTGTTAGAACATGGAATAATTACTTCTACCGATTTAATCCCTCATGTACAATAATCCTATTTAATGGTGACTTTTTGAAAAAAATTAACTTATTTCCAGCGAACTAATTCTCCATGCTCGTCATATATAATTGTCTCATTACAAAAATAACTACTTATACTGAATTAATTCTTCATGCAAAAACAATCATATTTAATAGTGTCTTTTAAAAAAACGAAATGACTTCAATTTATTTAATTCTTCATGTACAACAACCATATATAAAAGTATTCTTTTAAAAAAACTTTAAAAATCTTCTTCAGGCATTTGTTGACCGGGTTAAACTTCTCTGGTGAAACTGCATTCAATGTTGCCTGCATCTTCTAGGTCATGAAAACATCTACTTCTACAGACTAGAGTCTTTGTGTATTACAGTCAATGTTGGCTTTGATAAAATATATCTAGCAGCACTACTAACTTTCTTCAGTGCACAGACAGTTACATTCAGCATTGTCTTTCAGATTTTGTCCTATGTTATAGCTGGTGAATGTTGCTTAGGGGGTTAGTGAACACAGTTTCACAATGTCCCAACACATTGAGTCAAGGGTTTGAAATCAGCCACAGGCGATTTTGGATCAGGTCGTGTTGTGTTGATTTCTACTGTATCATAGTTGGCCATTCAGAAAGCAATGACAAACTAGTGAACATAAAATTGCCTCAATCAATCAATCAATCAATCAGGTGCCGTCTCCGCAATGAAGGTTGGCTGCAATGGATCTCCAACACTGTCTGTCTCTTGCCTTGACTGTACATTCTGTCAGGCTGATGTTCGTCCATCTCTTGATGTTATCCTCCCACTTGTATCGTTGTCTACCTCTTGCCCTCAACCTTGCCTTCCAATATGGTTTTTATAAGAGTATCATGTCTTTTAACATGGCCAAAATATTTCACTTGTCTCCTCTTTATTTCTTTCATCAACTTTCTCTTCATTCCCAGTTTTCCAAGGACCTTTGCATTTGATTGTTTTTGTTTCCAAGAAATACGACCTATTCGTCTGTATATCCACATCTCCAGGGCTTCTATGCGACTTTCTAGTTGCTTGTTCAATGTCCAGGCTTCCGCGCCATACAGTAGCGTGGAATATACGTAACATTTGACAATTCTAATTTTTAATGCATTATTAATCTCTCCAGATGTTAATACTGATTTCATGCCGTTGAAAGATAAGAGAAACTTGTTACTTGTTCTAGTATCTGCCCGTTTACTGTGATGTTCATTGATGACCTTTCATTTCACTGCTAATTATCATAGTTTTTGTTTTTTGGATGTTAATATCTAAGCCACATTCTGCACTGTGCCTGTTTACTTCTTCCATTAGGTCTTGCAACTCTTGCTCACTTTCTGCTAGTAACACAGTATCGTCAGCATATCTAAGATTGTTTATGATTCTTCCATTGATGCTGAGTCCAGGCATTTCAGCTTGTTTAAAAATTCTTTCTGTGTATAGGTTGAAGAGGCGTGGGGACAGTACACATCCCTGCCATACTCCTCTTTTTATCTCTATCGGTGACGAATAGTTATTACAGCATCTAATAGACACCACTTGTTCCCAGTACAAGTTACTAATAAGTCTGATGTCCTTTCCATCTACTCCTATATCTTGCAGGCATGTAATTAGTCGTTCATGTTGTACTCTATCAAAAGTTTTCTTGTAGTGTATAAAACAAACATATATACTTGTTTGAACTTCTATATATTTTTCAATTAACATCCTCAAACAGATAACTGCTTCTCTGGTGCCGCTGTTTTTGCGGAACCCAAATTGTTCTTCAGCTACTTCCTCATCTATTTTATGTTGAATTCTTTCTTGTAAGACCTGAGTAGTATCTTAGTTATGTGGCTTAAATTGCCTAGAAAATCACAAATAGCCAACAACTGTTGGGGTTGATCGCAATGTCCTGTAATATTTATACAATTAACTTTTAACTTATGTCATGAAATATGTCATATTAGACATGTCTAAAATATGCAGCAATCATTTTCTATCTTTCTGTTTTAAGCTACAAAAGATCTATTCCTACTAAGTTGGTGCCTCTATGTAAGTTAGTCATTTCACTGTTGTCTTTTTATCTTTTATGTTGCAACATATCTAGTTCTCTATTGCTTAAAAAAGTTTTAATACGAGAGAGAATTGACTTCATTGCACCGAGTTTTATCCCTTATGGCTTGGTGTCTTTCCGCAGGGCAATCTGCCGAAAACATCACATACAGCATGATCTCCGTAGCTCCAGCGCTACTCCCAGGAGTCTCCAAGAAAAATGCACGAGTGAAATGAAATACCTAGCTCGGAATCAAACCCACAACCTTCAAAGTGCGAAGCAGACGGCTTAACCACTTCTCCACGGAGACTCCCAGTTCTCTATTGCTGCTGACATCTACTGTAGAACAATAACACTGAGATCAACAACAACTTACTGGCAGCAATTCTTTAAATTGATATCCAGGAATATTTCCATGCCAATAATTGCGTAAAAATAATAGACCACCACAATACATATGGCCAGGCTGTGGAAGAATCAGAATCTTTGCTTATTTATTGATAAGTTCAGAAATAACTCACATGATGTTCAACTATTTAGCTCTGACAGTGCAGCTGTGTATTAAACATTGCTTCACAACAACACAGATAACAATGTCAATAACGTTAACAACAGGCATGATAGTAGTGCCTTTTGCATGCCTTAAGGTGCATTAGGCATACAGCACTAGATCTGTATTTTTATAGACCAATCAGAACTCGGTTCATGATATGATCAATATCATGCCAGCTGCCTTTACTTTCCAAGATGTTTTCTGGTACGTGTTTCAGCCTGGAAGCCCAGGTCAATTAAAAAAAGTATGCTTCGATGTGGATTTGAACCCATGATGACCGGGTAGCAGGCACACATCTAGCCACTGGCCTACTGTGGCTCTCAATGACATAGTTCATGGTAGCTCCCCTTGACATAGTACAGTTCATGGCAGCCCTCCATGACAGTCTTCTAGTCTCTATTTCCTTCTTCTCCTTCTGTGAGTGCCAAATAATACTATGTGTGTTTATTTATGTAATTGTCTCCATGACATAGTACAGTTCAATTCAATCATGACCCAGCATCCATTATACAACCACATTTAATACATCAAACTTTGAAGCATGATTAGAAATGAGCCATACTGTCTGTCTGATGACAATTGTATGTTGCCTTTCTGATGACAATAACATGTTGTCTGTCTGAGGACAATAGCATGTTGTCTGTCTGATGACAATAGTGTGTTGTCAGTCTGATGACAATAATGCATTGTCTGTCTGATAATAATAGTGTTGTCTGTCTGATGACAATAATGTGTTTTCTGTCTGATGACAATAATGTGTTTACTGTCTGATGACAATAGCATGTTATCTGTCTGATAACAACTGCATGTTGTTTGTCTGATGAAAATTAAAGCTACATAGTACTTTACTAACATGTTTTAGCAAGTGTAGAATGCTTACCTGATCAGTTTTGAGAACAGCACAAATAGAGTGCCTAATACATCTCTGTATCTTTTCTTTATCTTAAATAATCTGAAAGAGTAAATGATCAACAGGGCATTAAGTCAGGAATTATTTTTGTATGTGTACATTTCATCTTCAAGGATTCATCCGTTTGCTTTAGTTTATGTTGTGTGACTTCCACACCTGACAAGATGCAGCTAAATATGAAAGGCAATAAAGTGTGCAACCTAATGTTATGTCTCTCATTTATGTTAACCTCTGCATGTCCAGGTCACTACAGCCTTTTAACTATGGGTTGGAAAACTCAATATATTTAAAAAGTTATTTTTTTAAGAATCATTCAAAGCAAGAAAACAATTAGAAATGTCTTAATTAACATTGTGAAATAAAAATATTACCTGAGAAGGCGGAAAGGTCGCAACACCATTACATAATAAAAGGAATTCTCAAATATTTCACCGAAGACACCTATCACACTGACAAGGGTGACCAGGAAGTCAAATCTGCATAGAAGATAATCAACACATCTGGTGAGATAATTAGATTTAAACATAAAAATACAACAAAATAGCATATGTATGAGCCAAAAACACAGCCAAAAGATTCATCATCATCCTCACATGCCTTGCCCACAAGCTTGGGTGGTCATGGTTCACCATCTAACACAATAACCTGTATGTGTTTTTGTCTCTTGTCTTGCCTTCCCCTTGCTATTTTCCCATTAATTATGCCAGTTGTCACTCAGTTTTCAAGTTTATTTGTCCTCATAATCAGCCCAAATAATCTTCACTATCTGCGTCTAATTTCTCTAATCAATTTACGATTTTCATTTGTTTCTTGAAGTACGATCTCATCTGTTTTCTTTTCACTCATCTCTCATCTTTTTTCTCTCGACTCATCTCTCATGTTTTTCTCTCGACTCATCTCTCAACTATTTTTATCTCCACTTATCTCTCATCTGTTTTCTCTCCACTCATCTCTCATCTGTTTTTCTCTTCACTCACCTCTCAACTGTTTTTCTCTCCACTCATCTCTCAACTGTTTTTCTTTCCATGCATCTCTCATCTGTTTTCTCTCCACTCATAATTCTGTGCATTTTTCTCAGAAACCACCTTTCCGCTGCTATTAGATGTTTCTAATCTAATTCAACGACTCAAAATCAATAGATTACAATTGAAAAAAAAAATATACACACCAAAAGTAATCTTATACTGATTAACAAACATGTGACAACAGAAGAATGCCTTTTTAATGCTATAGAAAAAAAAAACTGTTACAGCTGCTGCAATTTCAACAAAATTGTTATTAAAGCTACCAATTTACACATTATGTGAACAGAACACAAAGTGTGCCAGATGGACACACAGGTGATCTATTACAGCAAAATGATCCATAGTAAATATAAAGGTAAAATGATAAATACACATTACAAAGCTGAGACATATGACTTACACATCCCATCCTTGCGTGAAATAGTCCACAGGTCCTCTTCCAAGGATCTTTATCACAGCCTCAACGGAATATACTGAAAGAAAGGACCAGTTTTATAACGGTGTGACAAGGATTTAAAGATGAAATATTAACTGATTCAGTGCCATGGGATGATCAATCATCTTAAGCAACTTCCCGTATCTGCCATGAGCTTATATGTTGCCGAAATGTTGTCATTGCGTTACAATACAACATGTCTGCTACCATATTAACAACTTCTAAGTAGTAACCCTACTTCCCATTTTCTGCCATCCATTTTTGTTTGAACCAGACTTACTATTTGTTTGGCACAAAATCTGTTAAAAACATGATTTTAAATTGTCAACAGTGAAATATCCTCCCAAAGAAATAAAGAACACAAAATAACACTAAAGGAAAACAGTGAGGCAACAGGCAAGAAGTTCCTCCTAGTGCACATAACAATATGAAATGTTAAACAAATCCAAATAATAAAAACACAAAATATGGGTACAGGTGTTGATCGGATCACTTTTCAGATCCCAAGTTAAGTATTCCTATTATTTAGTTTTTCTAGTTGATAAACACTTAGGCAGAAACAATCGCCTGCATGTGTGCGTGTTCTTCCTTATGTTGAGCTTTCTAGTCATATTTTATGTTTTTATTCAGACTTGGCACCAGCCAACCTTCTTTTTGTGAATTATTAACCACATCCATCCAGTGCCTTGCCAGCTGGTGTGGGCAATCGTGCCTCTCCACAAATTACAATCTCCAATGACATGGATCAATTCGGGATTTGTGTGTGTGTGTGTGTGTTCTTCCTTATGTTGAGCTTTCTAGTCATATTTTATGTTTTTATTCAGACTTGGCACCAGCCAACCTTCTTTTTGTGAATTATTAACCACATCCATCCAGTGCCTTGCCAGCTGGCATGGGCAATCGTGCCTCTCCACAAATTACAATCTCCAATGACATGGATCAATTCGTGTGTTGACTCCCTTCCGTGCCATGACACAAGACTGTCAAGAATCTTCCTCAATCTCTCTTTCCCCAAATCTTTCCGGTTGTCACAACATGTTCCAGTTGTTATTTTCTCATAACCTGGCCAAAAAACGATGACTGCCTCTTTCTGATGTTTGTGATAAGTTGTCTCTGCGACTCAGCTTCCCTTAAAACATTCTGATTGCTCTTTTTGGCTGTCCAATTAATTTTCAGCATTCTTCTATAAAACCACATCTCCAAGGCTTCGAGGGATTTTTTCGCCTCTTTACTAGTTGTCCAGGATTCACAGCCGTATGTTAGAACTGGCGTTATGTAACAAGCAATAACTCTTTTTATAACTTTCATGGACAGTAACTTATTGCACAAAACGTTCTTCATTTGATAGAATGCAGTTTTTGCTTGTCCTATTCTGCTCTTTATCTCAGTAATGCATCTTCCATCTGATGTTATCCATGTGTCTAGATATCTGAAGTTCTGCACTTGCCCAAACATAATGTCCTGTACTTATTGCACATTTAGGCACAATCTGTTTTTTTTAAAAATATCACCATGACTTCTGTCTTTCTATTATTTCAAACTAAGGCCCAGTATTTTACTTTCTACAACCACTGTATCTATCATTTCCTGTAGATCTTTCTGGCTTGCTGCTATCATATTAACTACATGATTTCAAATTCCCAACAGGGAAATATCCACACAATGAAATAAAGAAAACACAATAACACTAAAGTGATACAGCGGAGGAACAGGCAGGAAGTTCCTACTAGCTATAACATAACAGTAACCCAAAACAGAAGAAAGAAATAAGTAACATACACATATCACAATAGAGGTCAGCATGGCTGAATGGGTAAGAGCCCTCACTCTTAAACTTTGGGTGTGTTGATGGTGACACCTACACCAGTCAGTTAGACTAAAATGTTGACTTCTCGTCCTTGACAGGAGGACATAAATTACAAGTACCTAAGAAGTCAGTGTGCCTGATGATAAGGGACATTGGTAATAGGGAAAGCTATCTTCCACACAAAAATCATTCCCGCATTAACTACACTCAAGTCTAAAACATGGGAACTAACGGGGGAAAACAAAAATATCACATTAAAAAATGATTACCAGAACAACAGAGAATACCTTATGTAACATTACATAACATGTAACATTCCACACCATGCACAATACTGGATATATGGTTAAAAATCAACCCTTTTACACCTCACGGCAAAGGTAGCCTTGCGCAAGATGAAAAACATACTGACCAATAAAAAGATATCAACTGAAACGAGAAAAAGAGTATTGAAGTGCTACATAGAACCTGTACTTTTATATGGATGTGAAGTGTGGACATTGAGCAGACAAGCTGAAAAACATTTGATGGCTGCAAAATGTGGTTTCTGAGAAAAATGCAAAGAATACCATGGACAGACAGAAAAACCAATGACCAAGTACTACAGGAGACAAATGACAATCATAAATTGATTAGAGAAATTGGACGTAGACAGTCAAAATTGTTTGGATATGTTATGAGAAGAAATGGATTGGAGAACTTAGTGACAACTGGCAAGATCGAAGAGAACAGACCAAGAGCAAGACCGAGAGGAAAATACCTGGATGGCTTGGCCACATGGCATGGATGAGACAGGAACACTGAGCTGATCCACAAATCTGGTGATCGAGTGAAATGGCGAGTCATGACCATCCACGCTTTCTGGCATGGCACATGATTGATTGATTGATGGTGTGATAAATAAAACAATTGTAAACTAAAGTAATTACTTAGTGGGACATTAAGGCACCTACAAACACATGGCAATATAAAAAGGTAAACACTTTAAATGTACATGCAATTATAAATAAAGAGCCTTCATTCATGCCTTGAGGCGTAATGGGTATATGGTGCTAGCCCCAATATTTTTATAGACCAATCAACCCTCGATGGGACATGTGGTTAATATTAATTTACTTCCCAGAACATTTTCTGTTGTCCATTTTAGGCTGTGTCAATCTGGGAGCCCAGATCAATTTAAAAATTAAAATCTAAGAAACTCAATTAAAGTGATGCAAATTACATAAATATATTATACAGAAAGAAGTAAAAAAGTAAACAACTTTAAAGTGCAATAAAACTGTTGTCATTATACTCCAAATATTACAATAAATCCACCACGACCGTACACTGTAATGCATAGAATCTACTTCCATGGAAATAATTTTCCCTACATCATGCACATATCAAAGAATACTTACTACAAACAAATATAATGGAGATCCAACTGGCAGTGAAATTGTAGTTTTTCGCACTCACTGCTTCAGCTGAAAGAAGAAATAGTATTCTCATGAAAAACAAAGAAATATGGTTAAACAAATGAACCACTGGAGACACAGGAAGAAAGTATAAAAATATATGCCTGGCTTCCACCGAAGCCAGATGTTTGGTTGGTTGGCTGTGAATCCTCTAAAAGACTGTGAATGTTCAATCTGATGTAGGACATCTAACCCCTCCAAAGGCTTTGCATCTGTTGGAGTAAGGTTGTGTAGAAGCTATTCTCTGGACCAGTACCAAAGTACCATCTCCACTGGAGTTGTTTTGCAGAGGTCTCCTTACCCTCACCAAGCCCAGAAACCAGTGAGGTGTGCATGATTAGTGCTGGAACTTCACATCAACGGAGAGGCTCATTAGCATGTAACCAGGTCAGGATTCGGCACAGGGCATAAAGACTGGTTGGGATGAAGCCAAGGTTGGTCATGTTTCCTCCAACGGTTATTTAATTGTCAATAGATTCCAACTCAATGCCCAGGGACAGTGACTAAGCTAGATAAATATATAAATAATACAAGTCTGAAGCAGAAGCCTGCCCATTCAAGTCATCTGAGCCCTGAAAAGGGTTTGCGTCTATTGGAGTGAGATTGGTGGTGTAGAAATCTTCTCCTGATCTGACATCAAAGTACCACCTATATAGGGGTTGTGTTGCAGAGGTCTCCTTTGCCTCTCCAAGCTCTGAAACCAGTGGATGTCACTCTTCAGAGAATCATATTAGGATGTGACCAGGTCATGATTCATCACAGCACATACAGACTGGCTGGGGTTAGGCCTGGGCTCTTTGTATTTCAGCGGGCGTGTTGGTGTAGTTATTAGGAAGCTGCATCGGCAATGTGATGAGAACAGTCAGATGTGGGTTTGACACTTGAATTTTTCGTCTCGCTAAGTGAGGAAAAGATTGGTCACATATTCCTCAATGCATTAGGGCTTATGAAATGTGATGGCCCTATCACATCCCAGACCCCAGCAGGAAATTACTTCAAGAGGAATTTTAAAAAGTGTAATTAGGTTGTTCATTGTCAACAGACTTTACCAAATGCCCAGAGAGAAGTCACACAAGTTAACAAAATGATTAATATTATTATGGGGTTTAGGGAAGGCCAAATGTTCGAAGATTATATATATATATATATATATATATATATATATATATATATATATATATATATATATATGAAATGAAATGTTTTGCATATCCTTTACAGGACATCGCTGTCAACAGCAGCATCTTTCAGCTGTCTGTTGATTTCTTGGCAAGATTACGCTCAGTAGTTTGCCATTGCTTTCTGAGCGGCCGGCTCAGTTATCTCGCAAGTCACCAGCGGGGGTCGAACCGCTTCCAGCTCTCGCCCGCTATGAGACTCTGCGTGATAAACGGGATTATGGAGAAAGTGTTGTAACCCCTTGGCCAGAGAGACCGATATATATATATATATATATATATATATATATATATATATATATATATATATATATATATATATATATATATATATATATATATATATATATATAAAACCCTTTACAGGGCAAAACGTCCATTTGCGGCCGATCGCTTAAACGAGCAGATCGGCTGAAACCGCCCGATACTATTATGCATTGTAAAAACACGATCTCTCGGCTTTCCGACACTAAAGACGGCTACTTTCGCTTTCGCCGATAGCTTGACAACGTGGCCGCCATTTGTAAGCGCCTACTATGAATTTGAACAGACTTTTACGGACTTTTTTGGATAGTTTTCGGGATTTTTACGCTTAGTTTTTCAAAATGGATTTTGGCGATTCTTCAAGTGATAGCCGAGATTTCGCTAGGTTCAATTTAAGTGACATTAAAGGGCACGAAGTTGACTTTTAATCGCAGCTAGATATCAGTGAAAAGCATTACATTGCATTTTAGCCGTGAGTCGAGCTTTAAAGAAATTGATTATGATTCTGAAAATGTGTTTGTAAATTGCTGTATAGATGACGGAAAATCAAAAACAATATGCTGTATTTCGTAAATATTTGTGTTCATATATGGATTACCGACAACAATCACGTGAGTAACATATTCTGCATGCTTTTCCCTTTATTGTGTTGTTTATTTAATTAGAATCGGTTGACTAACACATTATTTGTGATGTTTTTACTAACGCAACCCAAAATTTTACCGAACCTGAAAAAATCTTGCCTGTTCAGGGCTAAAAGATCTGCCCTGTAAAGGATTAAAAGCACATCATATACAGTACAGTAGTGTACTCACTTGAAATCCGAACTGTCTCTATCACAATCCACAAAAAATTCCCAGCAATAATAACATCTGCAAAACAACAAATCAATTTAATGAGAAAGTAAATATAATTTAATAATAGATGATAAATGACAGGCATTGACATATACTGGGTCACAACAAAATAATGTAGCATGGCCAGCTTCCTTCCTTGTCATCATTCACTGTCAGAAAAACAAAAAAAAAACTCTTTAATATCCATTTTATGAGACTGGCCATAGCAGTGCAAAGTATTATGAACTTATGGCACAACATCAGTAAACAAACTAAATTAACAAATAAAATAAGTTGCATAAAATTTACAGGATGTCACAGTCAACACCAACATTTTGTGGCTGCTTGTGATCTCTTGGCAAGTTTATGTTCAGCACTTTGCCATTGCTTTCAGAACAACCGGTACTCATACCATTTGATAAAAACTAATGCAAGGCGGTGTGCTGCCAAATCGCCCACAGCTATGTTTTTAAAGCAGAATGTGGGATTATGAACTGCGTCTGCAACCCCTTCGCCGTAGAGCTGGAAGTGACATTTTAAAAACATGATTTTTCCTGTAACAAAACACGGATGTGAGTCACGGACCACTTCACAATCATTAATGAAGAAATTCAGGACTTTGGAACTTAAATGTTACAAAAAAGTTCTTAAAATATTGTGGATCAAGTAGAAGAAAAACACTGACATTCTAAAAGATATGAATATCAAAGAAAACCAATTCATAAACAGCATCATATCTGGAAAATGAAATATTTTAACCATGTTATACATCACAATGATGTGGAAAGAAAGGTGATGTGGAAAGAACGGTGATGTGGAAAGAACAGTGATTTGGATTTGGAAAGAACAGTGATGGAAGGCATTATCATGAACTTCATATCTCTTTCCCCCCCCCCCCCCCCCCCCCCCCCCCCCCCCCCCCCCCCCCCATGCCTACATTGCAAACAAAATAGGTGTATAATTCCAACGCTTGAAATTTCACAAGGGAGATGGGGTTATCCTTTGCGTGCTTTATTCTCATTATCTTTGTCTTTTTCCAACTGAATATTTAAGCCTAATTGTTGTGATCTCCCATCCAATGTTGTTACTTTACTCTCTATCTGATTTTGTATGTAAGATACTCTCCTAAGGATGCAAGCCCTTATTTGGAGCTCAGATTACCTTAATGCCAATGCACTGGACTTAAACTCATAATCTTCCTGAGAATTCACAAACAGCAATAGATACAAACACCCGTTATGGATTCCTATACAAACATGAGGTCAGGACAATAGAAAATTAACATTACAAACCAATCGTAAAGTCAACATGAGACATGAATTTTATATGTAAATAAGTGGTTAAGGAAACAAGAATAACTCAGCCAACCAAGATAACAGCGGGCTGGTCTGGATCACTTACTGACCTCCTTTCAATGAGGAGGTTAAGTTGAAGAGAGGTTGAGGAATTATGCTCAATTGAGGATAAAGGGCAGAATAGAATAAAATAAATGGCATTAACATAACTTAAAATGGTAAACAATAACCACAAATACCACTTACAAATAAGATAATCAAAAACTTTCCACCTTGCAAATCTGTTTAAACCTGAGGATATGAAAAGAAATGACATATTTAGGAAAAAAAAACTTATCTGCATAACAAGTGTAGTTACAATGGACTACACAATGACAACTGAGCATCAAATAAATATCCCAATAGTTAAAGTTAGTTGCATATTCTTTACAAGACGTTGCCGTCAACACCAGGATCTTTTGCTGTTATGATCTCTTGGAGGAACATCCAAGCTGCTTGGTTATGCAGATGATATAGATGTTATAGGGGAAATTGAACAAAAGACATTGGAAATATTGACTCACTTAAAGGAAAAAGCCAAACAGATGGGGCTGGTTATCAACCAAGATAAGACAGAATTTATGGTAATTTCAAGAGAAGGAATGGCTAAAATCTCTGGCCACATACAAATAGATAATATGACCATTAAAAGAACGGAAACATACAAATACCTGGGTACAATCTTCAACTGCTCCAACATCATAAGGGAAGAAATACAAACTAGAAACAATTCTGGAAATAAGATATACTATGAACTACAACATCTACTAAAATCAAATGCGCTATCTCGTAACACCAAAATCACAATATACAAAACACTGATCAGACCAGTTGTGCTGTATGGCTCTGAAACCTGGAGTACAACGAAAGGAGACGAAGCCTTGTTACAAACCTTTGAGAACAAAGTTTTAAGATGCATCTTTGGACCCATTAGGGATACACAAATTGGAGAGTGGAAAAGAAGAAGTAACAAAGACATTTATGATCTGTTTAAGTTCCCGCTAATCACTGGTATCATGAAGGCTAATAGACTACAATGGCTGGGGCATATAGAAAGAATGGAAGATAATAGGGAAACAAAACTCGCTTACACTCAGGAAATAAATGACCCTAGACCCCGAGGTAGACCAAGAAGACAGTGGAGAGATAATATATATACAGACCTACAAGCACTTGGAATCAACGACTGGCAAGAGAAGGTCAACCAGAGAGACGAATGGAGACGGATTGTATCTGCAGCAAAGAACCTCAATGGCCCAGAACGCTGAAGAAGAAGAAGAATGATCTCTTGGCAAGTTGATGTTAAGTAATTTGCCATTGCTTACTGAACGACTGGCACACGTACCATTTCGTAAAAAACCAACGCAAAATGCCAAATTGCCCACAGGTGTGTTTCGAACTGGGTCCGTAACCCCTTTGCCACAGAGCAATATCCCAATAGAAGCAACAAAAAAAAAAAAAAAAACTGAAATCCAAATGTAAGTTTCTCAAGTAAATAAAATAGCAAATTTAATATGAAAAAAAATAATAATAATGTGTGCATATATATATACTCTTTTACTTTTGTTTATTTCCAGTTATTTGTAAAAAGTGTGTTTATTTTACATTATTTAATTAAAAATTATATATTTATTGTTTGGTTATTAGTTTTATGATATTCTTTTACAATCTGTATTTACAATATTATAGAATGTATAAATTGGAAATACTGTTTACAGTCGGATAATGTGCAAAAACTGCTAAAATGTATTGTTCCAATGTGCGATTTTATCTAAAATTACGACTTTATTCCAGATATAGATATTAACTATGACTTTATGGGTCACAAGAGATTACAAAACGGACTCGTGCTCTTTGAGTGCAATTTGATCTAACAAACTGAGGATAGGAGACACAGGCATAAAATGCAGTCACTTACTGCGGGACGTACCTCGTATTACAGATGCGGAAACTGTGACAGAGATTGTCACTCTCGCATTGGACGATACAGTCACCAGGGGCGCTGTCAGGTGCCTCCCCAGCGGCACAACTCTATAGTCTTACAGGACTGAAAGAGACCTACTACTACTACTACTACTATGCACCACAAGTATACTGCAATAATGCTACTTGACATTTTAAAAGTAAAAAGTAAAGGATAATTTTACCCGCCATGAGGCAGCGTATTGGGTATATGGTGCTGGCCCCATATTTGTATGGACCAGTTATCTGATGGATTGATGTGGTCTATATCATATTGACTGCCTCTACTTCCCTAGACATTGTCTGGTACCTATTTTCAGACTGGGTCAACCTGGGAGCCTCGGTCAATTAAAACAATCTGCTTTGATGGGGATTTAAATCAATGGCTAGCAGGCAGGGTGCTAGTCATTGTGCTACCACAGCTCCCTAATTGACAGTCTAGACAAAGTTAAATTGACCTATTTTATTTTTACCAACTGCACGCCCTTGTGTTACTGAGGTCCGCCAAGAAGAATTGTGATGATATAATCTTTTTTTGTTAGTTGCATATCCTTTACAGGACATTGCAGTCAACTCCAGCATTTTGTTTGCTGTTTGTGATTTCAACGATGATGATAGCAAATTTATGTTCAGTAGTTTGCCACAGCCGGTCTTCCTGGCCTAGGAGTTAGCAACTTTCTCCGTAATCTCGTATACTCTCGTGAGTAACGTGATGTGCAAGAGAACTGGTGGCGGTTCTAGCCACGTCGGTAACGTACAGGGTATGTGAGCCGGTCGCTCAGAAAGCAATGGCAAACTACTGAGCGTAATCTCGCCAAGAAATCAACAATCATCTGAAAGATGCTGATGTTGACAGCGATGTCCTGTAAAGGATATGCGAACAAACAAAAAAATTTGCCATAGCTTTCTAAACAACCAGCGCTAATACCATTGTATGAAAACCAACGCAAGGTGGTCTGCTTCCAAATTTCCCGCAGCTGTGTTTTTATTACGCCCATAACCCCTTCACCACAGAACCAGTTACCTACCACATGTGAAATAAGAGGCCACTAAGAAGGTTCCGGAGCTTCAATCCCTGTCTTGAAAGGCTGGCCGCGATCTTTCCTGAAAACAGGCCTACCTATCTGATGAAAGGTAGCGGAGTAGAGCATCTTTCAAATGTCCTATTATGGGGAGCCATGGCTGAGAGGTTATGGTCTCTGTGTCAAGCCCAGAAGCTACCGGGTTCGGTCCCAGCATAAGACTGGGAATTTCTCCAAGAACCTTTGGTATCTGATGACATCACATGTCCTCCTGATCCAAAACTGGGTAGTGAGATTGGTTACCAAACATTATAAGGGCTAAAAACAGAAGTTCCTGTGTGCAAGTTGAGCGCATAATAAACATCACATGGCATTCGGAAATAGCAAAGAGCAGGCAGTAAGGCCCCCTGCCCTGGCAAAATTGTTAGGAAAGAAAAGCTACCCAAGGATCACCATCATCAAGTGCCATGCCAGCTGGTGCAGGTGTTTATTTCTCTCCACAGATCTCGGTCTTTGGTGTTCTGGATCAATTCTGCTGCTGATATTCCTCCATGCCATTATCTCAATCCATCCAGCATCATTTCTCTTGGTCTTCCTCTGCCTCTTTTCCCTTTGACCTTTCCAGTTGTCAACCAAGGAAAGATGAAGGATTCTGTTTAGAGGAAACAAACCTTAAACAAATGATTGCTGAAGTTGGACTTATTGACCTTTGATTACATAAGTAGGCATGATGCACTCCTTTCAAAAGAAGAATGAAAAAAAAAAAAAAAACAGAAATGCCCTACAAGATAACAAATGATGTTGGGAGGAGGTAATTTCTCGTCACCTCCCCTGAAGTTCATGTTCTCTGCTGTGATGAAGAATGCTGAGGATCATGCACCTTGCACACTTTGATACTGAAAGAGAGTATAGAAAACGTCCATGATGATGGCAGACATTCAGCACCCAAGCCTTGCATTCACATTTGAAGACCTCACATATATGATTGAAATGAGTGTGCTGTTAGGCTACCGGAAAGGAATGAATGATTAAAATGAGTGAGCTGTTAGGCTACCGGAAAGGAATGAATGATTGAAATGAGTGTGCTGTTTGGCTACCAGAAAGGAATGAATGATTGAAATTAGTGTGCTGTTTGGCTACCAGAAAGGAATCCAAGTTATCATCACTTCCTAAAACCTTCATGTTGTATAAGAATGAACAACTTGTACATTGGGATAAGTACATCAACAATAGCTACCACATCATTCAGTAGGAACTCGATGAAACCAACTGCTAAAACTCAATTGTTAAATTTCCAGTGTTTACCATAGATTAACTCTTCTACACTGAAAACTGGGTTATAATAAATACAACTTAGCTGTGAAGCATAGCAATGAAAGAATGATATAGAATCAAGTCAGGGGGTCAGCATGGCAGAATGGATTAGAGTGCTTGTTCTAACAACTTCCGGTGTGCTGATGCTGATGTAATGGGTTCAACCCCTACACTGATCAGTTCACTTCTCATCCTTGACTTGGGGACGTAAATCACAAGTACCTCAGAAGTAAGAGTAGATTCACATGATGGAAAGAGATACTGGTCATAGGGAAAGCTGATCTACACGCAGAAATTAGTCCAGTGCACGTGTATGGACTCTGTCTAAATTCAAAGCGAAAGAACAAGGAAAAAAGAAGCCAAAATGAATGGCAAGATACGTGCCACTGAAAGATATATGCCACTGAAAGATATATGCCACTGAAAGATATATGCCACTGAAAAGTCCTGAGAATCATAAACTGTTTGAGTCATGCAGAAATAATTAAAAAGGTGAATAAACAGTTAATGGTGAAGCTGACAAATAAGAATGACATGCGCTGTATACATATCGATAATAACATATCTGTTCTATGAGATTTTAGATACAAATAAACATCACCAAATAATATTGACAACAGTTATCAGTTGAACATGCACAATTAAATATTTGCCTACCTCTAAATATGATATTGCATGGGTGCTTGAAATTGGAGGACCACAAATTTGAATCACTTTTCAGCTGTTATAAAAAATAGATGCACATAATTATAAATTTAGCATTTAAAAATGAAAAAGCTAGTCACAGAGATTGTTTTAGGGTGTGAAGTATTTTTTTTACTTGCACCTTGCCTCTTTACTCTCTCGATAGTTTGCTACATTATGCTTCAAAAATAACACAAAGCCTAGTAGAGAACTGAATTATAGAGACCATGTGCTGCCCATGCAGCATGAACCCTCTCCCAACTTGCCTAGTATACTCCAGAGGAAAGGTAACATCAATACATTTGCAACAAGACAAGCTGCAGAAGTTGCCATATCAGCAAAGTTAATTAGTTAGTTAGTTAGTCAACAGATCATGCTCACTGCACATCGAACGAATCAGTCCGTATGTGCTGGGATCCCCTCCTCAGCAAATCCTTCAGCGTGTAGCGGCTCACGACACCAGTTCTGTGTTGGTTTATTAATCTTCTTTGGCTTCCTGCATAGTCTTCTTGTTTGGCCACACCTCTTTTAACTTGCTGTTCTCGCAGCCTGACCATGGTTGTAGATTCACAGTCATCGCTTGGTTCTCGTAAACGACTTACTTCTGTAGAGCATTCAGAATGTCTGCCTGGTTCATGGCTCGTCCGTCTTATACACTAGCCCTACCTGCAAGCCTGTCAGCCTGCTCATTTCCTTGTACACCCGCATGCCCTGGCATGAAAATGGAACTAATCTTTGCCAACCGAGACAGCAACCACTATCTTCGGACCCACCCCCATCTCTATCTTCCTGAGCATACTCATTGAGTCACTAAGGAAACATGCCTGATTGAATGTCTGTGTCTCGAGCCATGTTACTGCTTTACTTATTGCGATGACTTCCATTGTCAGGCCACTTGTGGTCAAAGCAAAAGCACCAGACTCATCCTTCACAATTTTCCCTTCGGCCTGTGCCGTAAGGCGCATGAACTTTTCACTCCTTGAACGACCGACCCATCCATGTAAATGACAGCATCATACTCTAATTCTAGAAGATCAGAGCCTGTACTTCCTCCTCCATAGCAGCTGGATTTTCTTGTCTGCCTTTCCTGTCTAGTTGGATGCACACTGAAAAGGATGTACAGAACTCTGTTGGCACTTGTACCTACTCCTCACCAGGTTCTAAGTCCTCAAGTGAACACACCTACTGAAGAATGTCTTCGGCTTGACGCATCCATGACTTTCCTCTTTTTATCCTGCCGCCCTTTACCTTCTTAATTTCACTATGCAGTGGATGTTGTGTGATTGCATTGACTCTGAGGTAGGCACGTGCTTGGCAAATTTGTATTCTGTCCAGAGTGGTTGGAACAAATGAACGTACGAACGAACAGACTTTATTTTCAAAGGGTAACAAATTGAGCACGCAGGCCCGTCTTACATTTGGCCCTTCCAATCACTCATCTTTCGTTCATCAGAGCATAGTACATTCACATAGGAAAAAAAAACATTGTCAAATGAATGTTGTAAACATAAACAGTGCATGTTACCATGTTATGAGACAAATCCCCCACCCACCCTTCCCTATCCATCCACGTGTTCCCCACATACACATCCACCACCAAACCACACACATACCCCCAGGCACATATAAGCCCCCATCCATCCACCCATCCCCCACCCACACACACCCCTACCTACACCATCTCCACACCCACATACCACACATCCCCAGGCACACATGCATGCACCCACCCACCGATCACCAACCCACACATCCTACCACCTTCACACATCTCCCCACACACATATATCCTCCACCCATCCCATAACCTACCAACACTCACCCACCCACATATCCTCCACCACCCACCCACACACCCCCAACCACCCAGCCAAACACACATCCCCCACTCACACACATATTCCCGCCAACTCATACATCCCGCACCTACCCACACATCAAAACAAGAAAATCAAGAAGGTAGCGCATCACCCTGCATGCTGTATCTCTTGTACGTCCAAGAATAATATGCATAGCTTCGTTCTGTATCCTTTCCATTTGCTTATGGCTGAGAGTCAGGATCGCCATCGCATACTCAAAAACAGAAATGACCAGACCCTCATAAAGAAGACATAGATTGTACTGCTCACAGTTTGCCGTCGCCACCACCCGTATTGCAGCCAAACCCCGCTTGGCCTTTGTTATCACCTGGTCTACATGCTCAGTATGCCAGATCAGCAAAGCAATGCTCTAACTGTCCGCCTATTGGAGCTTCGATCTTAGACCAGTTGCCAACCAAGGCTTAGGGCCTGGTCTGTCCTGGCACAATATTTAGTCTTTGGGGTGCCCTTCCCCACATGAGGATAAGGCTTGTACCCTCCCATTTAACTCCTCCACATGACATACAATTGGCAGCTTGATAGTGTAGTTGACAGGGAGCAATGCTGATAATGTTATGAGCACTGTCAAACAAGGGTTTGATACCTGCGTTTGTCACCTGTCAACAGTGGAAAATACTGGCCATCTATTCCTCTGTGCTTTCAGGCCTACAAAATGCAATGGCCTTAACAAACTCATAGCAGAAAACTGTTTCAGGACACATAAAAAAAAAAAAAATCACATAACATTTTTAGGAGACAAAAACGTAGTAACAGGTGCTACTAAAGACCTACCTTCCATTTTAACCTAACAACTTCGTAAATGTTGAAAAATTCATCCAAGGTCAACAGTCCTGTCTTACTAGTGTTGAGAGACTTGAACATCAGATAGTAATCTCTTCTGGCTGAAATATCAAGCAACAACATTAGACAGTGGTAAATATATAGACACACACATCACACACAGTGGTAAATATACAGACACACAGATCACACACAGTGGTAAATATATAGAGACACACATCACACACAGTGGTAAATATATAGACACACAGATCACACACAGTGGTAAATATATAGACACACAGATCACACACAGTGGTAAATATATAGAGACACACATCACACACAGTGGTAAATATATAGACACACAGATCACACACAGTGGTAAATATATAGACACACACATCACACACAGTGGTAAATATATAGAGACACACACATCACACACAGTGGTAAATATATAGACACACATATCACATACAGTGGTAAATATATAGACACACAGATCACACACAGTGGTAAATATATAGACACACATATCATACAGTGGTAAATATATAGAGACACACATCATACACAGTGGTAAATATATGGACACACATATCATACAGTGGTAAATATATGGACACACACATCACACACAGTGGTAAATATATAGACACACACATCACACACAGTGGTAAATATATAGACACACACATCATACACAGTGGTAAATATATAGACACACATATCATACAGTGGTAAATATATGGACACACACATCACACACAGTGGTAAATATATAGACACACACATCACACACAGTGGTAAATATATAGACACACACATCATACACAGTGGTAAATATATAGAGACACACATCACACACAGTGGTAAATATATAGACACACACATCATACACAGTGGTAAATATATAGAGACACACATCACACACAGTGGTAAATATATAGACACACACATCACACACAGTGGTAAATATATAGACACACATATCACCTACAGTGGTAAATATATAGACACACACACATCACACACAGTGGTAAATATATAGACACACAGATCACACACAGTGGTAAATATATAGACACACACATCACATACAGTGGTAAATATATAGAGACACACATCACACACAGTGGTAAATATATAGACACACACATCACACACAGTGGTAAATATATAGACACACACATCATACACAGTGGTAAATATATAGAGACACACATCACACACAGTGGTAAATATATAGACACACACATCACACACAGTGGTAAATATATAGACACACATATCACATACAGTGGTAAAAAGACACCACCCACCCACACACACACACACAGAGAGAGAGAGAGAGAGAGAGAGAGAGAGAGAGAGAGAGAGAGAGAGAGAGAGAGAGAGAGAGAGAGAGAGAGAGAGAGAGAGAGAGCATCACAGACAGTAGTAATGACCCTCTTTACATGCCCTGATGAGTATTAGTAAGTGCTCCACTTATTTATAGACCAATCAGCATTCAAGGAGTCATGTGGTCAAAGTCCTGTCAACATCACAGATTTACTTCCCTAGACATTTTCTGTTACCCATTTTAACCTGGGTCAACTTGGCAGCTCAGGTTAATTTTAAAAATCTGCCTTGATGCAAATTCAAACCTATGGCGTGCAAAGCTACTACGCATTAATGGCAATAGGGGTATAAAAGATTGAAGCAACAACTCTAGATAGTAACAAAAAAAGGACCCTTTCACTCGCCATAGGTGCCTTGGAAATTCAGTGCTACTCTCATTTGTATAGACCAGCATTCAGTAGGTGATGTCCAATTGCCAGTATCACACTGGCTGCCTTAACTTCCCAAGACATTTCCTGGCATACATTTCAAGCTGAGTCAAACTGGGAACCCAGGCATATTAAAAACATTCCATCCCGATGCAGATTTGAACTCATGACTCCTGGGCTGGCAGGCAAGCATAATTCTAGACATTCCATTTTATTGGCACCTTGCCGTCTAGACAGACGATGGTTTGTTACATTGTGCTTCAAAAAGGCATAATAACTACAACCCATGGTGGTAGCGATTGTTACTTATCAGACCAATTCATGCTGTAAATGTTCGTCCACAATGGATGCATGTGAATACATGGTCATTTTCACCATCATGCACCATCTTACGTCTCCCATGCTCAGTGTATGACCTATGTGCAATCATTTTCTCCTTTGTCTGTATTCCTTTTCTGATATTTGCCCTTCATGCAACACGTTCAGCGGCGACTTTCTCCAAGTGTCCATTATCAATGCCTGTATCAATCATGTCCCGCTTACACACATCTTTGTATCGTAGTAGAGGCCGACCCTGAGATCTCTTATCCATCTGTAATTCACCAAAAAAGATGTCCTTTGGTATTCTACCATCATCCATCCTCCTAACGTGTCCTATCCATATAAGTCTACGAAGACTGAGCATGAAACAAACTGTCACACAACCTGATCTTTCAAATACTTCAGTAATTGTGATATTATCTTGCCACATAATACCAAGTATTATTCGCAGACACCGCATATGAAAGCTGTTTAAAAGACCAGGGATGGAGTTATACCTCTCCATAGCACAAAGCCTGGGCTGAAATATAGAGACCATGTGTTGCCCATACAGTATGATCCCTCTCTCAGCTTGCCTAGTTCACTCCAGAGGAAAGGTAACATCAATACATCTGGAACAAGACAAGCTGCAGAAGCTGCCGGATCAGCAAGGCAATGTTGTAACTGTCCATCTGTCGGAGCTTCGATCCTAGACCAGCAGCCAACCAAGGTTTAGGGCCTGGTCTGCCCTGCCATGACATTTTGTCTTTAGGTTGCATCTTTTACCCTCCCAATTGCGTTCCTCCACCAGAAGCAGTTGGCACAATGTGGGGTGTTGGATTTGGTAAGCGCTTCCCAACATTCGGCACTAACAGAAAGCAAGTAGTACCTTCCACTGTCATACGGTAGCTCAGTCATATCTGACTAAGACCTGACTTTAAACTCTAGATATGGATAACCATAATTAAGGCATACATACAAGGGGCTTCAAATGAAAACTTTATAGTGTGACAGAAATTACAATAACCACATTATTATCAGGTAACCTGTCAATATTGTTGTTAAGGATGTCAAGAGTACTCAGCATGTGATATCACAGTGCAGAAGAAGATGGTGACATTATAATGACAGTTTAAAGATGGCTGTCCCACTTTTGACATTCACCAAAGAGGATTAGTGTTCTGTTATCCATATTTTTATCAGTGAAAGGGTAAAACCTAAAGAAATTCATCAGCGAATGAAGGTCCACTATGGTAGTGCATGCCTGTCAGTCCAGTAAGTGTATGAATGGAATAGGAAGTTTCAAAACGGCATGATAATTTTTTTCTACAGGAATCCAAGCACATTATCAGCACTAGAGGACTTGCATTGAACGCAGTGGTGACTACATTTAAAAAAATGATACATTTATTCTTTACTTTTTATCCCCAGAATATCGTCACCAAAAATAAAACAAAAACATTTAAGATTTTCATTTGAAGCCCCCTCGTACATTTAAGCAGCATCATTAGGTAGGAGGAACAGCAATAGATGTATAAACAATTCAAGCAACAGCTGGTATCATCATCACATACTTCAACCCACGATCTTGATGTGAAGCAAGTTGATCATCCCATTTCCAGTGTTGATTTTCTGTAGTTCTCTGTATTTCCACATGCGTATGACAACATTAGATAGGGATAATATAATATAAATCAAATTAAAAATAACAGAACATTTATAACTCCCCCGATGTGTCTCCACCTTGCCGCGGTGGGGGAGCTTGTGTGTCCCTCTGACCCCATGTGCTTGCCGATGGATGAAAACTACATATCGGACAGCTTATGGGATAGGGGCCAGACTAAGAGAGACACAACCTGCTGCTCTGCGGGTAGACAGGTGAGGATAACAGTCAGAAGTTTAAATCAGGCGCACGAAGGCAAAAGATTTGGTCCGGACAATACTCTAAGGCTCTCTGTCGAGGGTTGAGGCTGAACGCTCTAAGCCACAAACTCTCTGATCTGAGAGCCGGGCCGATACCCACCCTCCGAAAATAGAAGTGAGATACTGAGCAAGCTACAAGCCCAGGTCTGATACCTGTTCGAAGGCTCTCAGCTGGGGGATATGAGGGATTCCCGGATGAGAGGGCCTGGCCGTTTCTCGTTCACTGCTGCACGGAGGTAAGGTGCTGAGCCGGCAGCACATGTAGCCTACCTCGTGAGCGAGTACAAAGTAAGAAAAGTGCCCCAGTCGAATGAAATGGTTACGAAAACTGTCTGTATCTAACTCATAGAGAGTGTAGACAAAAGTGGAAAAACGTCTCAATAACACGAAATGGACTGCACGGCTAGCGAATCCATTGCGTGGTCCGAAGCAACAGCAAAAGCTTACCGAGTGGATGTCGCCCGCAGTCTGACCGTTCCTGGTGTGCGCTTGAGCGACCAGTGGCAAGCGAGATGCCCAACACACGGAAGTGAGGAACTAAAGCAGCCATGAGCAGGACGTGGCAACTCCTTGGGTGAGCCCAGTCTCAGAGCAATATGTGCCGGCTCTGCAATTATGGAAGCCTCCTTGGATAGCAAGGGAATGCCCATGGTCTGCCCCTGCCTTCCCTTGAGGGCCGACCACGATGTCGTTGATCGTTCTATCTTGACCAGCTGAGATGTGGGCGACACCACGACAATAAGTCTAACGTGCCTCGAAACCCGAGGAAGGCTAACCTCATTAAAAAATGCCCGCCGGAAGTCGGAAGTGCCGTCCTACGGGTGGCAAACTAAAAATTGGCACTACGCATTTACGTCCGAGTGAAATGTCTCGTCCGAATGTCTCTCGTGCTAGGAACAGCTCTGACTACCTAGTTTCCGAATGCCGCTCTTGTTCGGAACAGCTCTGACTAGGTAGTTTTCCGAATGTCTGTCGTGCCTGGAACAGCTCTGACGGGCGCAACGACAAGCACATGTCCGAAAACTCGCTGAGTGGATACCGTCTGCAGACCTGTCTGGTTTGTGCGGGAACGGCCCGGGGCGAACAAAATGCCCAATATACTGAAGTGAGGAATTAAAGCAGCCATGAGCAGGACGTGACGATTCCCTCGATGAGCCCAGCATCAGAGCGTTATGTGTCGGCTCTGCAATTATGGAAGCCACCCAGGATGGCGGAAAATGCTATGGACTGTCCCTGCCTTCATTTGAGGGATGACTGTGCAGACTTCGACTGTTCCAACTTGACCAGCTGGGCGATGGACAGTACCACAAAAGTGAGTCTCCCAGGATTGCTAACCTGGTCAAAAATGCACGCTAAAAGTCGGATGTGTTGGCCTAAGGGTTTCGATCCAAGGGTGCCTAACCAGACACACCGCAATCACATCTGAAAAAACACTCCGGATGAACACAAAGAAGAGAAGAAGATACTATTTATAAATGATCGCCTGAAGTACAAAGAAAAACAAAGAGAATGGAATAATTATAGAATTATTATAGTGAAACATCTCTGAAGTCAAGAGTGGGTTCGCCAGATGGTGAGGGACACTGTTAATAAGGAAAGCAAATCCACACGCAAAATTTAGTCCAGCATTACTAGAAGTAGTGTATCTGGACTACGTTTGATTCAAAGCGAGCGAGTGCAAAAAAAAAAAAATATAGTGAAATCTATAAATGAGATGAACATTCTCAATAATACCACATTTACACAACTTCAATAGTATGCACACCAAAATAAAAAAAAAAACAAGAACATATGACATACACTATTACTGACAATGTGGTCTGCACCTAGTGCAAACATATTTGCTATGTCCACATAAATGAAGGCAACTCACTTTTATTTGGCAAGAAAAACTCCATCAACCCCATAAAATGCTTCACAGTCAGCTGAGATTGGTTCTTTAAAGAAACAAAGTTAGAAATTAAATATTAAAACAACAGAGAAAAAGTACAATAAACAAATTGGAAACAATGTCTAGAATGCATCAACAACAAATATGAGGGTAAATTAAAAATACAGACCCTATTGACACGCCTTAAGGCATATTTGGGCATATGGTGCTAGCCCCATATTTTTATAAACCACATGGCATTCAAGGGGTCATGTGGTCAATATTACATCAACCAACTTTTTTTTCCAAGACATTTTCTTCTTGATAATGAATATATGCTAGGTAGACCCGGAAGGCTGGGTCAACCAGGGAGCCAGGTCAATTACAAAAATCTGCCTCAATGTGAATTTTAACCAATGGCTAGCAGGCCAGAATGCTAGCCACTGAGGTAACACAGTTCCCATAATGTGGGGCTAGTAATAAACACATCATTTATGAGGGGATATCAAGAACACATGAAAATAAGCTCTACAAATTGACAGAGTAAAACTGATGTTACCTGGAAATAAACAAGACTTTTCAACAAAATAAAACTAAAGTGTATGACTGCCGCTTTCTTTAAATATTCAACCTGACATCAAATGTTGCAAAGAAGACCCAATCACACAGACAGAGGAAGGAAAGATTAAATCAGTAGACCATAATGTTCACACCACATACAAGAATCACTTACTCCCTGAGTGACAAGTAGTTTGAATGCACGGACACATCCTTCCCTCTTGTGGAAGAACAGAGATCTCACTTTTGTTTTCTCCAGGTTGGAGAAGGTATCATAAACAACAGCCAACAACTGCAGATGGCAGAGAAACAGAAACAAATACAATGTTATATGTATGTATGTATGTGTGCGTGCAAGCGAGCGAGCGAGCGAGCGAGCGAGCGAGCGAGCGAGAGAGAGAGAGAGAGAGAGAGAGAGAGAGAGAGAGAGAGAGAGAGAGAGAGAGAGAGAGAGAGAGAGAGAGAGAGAGAGAGAGAGAGAGAGAGAGAGAGAGAGAGAGAGAGAGAGAGAGAGAGAGAGAGAGAGAGAGAGAGAGAGAGAGAGAGAGAGAGAGAGAGAGAGAGAGAGAGAGAGAGAGAGAGAGAGAGAGAGAGAGAGAGAGAGAGAGAGAGAGAGAGAGAGAGAGAGAGAGAGAGAGAGAGAGAGAGAGAGAGAGAGAGAGAGAGAGAGAGAGAGAGAGAGAGAGAGAGAGAGAGAGAGAGAGAGAGAGAGAGAGAGAGAGAGAGAGAGAGAGAGAGAGAGAGAGAGAGAGAGAGAGAGAGAGAGAGAGAGAGAGAGAGAGAGAGAGAGAGAGAGAGAGAGAGAGAGAGAGAGAGAGAGAGAGAGAGAGAGAGAGAGAGAGAGAGAGAGAGAGAGAGAGAGAGAGAGAGAGAGAGAGAGAGAGAGAGAGAGAGAGAGAGAGAGAGAGAGAGAGAGAGAGAGAGAGAGAGAGAGAGAGAGAGAGAGAGAGAGAGAGAGAGAGAGAGAGAGAGAGAGAGAGAGAGAGAGAGAGAGAGAGAGAGAGAGAGAGAGAGAGAGAGAGAGAGAGAGAGAGAGAGAGAGAGAGAGAGAGAGAGAGAGAGAGAGAGAGAGAGAGAGAGAGAGAGAGAGAGGGCTTTAAATAAAAACCTTCAATGTTTTTTTTGTGTGTGTGAACATTCTGAAAAAGTAAAGATCAAATGAATCATTTTTCAATGTAATCATCACTGCGTTCAATGCGAGTCCTCCCGTGTCGATAAACAGCTTAGATTCCTGTAGAAAAATTGACTCTGGGGTCACTACTTGATGTGCCTAACTTTGTCATGAACAGTCCTGCAATATAAGTCACATCCTTTTGAAACTTCCTACTCCACTCATACACTTGCTGGACCGACAGGCACACATCACCATACCGGACCTTCATTCGCCGATGAATTTCTAGAGGTTTCACCCCTTCATTGATCAAAAGATGGATAACAGAACACTGCTTCTCTGTGTTGCATGGCAAAAATAGGGTGGCCATCTTTAAACTGTCCTTATGGCGCCACCATGTTCATCTGTACCGTGATGTCATGTGCTTAAAATTCTTGACATCTTTAACAACAATACTGATGGGTTACCAGACACTGGCATAGTTATTGTAATTTCTATAACACTTTTAAGGTTTTAATTTGAAGTCCCCTCATATTTATATTCATCATCATCATGTAGAGATCCTGTGCAAAGCATCGCTATCTTAACAGTCCACTGATCCTCACTGGTGCTACGGAGTTTATACACTGTACTGAGGTTCTCCTTGTGTGATCTATGGGACGGTAGGTAGAAGGTCTTTGTATAGAGACAATGGCTATGGTCACTTACAAAAATGAAAACAATGGCAAACAACCTTCTATACAGATGTCTCTCATATCATGCTGTATACAGTATATCCAAATGCAGCATCAAGTGAATGGAACCAATAGGAAACAAGTCAATGTATTTAAGTATTTGGGTACTTTACTGAACAACGGATGGAAGATGTATAAAGGAAGTTAAATGTAGAATAGCCCAGGCAAAGGCAGCATTTCACAAGATGAAGAATGCTCTCTTAAATATAACTTTGTGAAGAAAAGAGTTCTAAGAGCTATATTGAGCCAATCCTCACAAATGGATGCAAATCGAGGACAATTAACAGATGAGTGAGGAATTATGATGAAGCTGTGAGTATCTGGTTTTAAAGAAGAATGATGAGAACACCATAGATGGATAGAAATTTTTTATATGAGAACGTGACCTACATAGCTCTTTGGACATACAATAAGAAGAGAGGTATTGGAAAACATCATGGTGATTGAAACGATCACTGGTAGAAGAGTCAATGAGAGACTGAGAGAAATGAAGATGGATAGCCTGGGACAGTGTCATGGAGGAATATATTCAGCGAAATTATCCAGAACACCACGGACTGAGATCTGTGGTGATACATGATTGTCTATGCCAATTGGCAGGGCTCATGATGATGATGATGATAGTAATAGTGGTCTGGAGTAGACATCAGTGATCAAGACTTTTCAGTCCTGTCTGTCATCTGATAACTTAATGAAATTGATGTTGTATTATTATTTCTTACCCAGCCAATTCAGTTGTCCATCTACATCTTCTATTTTCCTTTATATTCTTGAATAAAGCACATTTCTCTCTCTCTCTGCTGAGGATGGGGACGGAGCACTTATGGGAATGCTCCAAATGCTGTGATGTCGATTCCTAAATCAATCAATCAATCCTATTATTTTGGCTGTTTCCTCACTTTGAACCCAAGGGTAGTCCATACTACTTCAAGTACGCAGGACTAATTTTTGTGTGTGAATTAGCTTTCCCTATTACATTGTCCGTCATGATCTGGCGAACCCACTCCGACTTCTGAGGTACCTGCAATTTACATCCCCAAATCAAAGATGCAAAGTCATTTTAGTCCAACTGACCGTGTAGAGGGTTTAATCCACTAGCTTGGGATCAGCACACAGGAAGTTTAAGAGCGTGCTTTTATCCATTCAGCCATGCTGACCTCCAATTTCTCTATTACATATATATTTTAGTATGCCCAATAAATTTTGTGTGCCTTTTCCATATACTTCTGAGTAGTTATCTTCAAACGCCTGTAGCCATCAAAACCCTGACACTTGCTGTCTTCATTATCCATGTTATTCTCATCCTTCTAAAACAACCAGATCTACACTGCCTCCAGTTTCCTGACCACTTTATTAGTCATTCTCCAACATTCACATCCACACAGAAGAACAAACTTCACACAATATTTCAGTAAGCAGATTATTGATATTAGAACAAATAAGTAGGTAATTCTATAGTAGAAGGATTCAGAATAACACAAATCTTACCAGATTCATGAGAAAGTATAATTCTAGTGAGAGGTAAATTATGAAAAACACAGCATATACTCTGGACTCGTTGTAAGCTGGCATCATCACATCTGGATAACTGAAAATGCAAAGAAGAAATTACTAAAACAAATTGTTTCACACATACAGGAACATGATTTTTAGTTATAAGGATAAGAAGTAATCAAGGTGAAAACATCTACAGACTAAAATTCTAAAAAATTATGAAAAACAAATTAAGAAATGTATAAGAAATCAAATAAATAAAAATGCCCATGACAACAGATAAAACGAACAAATATTACAATAAATATGCAAAATTAAGAATAGCATGGGTCAGTCCAAATATGCTTCTTTTTCTGTCCCCCCTGGCGAGCAAGAGCCCTGTTAGCCCATGACCTCGCTGTCATGGTTTCCTGGTCTACACCACAGGGAGGTGAGGATGACTTGTGTAGTCTGTGGGACATCGGCAGGCTACTAATTTTCACTTTTAACTCCTCCTGGGAGAGGCTAGTCGATCCTAACCCTGCTGACTGCAGGACCAGGTGCAGTCCACACCTTGTATTTATATCAAGAGCATAAATTAACCACTTATCTTCAATGCTAATTTAACACTCAGAAAGAAATATAATGCACTAAATTGTCTTGTCCTTTAAAAATGAACAAATAAATGAAGTAAATTTATTTTCAAAATATAAAAAAAAAAACAACACAGTATGTCTTCCTTTCCACATCATGTATTATATATTACTAGCTGACCCGGCCCGGCTTCGCCCAGGCCCTGGAGGGGATCTATCTATCTATCAGTCTGTCTGCTTGTTTGTCTGTCTGTCTGGCTGACCCGACCCGGCTTCACCCAGTCCCTGGTGGGGAGCATCTCATTTAATTCATATACGTAGTCATATAAGCTCTCCCGTTCCCGACTATCTGTTTGTCTGTCTATCTGTCTGTCCCGGCCCAGCTTCACCCAGTCCCTGGTGGGGAGCATCTCATTTAATTCATATACGTAGTCATATAAGCTCTCCCGTTCCCGACTGTCTATCTGTCTGTCTGTCTGACCCGGCCCGGCTTCACCCAGTCCCTGGTGGGGAGCATGTCATTTAATTCATATAAGTAGTCAAATAAGCTTCCGTTCCCGACTATCTGTCTGTCTGTCTATCTATCTGACCCGGCGTGGTTTCGCCCAGCTCCTGGCGCACAGTAACTTAAAAGAATGTCCTTCCACACACCATTCATTATTTTTAATGAAAACTGTTTTTAATCACCGACATGACGGTTGATAAGTTCTTTAAGCAGAAAAAGATGGGTTACAATGTTATGCATTATGCATTATTTTTATGCAAACTTTGAAAATGCCTTAAAGATTATATCATTATTTATTATAACTCATATGCCTGAAAATAACTATAGACAAAGAGTTTATCAATAGTGCAAGTAAGTCCAACAATATGACTATAAAGTATATAGAAATGTTATTAAAAGTTATGCCCCTTGAAATAACTTTTCTAGAGTGAAGTCCCCCTGCTATATAAAAATTATATAATGAAAAATGAAAAAGTAAATATTAAATAAGTAGAAGATTTTACACTAAGAAACTATTACAGTCGGTTGCACAGGAATGAAAGGAAGACGTGTAGAAAATTTCATCTCAATCGGATGTACCGTTATCGAACGCATCCAATACATAGCTAACCACAAACACAGCCACATACACTCTGTTTTATAGATATAGATGCATGTTACATTCGTAAAAAAATAAATATGGTAATATGAATGCTGATCATATAAACAATATGTACTAAAATGTTATGACATACACAGATGCACATATGCATGACTCAGGAGTGTGCATGCACGCGTACACATGCACGCGTGTTCACACGCACGTGCGCGCACATGCACACATGCACACACGCACTTGCGCGCGCACACACGCACTTGCGCGCGCACACACGCACGCATGCACACACGCACTCGCGCGCGCGCGCGCACACACACACACACACACACACACACACACACGCGCAAGCATACAGACAAATAAGAGTTAAAATTGCAAATTATATAAAAAAAGAAAAACTTACTTTGCTGTTGTAAGCAAAACAAACAAGCTGATAAAACTGCTTTGGATTGTCTTGAAATTCTGAGTAGAAGTTAAGAACACCAAGTTTGAAATTAAACGCAAACTAAAATACTACCAAGATTGAACACACTTAGCAGTGTCAACATGTTGTCTAAGAAAAATATCAAGTCTAATTTTGGTAAGTATCATCATCAGATAACAAACAGTGCTTGTTGGTCATATAACTCAAAGAGAGACATTTGAGAATTTCCTTGTTTCATCCTAGAGCTGATGAGGTGATAGGCCATGGGCACAGACCTTCTTCGCTTGCCCTTCCACATTGGAAATCTTTGGGTTATAGAAATGCTCCGTGCTGCAGGCATATTCTTGACCATCAGCCCTGGGATCCACTCACAGCAGGAGGAGGCCTTTCAAAGACTTACTGGGCATATTAAGATTGAAGATCCATAACGAATTCTCCTTTTTGTGAGGAATCTGGTGATGACGCAGAACTCGTTTGTATAGCACAACCATATGGTTTGCGTAATTCTCCTAATTATTTGGGCCAGCGAGGGCTCGGCGATGACACTAAACTAGAGACAGATGATATCAAAGGTATACATAGAGGTGTAGAACGTATGGAGGTGTAGGATGTATGGATCATCTGTAAGCGTCATTAAAGGTCAACTCGATCTCCAACCGATCGCTACGAGCAGATTGGTGGAAGGGAGTGTGTGATTCGAGGAGCTCAAAATCCAGCAGCATATAATACCTACTCTTGTAGGCCCTAGCAACAGCCACATCTGCCGCTCAGTTGATTACTGCATTCCTTGTGCCAATGTGCAACCGGGTCACATTCCTGTTGGGGATCATATCAATGTCTTGATACACCATGTTCACCTGTTCCTGACTTGTCCTTCAAAGATCCAGGTAGGTGTCCATCACTGCCATCGAGCAAGAAGACTTCATTGCTTAAGAGTTGGACTGTAAGCTTCGATGCTGTCAATGGCGTGAGTGTTGGGGTTGGGATTGCAGGAATGGCTACAGAAGTAGCCGGAATAGCACTCAGGGTAACAGGCATTGGAATCGTCCCTGGTTCAGTACTGGCTGGTCCAGAAGTAGGTGCCTTCATCATAGAGGTAGCCTCTACCTGGGTTAGTCATAAATGTATGAAAAAGGCTAACAAGCATTCTATGATAATGCAGTGTGCTACTGATAAGCACAACTCTATACATAAACAAGTATCAGAAGCTTTGAAAGAATGAATGTCTCAGCTGAAGAGTTCGACAGAATAGCAGATGAGGTGGGGCAATATAACATGAAGCATGACATTCAGACTAAGACACATGCAGACCAGGGTGAAAAAAAGAAACGAGGTGTTTCAGAAAGGCAAGGAACAAGCCCTCGCAGAATTTACAAAATATATGGATGCTTTCGCTGAGCCCAAAAAAATAACTTATACATGCAGAGAAATCCCTGATGAACTCCCTCCTCCAGATACAGTAATTCTGCCAACTGTACAGTCAATTAGACAGTAAAGAACATGAGCCTATGACCCCTACCTTCGTATAGAGATCTGGTTCATATAGTAACATGCTTACTCACAGTGTGGCAGAAAAAACACACAAGGATTAGAACAACACACAATTGACATTGATAAATTTAGCCACATGTGCTACTTCCACATAAAACGGTCATGATGTTTATAGCGAGACCAACATTTTTTAGCGTGACAGAAGTGTTTAAGTGTCACAGATTATTCTTACCAAGACGCTTTTACTTCTGTGCACATGTGCTGCAAATATCGCTTATCACTAGCTAACAAGCTGCACTACACAAGAAGCCCTGAATTGGTGTGAATATTTTAGACGGCATTGCTCTGCTTACAACCAACGTGGGAATGGGTCTAGATAGTGTAGGGCTTCTGACAACAGTAATCACGGCCATTGTGATGTCTTGAGAGCAGTGGGTAAGCTGGCATCGGGCAAATTTGCTCTAAAGGCAAAAAAAGCATGATGAAATACTGGTTCTGGAGGAAAGTAAAGAAAACACCAATGCTGACCTTGTATCAGCAACCTTATAAGATGGGAAGATTTCCGATGTGGAGTTTTTCCTTATTGTGGATGAAACTGCAAAGTACCATCAAATGGAAAAAGAGATTCGCGGCAAAGTACCAATGGAGCTAGACGAAGAGACCAAAAGAATCACTCATCTAGAAGGGATGAGAAAAGGCTTGAGGCGAGTTCACCAAAACTATAGCCTCTTTCAGTTTGAAATAAACTGTATATGTGGTATACCTGAAGACCCAGCACCTCTATATAATGCTCTCCAGGAACCTACAGCCTCTGAGTGGCCAGGTCTGTGAAAGCTGACAAGGTCAATTTAGGGTCTGTGAAGCCCTTTTCCCTTCCATAGTCAGCTTTCAATAGAGCATAGGCTATACAATTTTCCCTACAGTATTTTGCCTGGAGCACAACTGGGGCAAAGTGTGACTGATTTCAATATTTGTTTTTCTGTCATGCTCGCCCCAGATTCTGCTAATAGCACACTTGTATGCCATGCTTTCGTGCACTAGATTTTAAGGCTTATGGAAATCATCGCGGGAGGGGAGAGCTGAGAGGGAGGGGAGAGCTGAGCGAGGAGTTTTTCCACAAACCAGCAGCAGAGTATTTCAGAGGGTTAATTAATGTCATTTTTTTTTTCATGCACTGCCTGAGTGTTTTACTTCCTGCTGCAGTGCGGACATTGACTTCACCAGTGCCTGCATTTTTGTCCTCATTTGCTGCCATGGCCTTCAATGGCCTTGACCCAGGGTAATAGAACAGGGTCTTATATCTTTTACAAAATGTTGCAAACATAGGCCTGACATTGAGGCTTGGATTATATTAACAAACATAGGCCTGACATTGAGGCTTGGATTATATTAACAAACATAGGCCTGACATTGAGGCTTGGATTATATTAACAAACATAGGCTGGAGTGGTTCTAAGGGCTTGGCATGCGTTTGTTGCCTTGCTGGCAGTCTAATGACCTTCCCTGCTGCTTATTTCTATACAGTGAAACTCTCTTTCTCACCTCCACTTTTGTCTGTGTTTGCTTGCTTTGAATTCAAGCATAGTCCATACACATGCCACATGCACTGGACTGATTTTTGCGTGTGGATTAGCTTACCCTATTGCCAGTGTCCCTCGCTATCTGACAAACCCACTCCGACTTCTAAGGTACTTGTAATTTACATCACCAAGACCAAGAAGTCAACATTTTGGTCCAACTGATTGGTGTAGAGTTGAACCCGCTACCTCGGCATCAGCACACCAGAAGTTTAAGAGCGTGTGCTTTTATCCATTCGGCCACGCTGAACCCCTCACTTCCATTAACAAATATATGTTGGTTGGTTGGTGAATCTTCTGGAAGTCTTGAGTTTTAACCCTTAAAGCCAATGCATTGCTGTTTAAGTCACCTGAGCCTGGTAATTAGCTCGGAGTAAAGTAAGTGTAGACTTTCCGGTACTTCAATTTTAATTCACCGCAACAGACGTCACAAGGCTATATTTAGCTTTAGCAGCTATATATAGTGTAATTAGCAGCTATATATAGCACTGGCGGGGGATCTCCGTTCAATTAAAGTTTTTTTCAGTGCATGTCATGGCGCGAAAAAGGCCCAAAAAAGGAGCGACGAACGGTAACACAGTGTGTGTAAAACATTTTTACATTGGCTTTCTGCAGTCATGAATTTTATTGAATTGACAGCAGCTGTCCACGACAAGCAGAGTAGTGTTGCCTTTCTGCAGCAACATGGCATATTACATGCCATCAATCGGGATGTCGACAGGACATCCCGCTGAGACAAGGCACATGGCTGCAAGGCTCGCGTCTGCCGTACCGACAAATCATTCTGTTTGTGTACTACTGGTCTCATGAGTTGACTAGCATTTCATTTTGCCAGCTGGAGTTAGGGATGTCGCAGACAGCTAGTATTGACTGGAGTAATTACCTACGGGAGGTTTGTGCCAACACACTTTTAGTCAATCCTGCAGTGATAGGAGGGTCAAATACCACTGTTGAGATTGATGAGAGCCTATATACAAGGCGCAAAAATCACGTGGGATGAGCTTTTCCACAACAGTAGATTTTTGGTGCCATCTGTTGTGAAACAGGCGACTGCTTCATGTTCTGTGTTCCAGACAGAACAGCAGCAACGCTCTTGCCACTTATCAGCACACACATTCGGCCTGGTACAACAGTAGTCTCTGACCTCTGGCGTGCATACGGGGAAATTATAAATATTCCCGGTTTGACGCATCTCACCGTCAACCACTCTGAAAACTTTGTGAACCCCATCACCGGTGCACATGCTCAATGCATCGAGCGCATGTGGAGAACGGCCAAGGAGAGAAACAAGAGGCAGAATGGAACACACAGGCATCTACTCGATTCCTACATGTGCGAATTCATGTGGCGTCGTCGCACTAAATGTGCTGGCCTAGATGTGTTCAACACCATTCTAGCTGACATTGTTCGATTCTGGCCACCCCAACAATAGTCTGCAGTCTGGCCACCGCCGCAACACTAGTCTGCAGAATATGATTGTCAACTCATGCATACAGCAGTATCATCCAGCAATGGGCCCTTTTCAGGGCCACGAGAAGAATGCCATAACGGAACGGGCCCTTTTCAGGGTCACAAATTAGCACACAATAACAGCCCCTAAGTGTGCACAAGAGTATACAACCACTGAAATATTCAGGTCAACTCACACACATAACTAAACCATTTGCTGCACACAGACAACGTTATTCCGGTCAAGGTCATGCACACTGAGATACAGCGCGAATAAGGGGACTCCCTGGAATTCCCTTTGTTTGCGGTGAATTAAAATTGAAGTACCGACTTTCCTCATGACCCTGTAACAAAGTACCATCCCCACAACATAGACTGTGTGGCAGAGTTCTCCCTTGTCTCGTAGAGCTCAGACACCTGATAGGTGTGCAAGACTCAGACTGGAGCCAAGTGGCAGCCATTTAAACCCATGCTATCCATTTTGAACTTTGCGAAGCATGGACTGAAAGTCAGAGACAAGAACTGCCTTTGAAAGTAATGTATTGGAAAACCATTTCAGTCCTGTAATAGCAGCTTCAATCTCCATTCTCCTTATGGACATTATCATTCTAAATGTCAAACTCATTCTGAAAATTTTATTTTTCGTAAGCTGTGGACACAAGAGTTTTGAAAGTCAGTTTTTGTTTCATGACATATTTTTAGCTTTATAGCATTGATAGCTGAAAACACAGGAGATCTACAACTGGTGGACTCAATGTAATAGAGAGTACAAAATAAGGGACCATCCTCAAATATCAAGAAAAAGAAAACAATGGTTACATCATGAAACAGATAATGCCAGAATGTGATACAATTGAGGAAAAATGCTTAACCAGGTTAATACATTACCAAATCTGTGGAAGATTAATCATAAGATCAGATGGAAGATGCATAACAAAGATTATGAGCAGAATAGGCTAAGTAAAAGCTGAACTTCAGAAGATGAAAAATTTCTTATGCAATAAGTTACTACAATTTAATGTCACAAAAAGAGTGCCTAAATGTGATATATAACTCTTTTACTTTATAGCAGTGAATCAAAGAACATGAGCAAACAAATTAGGAAGAGCTTAGAAGCAACAGAGATATAGCTTTTAAGATGAAAGTAACAATTACTTTGGACTTCTAGAGTAACTAATATATAATTGCTTGAAAAAGGCTAATGAAAGTAAAAACATTATTTTGAAATATAAGAAAGCAACAGTGATCTTTGGTCCTGTAATGAGAAATGAGGTAAGATCACTGGTAGAAGAGAGAGATAGAGAAATGATCATGGATGGACTGGGACCATGGTAGGGAGGAAAAACACCAGTGGAAATGAATCAGAACAACAAGGATTCAGACCTGTGGGGAAGCATGAATGCTTACATCAGTTGGCAGGGCACATCATGATGGCATCTTATCTGCTAACATACTTTAAGACAATGTGAAAGCAGAAATCCTTTCTACCTAAAACAATGATATTAAGCACTTACTGTGTCTGTCTTTATACCCGAGAACAGATAAAATGCTGTGGAAAAAAAATTAACCCTGTTTAACACACATGGTTTACAAAAAATGTACATATCACCATGATCTTTATCATCATCAAGAATCTTGCCAGCTAGAATGGGCGATCATGCTTCCTCTACAATCTTTGCTTTCTAGAATGATCTATCAATTTATATACTGAAATGTTTATTCACCATGATAGAAAACTGCCAAACATCTTTAATCACTGCCATCCTGTAGCTATTTTTCCATGAATTATGTCATCTTTTTAGCTATCATATTTCACTAGTCTCTTTGATAACATGACAAAACAAATTGCCTGTTTACTTCTGGTATCTGTGAAATTTCTTTGTGTCTTTATATCCTTTATTTTTCTGCCATGTGCCTCTCAATGGAGTATAGGCCTTCACCCAACTTATGCCATGCCCTCCAACCCATAGAACTGTTCATGATTGGTTAGTTTTTGCAGCTAAAGTTTTATACAGAATGAAGCAGTCAGTCTTGTGCCAACCTGCATAAGCTGCCTCTTATGGCATGCATGAACTCTTTCAGTCCTAAACAGGTGTGCACCAGACGTCCAAGGGAAAATAATCACTATAATACATCACAAGTGCAGTACTTTGAAAAAAAAAAGCTAAATACACTGAGTGACCTGCAGTAGCACAGTGGCCAGCATTCTGGCCTGCCAGTTTGGCCTGTAGTTTGGTGTTTGAATCCCTGTCGATGCAGTGATTGTTTTCAATGACCAGGGCTCACAGGTCAACTCACCGTAAAATGGGGACCAGAACTGGCCTGGGCAGTATAGGGAATGGCATCATATTAACCAGATTACCCACAGGAAGGCACTGAGTGAGAACTTTGGACAGTCTTGCATTGTGTCATGACAAACAACTGAACATGGAGTGTGGACATGTATGATTTCCCCCACTAGTCAGCAAGGCCCTTGATGATGATGATGATGATGATGATGATGATGATGATGATGATGATAATACATTATTAATCAGTGCCATCTGTGACAGGCATCTAATGAATCTCCAGTGGGCTCACAGGCCAACTCACCCTAAAATGGGGACCAGAAATGGTGGATGGCCTAATATTAACCAGTGTTATAAAACAAAAACACTGTTATCTACTGCCTATAGTACCTTACAGCGTAGGGCGGGAGGGGGGTGGGGGGGGGGGGGGGGGTGGGTGTGTGTCTTAGGTCTGAGGAATTAAGGCTGTCTAGCTAGTGCAGTTGCCACAAACTGTGCAGATTAGGATTTTCTTTTTGCCCCCGACAGAAAAAAAATCCACCCTTGCTGAGGTTTCGAACCCGGATCTCCTGAAGGAGAACTCGACGTTCTTAGTCACACGGCCAGCCGCTCCCCATATAATATTAACCGCATTACCCTAAAATTCGGACTGGTATAAAAATACGGAGCTAGCACACCATATTCAATGCGCCTTATGGCGTATAAATGGGGTCCTTTATTTTTTTATAACATACAGCGAAAGTCACCAGTGTTGTGGCTTAGAGGATAGTCAGTTACACAATTTAATATTTCCTTGTCATACCGAATTAAGGGTTCAAAACCAGCTGCAAGCGATTTGGAAGCAGACCAATTCGTATTCGTAGAGATGAGCGGTCAGTTACTCAGAAAACAATGACAAACTACTGAACTAACATTGCCAAGTATATCACAAACAGCCAATAAATGCCGGGGTTGATTGCAATATCCTGTAAAGGACATGCAGCTAACTTTAACAGTGGACATGGCCAATGGGGAAGCCAGATTTCCTAAATATACTCTAACCAAATGTAAAAAAGTAAGAGAACACATTATGCAATAACTGGGATTTAAAAGAAAGAGCCAATCAAAATCACACTTTGTTTGGGACTCAAAGAGTTAATTAATCATTGCTGCTGACCTTGGCATTTGTATCCTTCTTCTATACAACCATATTTCTGTGGTTTCAATAGATTCCATGATTCACAGCCTCTGATTACCAAATGGCTTTATGCAACATTTAACACATTTTTATCATACTTCCACTGATAAGTATTTACTGCACATGATCTGCATTTTATCAAAGAAAATGTTATAAAAATATAATTACTAATTTTCAAAACCATGTGGCTGGAACAAGATATAAAATTTATATTCATACAGAACCATTTTGGTTCCGTCATTAAAGATCACATCTGTAGAATATTACCTGTAAAATTATTCAACTTTTAGTTACTTTTGTAGCGGTAAGAAAGAACTTAACTGTAGCAGGATATTACAATACATGATGAAAATGAATGTTTTTTTTATAGATCCTGCAAAGAAACAACACAAACACATGTACATACCTAACTAGGATCTCAGATCAGGTAAACAAAATTAGACTCACCATGAGAAAACAGATGAACATAATGTAATAAAATCTAAGACAGGTATGAATAAAACATACCACATAAATTTATAGATTATTATTGCTATATATAAGATGAGATGAGATGAGACAGAAGTTGTGCTTATGTCCTTCAACTTTTCTCTTTGTAAATATTCCAATTATGCTTTTATGAACATTTATTTTTCTAATTTTACTATTATTAAGGTTTGCATTGTTATTAAGAAATGTATCAATTACCGAAAAATCAGAAATTTTTATTGTATTGTACTCATACTTTTATCTTAGTTTTTAATTACAACATTTTTATCCATTTCATCCACAATTATTCATATTCTGTTGCCGTAGTCTGAACTAGTTAGTTAGTTAGTTAATTAGTCGACAGATCATCCTCATTGCACATCGAACCATTCAGTCCATAAGTAATCGGATCCCCTCCTCAGCAAAACCCGCAGCGTGTAGCGGCTAATGACACGAGTTGTGTGTTGGTTTATCAATCTTCTTTGGCTTCCTGCGTAGTGTTCTTGTTGGCCACCCCTCTTTTAATTTGCTGTTCTCGCAGTCTGGCCATGGTTGTAGATTCACAATCATCACTTGGTTCAAGCAAAAGTCTTACTTCTCGTAGAGCATTCAGAATGTCAGCCTGGTCCATGGCGCGCCGCCTTCCACCGTAGCCTCACCTGCGAGCTTGTCAGCCCACTCATTTCCTTGTACTCCCGCATGCCCTGGCATGAAGATGAAACTAATCTTTGCCAGCCGAGATCGCTCCAGAGACAGCAACCATTCTCTTCAGATCCACCCCACCTCTATCCTCTTGATCATGTTCATTGAGTCGCTAAGGAAACATGCCCTAGTGAATGTCTGTGTCTCCAGCCATGTTATTGCTTTACTTACTGCCATGACTTCCATAGTCAGTCAGGCGACTTGTGGTTTCAGTGAAAGCACCAGAGTCCTCCTTCACAATTCTCCCTCCGGCCCGAGCCGTAAAGGCCCATGAGCTTCTCACATGTCGGATGACCAACCCATCTGTGTAGATGACAGCATCACCGTCTAGCGAATTCTCAAAAATCAACGCTTGTACTTCAGCCTCCACAGCAGCCGGATTTTCTTGTCTGCATTTTCTATCTAGTTGGATGCAAACTGAAAAGGATGTGCAGAAATCTGTTGGCACTTGTACCCACTCCTCGCCAGGTTCTAAGTCCTCAAGTGAACACACCTCTTGAAGAATGTCTTCGGCTTGACCCATCTTTTTAACCTGCTGCCCTTCACCTTCATAATTTCACTATGCAGTGGATGTTGTGTGTTTGCGTTAACTCTGAGGTAGGCTCGTGCTCTGCAAACTTGTATTCTGTCTTCAATGGTTGGAAAATCAAGAAGGTAGCGCATCGCCCTGCATGCTGTATCTCTTGTACATCTAAGAATAATGCGCATAGCTTCATTCTGTATCCTTTCCATCTGCTTACGGCTGAGGGTCAGGATTGCCATTGCATACTCAAAAACAGACATGACCAGCCCCTCATACAGAAGACATAGATGGCGCTGCTCACAGTTTGCCGCCGCCATCACCCGCATCGCAGCCAAACTCCGCTTGGCCTTTGTTATCACATGGTCTATGTTTCGATCAAACCGTATCCCCAGGTAATTCATTGCCTGCGTTCTTTCCACCGTCTCTGAACACAGCTTTACAGTTGTTGTTGGAGTGTTGACAATAAGATTATTCATCGAGAACCAAGTCACTGTTGCCTTTTTTGGATTGACCATTGCCTGAGCTCCTAGTCAGGTATATAAATGTGTTTGTATAGGATGTATTTTTAATGAAAGTGTGGTTTTTGAAAATATTGCCGCTCCAAGTTTTGTGTTCACCCTCTGTAGAGTTTATGGAACATAAAAGGTAAATACAAAATTTGGAACGGCAATATTTTCAAAAATCCCAGTCATTAAAAATACACCCCGTATTTACTGTTTCCTCATAGGATCTAAAACACCTTATTGTTTCATTATATACTTTTGTGCAGCATAAAGCGCCATAGTTAAACATAAACCAGAACGATGTAGGCATGGATTCCCATAGTTGTGCCACAGACTTGAACTGTATTGGCACGAAGTGTCATAGTTTATACATAATTTTGGACATAAATTGTCATAGTTTTCTGATAAACTTGCACATCATGGGCATGACTTGTTATGGTTGTGTCATAAACTTGGACAGTGTGGCATGTCTTGACATAATTTTGTTATAAAATGAAACTGTATGTTCATGATGTGACTAAGCCTTACACCCCAAAGGCAGAATATATTATGTGACTACTATTATCTTTTTTATTTATCGATTTCATGAGGCTGGGACAACCCTAGAGATATATGGCCATACAAATGTCCAGCCTAGAGGTTGATTAAAAATTCCTCTGGGTGACAAAATGATTGAACAAGCTGTTACACAACTACAACTCTCATAATAATCTTCTACATAGTGTACATTTCAGCACATACTCACCAAGAATTGAAAAGATGAGCATGAAAAACAGCAACAGCACAATCATATCAAGTATGGGAGGTAGAGATTGCATGATCTGCCTGGTGATCCTGAAAGCAAGAGAGGAGGCTTCAGTATGAATAAGGTACATTGCAATATTGCAGTTGTGGTGGTGGAGTTGCTAGCATGCTTACCTGCTAGCCCTGTGGTGTTATGTGTTCAAATCCCTTGTGAGGTGGACTTTTTGTAGTGACCCAGTGCAAAATGAGTATTAAAATATGTCCTGCAAAGTAAAGGTGGCCGGCATAATACTGAACACATCACCCACCAAACCCTGATTGGTGTAAAAATATATGAGACAAACAGCATGTACTGAACATGTCTCATGGCATGAAAAGGGGTTCTTTACTTTATTTTTAAACACTGAGCTACATTTTAAAACAAAGTTAGTTGCATATCCTTTACAGGACGTAGCAGTCAACCCCAGCATTTTTTGGCTGTTTGTGATTCCTGGGCAAATTTATGTTCAGTAGCTTGCCATTGCTTTCTGAATGACCGGCACCCATACCATTTAATAAAAAACAAACGCAGCTGTGTTTCGAACGCAGGTATGCAAAATTACGAACTGCTTCGGTAACCCCTTTGCCATGGAGCCGGTAGTGGAGTAAAGGCAGATCTTCTCTGAGATTTGCTTTGGTACTCCACAGATACAGGAGTAATGGACGTACGGAGTGGTCAACTCTAATACAGTTTGTCTCATTACTAGACCACAGAAATGAAAAAGATAAACAGAACACTCAGAAGTGACTCTCTGGCCATGTATAAAACAATGAATATTACCTGCAAACCCCTGACAGTTATATGGATGCACTAGGAGTAATGGGCATGCAGCTTAGTTGATTAAAATGATTTGTCTTCTTAACAGACTAAAAAGTGAGGAGAAAAAATTTACAAAAAAAAACAGTCGAGAGGATCAACTTCACTGCCCCGGGTTTTATCCAATATGGCTCGTTCTCATTTTACAGGGCGACCTGCAGAAAGCATCGCACAAAGCACGAACTCCATAGCTCAAGTGACGACCACTAGGAGTCTCTGAGAAAAATGCACTTGTGAACCGAAAGATGTAGCCCAGAATTGAACCCACAACCTTCAGAGTGCGAGGTAGACGGCCTGACCACTTTGCTACAAAAACTCCAAGAGAAAAAAAACCCCCAAAATATCAAGGAAAAATCTTTCTCAGTTCATGTATAGAAGACTGAGAACCACCTGACAGTAATGTGAATGTACAAGGAGTAATGGACGTAGTTAGGTTGACTCTAACTTAGTTTGGCTCATTAATTCAACACATAAAAGAAATAAAAATACACAACAAAGAGAAGTCACTCTCTGCAAACTCCCTGACAGAAATGTGAATGTATAAGGAGTAATGACCATATAGCTTGGTTGACTTTAAAACTGCGTTTCATTAACACAACACAATAATGACCAAAAAAAAACAAGAATCCACCCTCTGTCCGTGTAAAATACACTATTACATGCAAACTCCCATACAGCAATGCACATTTGCAAGGAGTAATGGACTTACAACTTGGTTGAGTCTGCAATAATTTTTCTCATTAGTCTAATACAGAAATGAAAAGTAAAAAAACAAACAAAACAAAGACGAGTCACTCTCTAAACGTGTATAAAACACTGAATATTACCTGCGAACCCCTTGACAGTAATGTGAATGAACAAGGAACAATGGACGTAAGGCTCGGGTAACTCTAAAGTGGTTTGTCTGTCTTATTAACACAACAATGGCTTCTATTAACATCAGCACGATCGCTATTGCCTGTTACACAGAACAAATGAGAAAATCAAGTTCAGGTTATTGCATGTAGAGCTACTGATATATATAAAATTTGTAAAGATGGGGAATCACCAATGGGCTACATAACATCAATAACATGAGATATGTGGATGATACAGTAGTAATTGCAGACAATGAACAGGATCTGCAACATTTAGTAGATAGGTTATCTTACACAGTGAACAACTGGGGTTAGAATTAAATTGTAAGACGGAGATTATGGTCGTCACTAGGCCAAATGAATAAGAACACTCGTTCTATAAAGCATCCAGTGTGCTGATGCCGAGATAGCGAGTTGTACCAAAGTATCAAAGTTGTTTCTTTATATTATTATTACCTCATCTCTATTATATTCTATGCCTCTCTGTGTGGAGACAACTAGTGGAGACAACTAGTGTGTCATATATAATAGAAGAGAGCTAATATCACAAAAGAATCTATTGGTTTGTCAGAGAGGCATAGAATATAATAGAGATGAGGTAATAATAATATCAAGAAACAACTTCGGTACTTCATTTATAATTCACTGCAAACAAAGGAATCCCAGGAGTTCCTGGGAAATCATGTGACATCAGGGTGATTCCATAGTGGGCATAGGGGTGTGTTGATATACTTCCGGTTGAGTGTGTGGTGGGCTGCTAGACCAATTGATGGATGCAATAAATGTTTTTGGGCCCGGAGGGCCCTCACGGTCGTCGGAGTGTAAATCCATATCTTGTACTACTCATCTTATCTTGTATATCTTGTGTCTGCGCTCATCTTTGATGTATCTGGTGGCCAGTTTGTGAAGACAATGACATGCAGTTTTGGGTATATCTTGCTGCAAAACCACTTGTTGACCAACCACAAAGTGAACCCCGATATCCCTATTCTGAAAATCGACGATCCCATGAGATTTAGGTCAGGTCCAGGATATGATATGAAATAATAATAATATCACAAAGATAAACTAGATTATCATGATATAACAGGCAAGAGATAATAATGATATCACAAGGAATCAAACAGTTTGGCTATAATATGATAGGAAAGAGGTAATAGAAATATCACAAAGCAACTAGTATGTCAGAGAGGTTTATAATATGATAGGAAAGAGGTAATAGAAATATCACAAAGAAGCAACCAGTATGTCAGGAAGGTCTATTATTTGATAGGAAAGAGGTAACAGAAATATCACAAAGAAGCAACTAGTATGTCAGGAAGGTCTATTATTTGATAGGAAAGAGGTCATAGAAATATCACAAAGAAGCAACTAGTATGTCAGGGAGGTCTATGATATGATAGGAAAGAGGTCATAGAAATATCACAAAGAAGCAACTAGTATATCAGGGAGGTCTATAATTTGATAGGAAAGAGGTAACAGAAATATCACAAAGAAGCAACCAGTATGTCAGGAAGGTCTATTATTTGATAGGAAAGAGGTCATAGAAATATCACAAAGAAGCAACCAGTATGTCAGGAAGGTCTATTATTTGATAGGAAAGAGGTAACAGAAATATCACAAAGAAGCAACTAGTATGTCAGGAAGGTCTATTATTTGATAGGAAAGAGGTCATAGAAATATCACAAAGAAGCAACCAGTATGTCAGGAAGGTCTATTATTTGATAGGAAAGAGGTAACAGAAATATCACAAAGAAGCAACCAGTATGTCAGGAAGGTCTATTATTTGATAGGAAAGAGGTAACAGAAATATCACAAAGAAGCAACCAGTATGTCAGGAAGGTCTATTATTTGATAGGAAAGAGGTAACAGAAATATCACAAAGAAGCAACCAGTATGTCAGGAAGGTCTATTATTTGATAGGAAAGAGGTAACAGAAATATCACAAAGAAGCAACTAGTATGTCAGGAAGGTCTATTATTTGATAGGAAAGAGGTCATAGAAATATCACAAAGAAGCAACCAGTATGTCAGGAAGGTCTATTATTTGATAGGAAAGAGGTAACAGAAATATCACAAAGAAGCAACCAGTATGTCAGGAAGGTCTATTATTTGATAGGAAAGAGGTAACAGAAATATCACAAAGAAGCAACTAGTATGTCAGGAAGGTCTATTATTTGATAGGAAAGAGGTAACAGAAATATCACAAAGAAGCAACCAGTATGTCAGGAAGGTCTATTATTTGATAGGAAAGAGGTAACAGAAATATCACAAAGAAGCAACTAGTATGTCAGGAAGGTCTATTATTTGATAGGAAAGAGGTAACAGAAATATCACTAAGAAGCAACCAGTATGTCAGGAAGGTCTATTATTTGATAGGAAAGAGGTAACAGAAATATCACAAAGAAGCAACTAGTATGTCAGGAAGGTCTATTATTTGATAGGAAAGAGGTAACAGAAATATCACAAAGAAGCAACCAGTATGTCAGGAAGGTCTATTATTTGATAGGAAAGAGGTAACAGAAATATCACAAAGAAGCAACCAGTATGTCAGGAAGGTCTATTATTTGATAGGAAAGAGGTAACAGAAATATCACAAAGAAGCAACCAGTATGTCAGGAAGGTCTATTATTTGATAAGAAAGAGGTAACAGAAATATCACAAAGAAGCAACTAGTATGTCAGGAAGGTCTATTATTTGATAGGAAAGAGGTAACAGAAATATCACAAAGAAGCAACCAGTATGTCAGGAAGGTCTATTATTTGATAGGAAAGAGGTAACAGAAATATCACAAAGAAGCAACTAGTATGTCAGGAAGGTCTATTATTTGATAGGAAAGAGGTCATAGAAATATCACAAAGAAGCAACCAGTATGTCAGGAAGGTCTATTATTTGATAGGAAAGAGGTAACAGAAATATCACAAAGAAGCAACCAGTATGTCAGGAAGGTCTATTATTTGATAGGAAAGAGGTAACAGAAATATCACAAAGAAGCAACTAGTATGTCAGGAAGGTCTATTATTTGATAGGAAAGAGATCATAGAAATATCACAAAGAAGCAACCAGTATGTCAGGAAGGTCTATTATTTGATAGGAAAGAGGTAACAGAAATATCACAAAGAAGCAACTAGTATGTCAGGAAGGTCTATTATTTGATAGGAAAGAGGTAACAGAAATATCACAAAGAAGCAACCAGTATGTCAGGAAGGTCTATTATTTGATAGGAAAGAGGTCATAGAAATATCACAAAGAAGCAACCAGTATGTCAGGAAGGTCTATTATTTGATAGGAAAGAGGTAACAGAAATATCACAAAGAAGCAACCAGTATGTCAGGAAGGTCTATTATTTGATAGGAAAGAGGTAACAGAAATATCACAAAGAAGCAACTAGTATATCAGAGAGGTCTATAGTATGATAGGAAAAGGGTAATTTAAAAAAAAATGTGTTGCATATCCCTTACGGGATGTTGCAGGCAACACCAGCATTTTTCAGCTGCTATTGATGTACTAGACAAGTGTTACGTTCAGTAGTTTGCCATTACTTTCTGAACGACCGGCTCCCATACCAGCACGTTATAACACAGCGTGACACGGTCTGCTGCACAAATTGGTTGCAGCTGAGCTTCGAACGCCTGGTACCCGGCTCATGAACTGCGTTCGCAAGCCTTTAGCCACGGAGCCGACAAAAAGGTAATACAAATATCACAAAGAAGCAATTAGTTTGTAAGGGAGGTCCATAGTATGATAGGAATGAGGTTAATAAAAAATATCAAAAGCAGACAGTGGTTCAAGGTAAATTCCCAGCAGTGTTAGGAATCATTTTTCCAAGCTGTGGGGATTGACACAGGCCCATTAAATGATACCAGATAATTTTAGATTTGTCTGGGGAGAATAAATGTTGGGGAATGAAACCTGCCACCTCACTTCATTATATCACGGTGTAGAATAAGTGAAGGTCCGACTACTCAAGTCCCTAAGGCAGTATATGCCTCATGCTACTTCTTTGATTAACCCTTTACCGGGAATAATGGCCAAAAGCGGCTTTACCCGTGGATGGACAGAACGCCCGAAAACGCAGGTGACTACAAAGCGTTTTAAAAACGCTATCTTGCGACTTCCCGAGACTTCCGATTGTCTACTTTCGGTTTCGCTGATAGCTTGACAATGTGGCTGACATTTGCAAGCATGTACTTTGAATTTGAACATATTTTTTATATAGTTTTGGGCGGTTTTACGCTTTGTATTTCAAAATGGAATTCGACTATTCTTCAAGTGATGGCGGAGATTTTGCTGGGTTCAATTTAAGTGACATTGAAGGGCACGAAGTTGACTATTAATCAGAGCTAGATATCAGTGATCAGTGTTAGCAGTCGTGAGTCGAACTTTAAAGAAAGTGATTCTTATTCTGAAAATGTGTTTGTAAATTGCCGTATAAATGACTGACAATCACAAGCAATATTTTGTATTTTGTAAATATCTGTGTTCATGTGTGGATTACCAGCAACATTCAACACACTTATTTACGTGAGTAAAATAATCTGCATGCATTTTCCTTCATTTTGTTGTTTATTTAAATAAAATCTGTTGACTAACACCTTAGATGTGATGTTTTTACTAAAGTAACACAAATTTTACAGGACCTGAAAAATCTTGAACATTTAGAGCTAAAAAATGGACAAACGTCTGCCCAGTTTTTGTTGTTGTTGCGTATCCCTTACGGGACATTGCAGTCAACACCAGCATTTTCAACTGCTGTTGATGTACTAGGCAAGTGTTACGTTCAGTAGTGTGCCATTGCTTTCTGAACGACCGGCCCCTATACCTTTTTCGAAAAAACCAGCACAGCCGTGTTTCGAACCCGGGTATACGGGCTCACAAACCGTGTTCGTAAGCCCTTAGCCACAGAGACCGGTTCTGCCCAGTAAAGGGTTAATTTTAAGAAAATTCAAACCAATACCACACAAATAATCATCTCACAAATTACCTTTAACAGTGTTCTCTTATGCTTTAAGAAGCTTTTCCAGCCCAACCACTTGACTCGAATGCCCAGATCTAAGCTTAGTATCAGAAGGCACAACATCTCTATAGAGCCATGAACCTAAAATACAGACAGGAAAATAACAGAGATTTAAGGTAACATAATTATAAATGAGCATTAAGGCATTTCTTTCCCTCTGCAGGTGGCTGTCAATTAATATAATGATGGACAGAAAGTAGAAACATGTGAAACAAAATAACACAGTCAAGATGTCTAGTTTCTTTCAATAATACAAACATTCTATAACATAGGGATATGTTTTCATTTATAGATATACATATAAATTGAATACATATTACTAACATACTTATCATTCACTAAATGTGACACAAAGATGTCAATGTAATCTATCATAGAAATTGGGGGTGAGGGTGGGAGGGGAGGAGGAAGAAATGGTGGGTGAAGGGGGTGGTGGTAGATTAAGTGTGACGTTTCGTTTAAACAAAATAGGAGCAATGATGGCATAGTGGTTGGTGCACTGGCTTCCTTCTTAAAACAAGCCATATCACTTTTAACTGTTCTGTGTTACAACAGGACATTTTTTTCTTCTTCCGCATATCCTATTACAGAACATCGCTATCAACACCAGCATTTTACTCTTGTTGTTGATTTCTTGGCAAGATTACGCTCAGTAGTTTGCCATTTATTTTTGAGCAGCTGGCTGACATATCCTGTAAGTAATGGGCGGGATGAGAACCGCTACAGATTCTTGCGCAGCTGCATTTGCTCACATGGATAAGGGAGACAGGCACAGGATATACAGCATCAATTATTACTGGGGGGAAAGTAGGTCAGAGGCGGTGGTGTCCAACTCTGACTGAAACAGGCCAAGTTCGTCTCACAGCGATGACTGTTTGCATTTTCACAAAACAAGACATAGGATGGTACACGCCCCCTGATACTAAGGCAATGAATCAGACATGTAGCCTTCTCAGACAGGGCTGAGCATCTCAGAGGACTCGTGTGCATGCTGAGCATACTAGAAATCTCTCGGCATGTAGAAACTGAACAGTACAGCTGCCCATGCACAAATGTCTAGCTCTGAAAAGCTGGCCACAAGAAAATACAAGGGCGAGTCAATAAGTAAGTCACACAGTTATGTGGATGGCAGGTAAATGTAGTTGGTGTTTTCTAAAGGTGTAATTAGGTGACAGCACCATCAAACTTTATATTCCCATTTGTCAGGTGGCGCTAAGTGTCTCATGCGCATGTGCAGCGCATAAACAAAATGGCGACTGTACTTATGGAGTGCACAACCAAAGAGCAACGTACTGTTGTACGTTTTTTGTTGGCAAAAGGCCTGCCTGCACAAAACATCCATAAGGAAATGCTTCCTGATTATGTTGACAAATGTTTGTCCCATAAAGCGGTGCATAGCTGGGTAGAAACATTTTCTGAAGGGCGCTCTAAAATTGTTAATGAAATCCAATCTGGTCGTCCTGTTGAGATTGCAACAGAAGCATCCGTGCAGGGAGTGGTGGAGATGATTAGGGGTGACAGGCGAATAACGATAGACTCTGTAGCATCTGCAATAGGGTGTTCACATGGTTCAGCATACAGCATAATGTATGATCAATTGAAATTTAAGAAAGCGTGTTTAAGGTGCGTACCCGACAATTGAAGGAGGAACACAAAATGAACTGATCTGGTCTGTCCTTGCATCATCTCTGTCAATACGAAGATGAAGGAGAAGACATGCTGAACAAGATTGTTACTGGGGACGAATCATGGGTGCATCACTACCAGCCCGAATCAAAGCGTACTTCAATGTAATGGAAACATCCTTCTTCGCCTTGTGTCCAAACATTCAAGGTTACACCATCAGCACAGGTTATGCTGACAGTGTTCTGGGATTGTCAAGGAGTGCTTTTAACCAATTTCAAGAAGTATGGTGACAATGTGAATTCTGAATCATACTGTGAAGTTCTATCGATGCTTCATGATGCACTTCAAAGAAAATGTCCAGGACTGCTTACTAGAGGAGCGTTGCTTCTTCATGACAATGCCAGACCAACTTACGGCTTGATTAACTCAGGAGTAAATTAACCAACTAAGGTGGGAAGTTCTGGAACATCCACCTTACAGCCCTGACTTAGCCCCTAGCGATTTCCATCTTTTTGGTCCACTGAAAACCCACCTTGGTGGGAGACATTTCGTGAATGACGCCGAAGGTGAATGTGAAGTGAAAATGTGGTTTAGAAAACAGAGAATGCAGTTCTATGCAGCCGGTTTAGGAGGACTGATAAAACGATGGGATAAGTGCATCAATGTTAGTGGCAATTATGTTGAGAAATAAAGGGACAATGTATGTATGAAAATAAACTGGCTTTAAGTTGTTATCATATTTAGTTATTTTTCTACAGCCATTTGTGACTAACTTATTGACTTCCCCTCATATACAGCATGTGTGACTCTGCTACACATACATTTGGATCCTTGCTGGTGCTATAAAGTTCTTACACTGAGCTGACATGCTCCTGTATGTATAATCATACTCCTATGATCTATGGAAGAAGACGGTATAGATCTATGGAAGAAGACGGTATAGATCTATGGAAGAAGACTGTATGATCTATGGAAGAAGACTGAATGTTCTATGGAAGAAGACTGTATGATCTATGGAAGAAGACTGTATGATTTATGGAAGAAGACTGTATGATCTATGGAAGAAGACTGTATGATCTATGGAAGAAGACTGTATGATCTATGGAAGAAGACTGTATGATCTATAGAATAAGACTATGATTTATGGAAGTAGACTGTATGATCTATGGAAAGAGATTGTATGATCTATGGAAGAAGACTGTATGACCTATGGAAGAAGACTGTATGATCTATAGAATAAGACTATGATTTATGGAAGTAGACTGTATGATCTATGGAAAGAGATTGTATGATCTATGGAAGAAGACTGTATGATCTATGGAAGAAGACTATGATCTATTGAATAAAACTATGATCTATGGAAGTAGACTGTATTATCTACATCAGAAGAGAAATATTACACATGTTAAATGTCTCCACCACGCTTACCATCTCCCAACCATGTCAATTAAAAAAAAAATATCTGCCTTTAAGGGGAATAAAACACATGAAAACCAGGCAAACATGCTATCCGCTGTACCACATGGCTTCCATGTAAAACAAAATGGGTCTCTTACCATGATGACAGGTTATGGTCATCACTAGGAAGAACGAATTACCACAATGTAATATACAAGTAAATGGGAATATTCTTCAACAAGTGAATCGGTACAATTATTTCGGAACAGTCATAACATCTGATGGGAGATGCCTTGAAGAGATTAGAACAAGAATCGCCATGGCGAAAGTAGCCTTTAGCTAGATGAAAAACATTCTGACCAATAAAAAGATGTCAATTGAAACAAGAAAAAGAGTGTTGAGGGGATACCTAGAGCCTGTTCTTTTGTATGGATGTGAAACTTGGACAAGGAGCAGTAAAGCTGAAAAACATCTGATGGCTGCAGAAATGTGGTTTCTGAGGAAAATGCAAAGAATATCATGGATAGGCAGAAAAACCAATGACCAAGTACTACAGGAGACAAATGAAAATCGTAAATTGATTAGAGAAATTAGACGTAGACAGTCAACATTTTTTGGACATGTTATGAGAAGAAATGGATTGGAGAACTTAGTGACAACTGGCAAGATCGAAGGGAACAGACCAAGAGGAAGACTGAGAGGAAAATACCTGGATGGTTTGGCCACATGGCATGGACGAGACAGGAACACCGAGCTGATCCACGACGCAGGTGATCGAGGAAAATGACGCTGGTGATCGAGTGAAATGATGAGTCACGACCGCCCACGCTTACCGGCATGGCACATGATTGATTGCCCATGATGAAGAATTAAAACATAAATATGAAGTCAGCTAGCATGACAGACTTACATCCATCATGTTCCATGCCGATAAGCTTGGGAGGTCATGGTTCACCATCTCACTCGATCACCAGAGTCGTGGATCAGCTCCGTGTTTCTATCTCGACCATGCCATGTGGGCAAGCCATCCAAGTATTTACTTCTCTGCCTTCCCTGTGTTCTCTTCCCCTCGACCTTGCCAGTTGTCATCAAGTTCTCCAATTTATTTCTTCTCATAACATGACCAAAACATTTTGACTGTCTACTTCTAATTTCTCTTATCAGTGTATGATTTACATTTGTTTCTTGTAGGACTTGGTTTTTCTGCCTGTCCATGGTATTCTTTGCATTTCCCTCAGAAACCACATTTCCACATTCATCAGATGTTTTTCAGCTTGACCGATCATTGCCCAAGCTTCACTTCCATACAAAAGTACAGGTTCTATGTAGCACCTCAACACTCTTTTTCTCATTTCAATTGACATCTTTTTATTAGTTTTTCATCTTGCAAAAGGCTACCTCTGCCATGACAATTCTTGTTCTAATCTCTTCAAGGCATCTGCCATCAGATGTTATTACTGCTTCGAGATAATTGTATCGATTCAATTGTTAAAGAATATTCCCATTTACCTGTATATTACATTGTAGTATTTCCTTCTTCCTAGTGACGACCATAATTTGTATCTTCGTCAAATCGCAGACAGACTTACACATAATAAAATACGGGTATCAACACAATACTGACCCCAACTGGCATCTCTAATGATGCCACTGCAGGTCTCTCAGAAGCAGCCAACAACATCACAAAAATAGCCGCAAAGAGATCCAACAAATAGAACCAGTGATTGTGAGCAACTTGATAGGCTGGAAGAGCCTCATGGCTTTGTGGGTGGGTATAAAATTTGTCATTGTTGCGCCCTTCCTGTACAACAGTACACAGAGTAAAGTGAAGGACTATTTCCACATGCCTTCAGGCGTGTTGGGTATATAGTACCAAATCGAAATTACTTTTTACATACATATATGTACTATTACACTCATCATATATGCATGTATTATTACACTCATCATATATGCATGTGAATAACGAAGACACAAACCATATATAGTACGATTTATTGCCTGGCGAGATTACCTGACGAGATGCAGCGAAATGTGCCAGGTAATAAATCGTACTATATATGGTTTGTGTCTTCGTTATTCAAATTCACTACAGGAAAACATTGTTTTGATATATGCATGTATTATTACACTCATCATATATGCATGTATTATTACACTCATCATATATGCATGTATTATTACACTCATCATATAAACATGTATTATTACACTCATCATATATGCATGTATTATGACACTCTTCATATATGAATGTATTATTACCCTCACCATATATACATGTATCATTACACTCATCATATACAACTGCCCGGGAAGGTTAACCCGGTCAACAAATGCCCACAGAAGTCGGATGTGTCGGCCTAATGGCGCAAGAACGCAGCTCTGCTGTAAACAGGCACAATGCAGTCATGCCCGAAAAAAAAAATCCGGATGAACGAAGAAGAAGAAGAAGATATACAACTGTCATTACTGCCTATAGTACCTTGCAGTGTAGGACTGGAGGGTTGGGCCTGAAGTATTAAGGTCACCCGGCTACGGTTTTCTTTTTTCCCCAACAGAAACAAATCCATCACCTGAGGATGTGAACGATGGATTTCTAGCCACTCAGCCTGGCACTCCTCTCATCATACATACATATGTATTATAATACTCAACATACATACATATGTATTATTAAACTCATCAAACATATATGTATTATTATACTCTTCAGATACATATGTATTATTACACTCATCATACATATGTAATATTCCACTCATCAAACATATATTTATTATTACACTAATCATACAGATATATATTATTACACTAATCATCATCATCAAGTGCCTTACTGACTGAAGTGGGCAATCATGCTTCTCCACATCTTGCAATCTCCAACTGCATGTATCAATTTGTGCGCTGGCACCCCAGCGTGCCATGATGAAAGAGACTGTCAAGATTGTTCTTTCATTGTCTTCCTCTGTCTCTCTTCTCACAGATCTTTCTGGTTATCAACATATGTTCATATTGTTGTCTTTTTCTTGTGGCCAAAAAATGATGACTGCCTCTTATTGCTGTTTGTGATAAGTTGTCTTTCATGAAACTTAGGTATTATTACACTCATCGTAAATATGTATTATTGCACTCATCACATATATATGTATTATTACACTCATCATACACATATGTATTATTGCACTCATTACACTGATCACACATTTGGCATAATTACACTGGTCCCACATTTTTTTAATTACGCTGATCACACATTCCCCCGGGATGGTTAACCCGGTCAACAAATGCCTGCATAGGGTCGGATGTGTCAGCCTAATGGCGCAAGAACGCAGCTTTGCTGTAAACAGGCACAACGCAATCACATCCGAAAAAAATAACTCTGGATGAACGCAGAAGAAGAAGAAGATCACACATTCTGTAAAATTACACTGATAACACATTTTAATAACTACATTGGTCATGCATTTGTATAATGATGCTGATGACACATTTGTATCATCACACTGATCACACATTTATATAATTACACTGATAACACATTTACATCATTACACTGGTAACACATCTGTGTAATTATACTGGTCACACATCTGTATAATAATATTGGTCCCACATCTGTATAATTACACTGGTCACATATCAGTATAATTATACTGGTCACACACCTGTATAATAATATTGGTCCCACATCTGTACAAATATACTAGTCACACATCTGTATAATTATACTGGTCACACATCTGTATAATAATATTGGTCCCACATCTGTACAAATATACTAGTCACACATCTGTATAATTATACTAGTCACATATCTGTATAATTACACTGGACACACAACTGTATAATTATACTGGTCACACATCTGTGCAATTATACTAGTCACATATCTGTACTGTATAATTATACTAGTCACATATCTGTATAATTATACTGGACACACATCTGTGTAATTATCATTGGCACCTTGCCGTCTTGACAGACGATAGTTTGTGCTCTAAAAAGGCATAATAACTTTTAACTATGGCGGTAGCGAGTGTGACTGATAAGGCCAATTTGCGCTGTAAATGTCCGTTCACAGTGGGTGCATGTGAACACGTGGTCATTTCCACCATCATGCACCATCTTACGTCTCAAACGCTTGGTGTGTGACTTTTCTGCAATAATTTTCTCCTTTGACTTTATTCCATTTCTGATATTTGCCCTCCAGGCAACACGTTCAGCGGCGACTTGCTCCCAATGTGCATTATCAATGCCTGTATCAATCATGTCCCGCTTACACACATCTTTGTATCGTAGTAGAGGCCGACCCTGAGATCTCTTACCCATCTGTAATTCACCAAAAAAGATATCCTTTGGTATTCTACCATCATCCATCCTCCTAAGATGTCCTATCCATCTAAGTCTACGAAGACTGAGCATGGAATAAACTGTCACACAACCTGATCTTTCCAATACTTCAGTATTTGTGATTTTGTCTTGCCACTTAATACCAAGAATTCTTCGCAGACACCGCATATGAAAGCTGTTTAAATTGTTCTCTTGGTGTGAGTAAGTTGTCCAGGTTTCACTGCCATAGAGAAGAGTACTAAGGACACAGGCTTGATAGACAAGGACTTTTGTTTTGGCAGTAAGCTTCCTGTTCTCCCAGACTCTTTTTCTTAACCTGTTCATTGTTGTTGCTGCCTTACCAATCCGGATGTCGATTTCCTGATCTAGGGATAATTTGCTATTTACCACTGATCCTAGATATGTAAAATGGTCTACTATCTCTAGTTCGGCGTCGTCAATAAAGATTGATGGTACCCCATATGCACCTTGTGACATAATCTGTGTCTTCTTTTTGCTAATTGTTAAACCAAATTCAGAACAAGCATTGGAGAATGCAGATAGTAGACATTGCAATTCTTCCTCAGAGTGGGTCGTAACTGCAGCATCATCTGCAAAAAGCAACTCTCTGATCAGTACCCTCCTAATTTTGGTCTTAGCCTTCAATCTCTGAGCATTGTAGAGGCCGCCATCTGAGCGTGAGTGAATGTATATACCACCATCCTGATCACGAAATGCATATTTCAGTAGAAGTGAAAAGTATATTCCAAAGAGGGTGGGAGCTAGTACACAACCTTGCTTAACTCCACTCTTGATTTCAAATTCTTCAGAAGTTGCACCATCAAACTTGATTATACCCTTCATGCCTGTGTGGAACGATTCCACAATGGACAGAAGAGTTGGTGGGCAGCCAATCTTCTTTAGTGCCTTGAACAGACCCTCACGACTGACCAAATCAAATGCCTTTGTGAGGTCGATGAAGGCAATAAACAGTGGTTGATTCTGTTCACGGCATTTTTCTTGCATTTGTCGCAATGAGAATATCATATCAGTGGTAGACCGGTTCTGTCGAAAGCCACACTGTGATTCGGGGTAGACTTGATCTCCTAGGACTTGAAGTCTGCGCAGAACAATTCTGGCAAATACTTTTCCAACAATACACAGAAGTGAGATACCCCTATAGTTGTTACAGTCGCTCCGATCACCCTTGTTCTTGTACAGCGTTATGATGTTTGAATCTTTGAAATCCTGTGGGACTTGTCCTTCACGCCAGCATAGCTCTATTAGCTGGTGGATCTGTAGAGTGAGTGTTTCTTGCCCACTCCTGATAACCTCTATTGGAATCCCATCCTTACCTGGAGCCTTGCCAGATGCAAGTTCATTTATAGCACACTTAACTTCTGTTATGGTGGGAATGTTATTAGAGGCATAGAGGCATAACTTCTGTTATGCCTCTATGGCATTTAGGGCATCATCAGCTAGTTTGGTCTCACTTGAGTAAAGCTCCAAATAGTGCTCTACCCATCTGTCCATCTGCTGTTTCTTATCAGTGATGACTTCTCCAGTCAAGGTTTTCAGCGGTACACTTCTTTTGATCACTGGACCACAGGCTTTCTTTATTCCTTCATACATGCTTCTTATGTCTCCCTTATCACTTGCGATTTGAATGGACTCACATAACTTGATCCAATAATCATTTGCACACTGCCTGGCAGCCTTTTGCACATCCTTCCTAGCTTGCCTTAGCTCACTCAGAGTGTTACGCGTTGGTCTTTCCTTGTTTCTTAAGAGAGCTTTCTTCTTCTTATCAATCAAGGGCTGCAGAGTCTCGCTGTTGGCCGCAAACCAGTCCTGCCTCTTATGATCCACAGTGCCGTAAACCCCTACGGCAGTTTTATAAAGAGTTTCCTTAATTTGACCCCACTTTTCATTTACTGTACAATTTTCTGGTGTATCAGTGAAAGCGTCTTCAAGTTGCTGTTGAAACTGAAAGCACTTTTCAGGATCATGAGTGTTAATAATATTAATCCTGGGGCTAGATTTGTGTTTAGCTGTGTAGATTCTTTTTGGTCTCAGTCTAACTCTTGCAACAACCAAAGAATGATCTGTATCACAGTCAGCACTGTGGTAACTACGAGTCAATGATATATGGTTCAGATGTTGTCTCCGTGTGATGATGAAGTCCAGCTGGTGCCAATGGCCGGATCTTGGATGTTTCCATGTGACCTTATGCATCTCTTTTGTTTTAAAAAAAGAGTTTGTAATACATAGGTCATTACTGGTGCAATGCTCCAGCAGCCTTTGCCCATTTTCATTCATGCGACCGATGTTGTATTTTCCAAGGACACTGGCCATGAACTCGAGTCCTTGCCCACACGAGCATTGAAATCACCGAGCATATAAATGTAGTCAGATTTTGGAACTGCCTTGATCACGGAGTCTAACTCCTCATAGAACAAATCCTTCACATCATCAGAGGAATCGAGTGTCGGTGCATATGCAGTAATAATGGTGGCAAACCCACAAGAGGTTGCCAAGCGCAGGGATAATAGTCTTTCATTTCCTCCTGCTGGAATTTCAATCATTCCCAGTAGCGAATTCTTCACTGCAAAGCCCACACCGTGTTGCCTTTTTTCTGCCTGCCCTCTACCCTTCCAGAAAAAGGTGTAGTTGTTTTCCCTGAGTGACCCTTCCTCAGCGAGGCGAGTCTCCTGCAGGCCAGCAATATCAATGTTAAGACGATTGAGTTCGGCATCAATCACAGCCGTTTTTCTCACATCGTCAATATTGGTCAAGTCAGTGGAAAATCCTGGACACATGGTTCTCACGTTCCAGGTTGCAAGCCGTAGCTTGAGGTTTCTATTTTTATTTTTGTTTGTACCTGGTGCATTGGTTTTACAGCCTGCGATTCAGATTTTGTCCTAGCCCCAAGCACCCATTGAAGCAGGCAGGCTGTGGCGGATCAGCACCCAATTGGCTGGGGGCTGCCCAGTTTGAGGCGGGCGGTAGCTGATCAGTGACACCTATAGGTGTCTCCCACCGTCAGAGGCAACGCGTGGCGCCCCATGTCTACGCCAACTGACAAGGACTTATAACCCGTAACAGTTGCCTCTCGCTTTGATTCCGAGACCAGTTAAGACCAGGGATGGAGTTATTGCCTCTCCATAGCACAAAGCCTGGGCTAAAATATAGAGATCATGTGTTGCCCATGCAGCATGATCCCTCTCTCGGCCTGCCTAGTTCACTCCAGAGGAAAGGTAACACCCCTACATCTGGAACAAGACAAGCTGCAGAAGCTGCCGGATCAGCAAAGCATTGCTCTAACTGTCCGCCTGTCGGAGCTTCGATCCTAGACCAGTCGCCAACCAAGGCTTAGGGCCTGGTCAGCCCTGCCATGACAATTTTGTCTTTAGCTTGCATTTCCTCGCACCAGGGTAAGGCTTGTACCCTCCCAATTGTGCTCTTCCGCCCGAAGCCGTTGGCACAATGTGGGGTGTCGGGTTTGGTAAGCGCCGCCCAACGTTCGGTGCTAACAGAAACCAGGTAGTATCGTCTACTGTTATACGGTAGCTCAGTCATATCTGACTAAGACCTGACTGGACCTGACTGTGTAATTATACTAGTCACATATCTGTATAATTATACTGGACACACATCTGTGTAATTATACTAGTCACATATCTGTATAATTATACTGGACACACATCTGTATAATTATACTGGTCACACATCTGTATAATTATACTGGACACACATCTGTATAATTATACTAGTCAAACATTTATATCATTATACTGATCACAAGCTGTCAATTTGCTTATGAAAATGTGTGAAATATAGAAGCTATATTGTTGTATGCATGTGAAATATGAACAATAAGCACACAATCTGAGAAATATCTAACAGCAGTGAAAATGTGGTTTCGGAGGAAAATGCAAAGAGCACAATGAATGGACAGAAAAACTAATGAAACAGTTTTTCAAGAAACAAATGAAAACCATAAATTAATTAGAGAAATTAGACAAGATGGCAAAGATTTTTGGGCTAATGAGGAGAAATAAACCTGAAAACCTAGTGAAACTGGCACAATTTATGAGAAAAGAGCAAGGGGAAGGCAATAGGTAAATACCTGGAAGATATGGCCACATGGTAGAATCAGGACATGGACACAGACCTGACCCAACACCCTGGTCATCATGTGAGATATGAGAACCATGAGTGTGGTCATTGGCATGGCACATGATGATAATACTCATCATACATTTGTATCATTACACCGATGATCACACATTTATATCACTGCACAGATCACACATTTGTATCAATATGTATGTATAATTAATGATATCATATATGTATTATTAGCTGCGGTTATATAGTGGAGCGACACTGTGAGCTGTGAATTTTGTGTGGAGTGATTTTATATCTTTCCGCAGTTGTTTGTAGCATGAACTGCATGTTCAGAAAAATGGCGGCCGGCGATTCGCTGAACTAACTGGTTTGCCGTATGAAGTAATTTGTGGATTCTGGTTTTCTAGTGACAGCCGCTTCCATCAGCGATGAACTGTATTTTTCGTGACAAACTTTTGTGCTGGCATTCTGGCAGCAGCATTATGCATAGTATACCCGTGTTGGCTATTGGTTTGTCCAGACTCCTGTCTGTTCCACTTTTCACATGGGGAAGTGAGGAGCATTTTGTGTGATATTCACTGGCACAGGAATGGAGCATTATGTAGTCGACCCTACACCGTAAAGTTGGAACTGCGTCTAACTAACTAACTAACTAACTAACTAACTAACTAACTAACTAACTAACTAACTAACTAACTAACTAACTGACTATTTGCATTATTAGCTGCAATTACATAATGGTTAGTGCATTAGCCTGCTGAAACTTTGCTCCTGGTTCAATCTCCAGCAGTGGCAGGACTATTGTTTCCAAGCAGTAGGGCTCTAGGGTTAACCCATCATCATCATCATCATCATTATCAATGTGTCTTGCGAAATGGTGTATGCAATCATGTCTTTCCACAGCTCTCAGTCTTCAGTGCTCTGGACCAACTCTGCTGATGATATTCCTCCTTGCCACCGTCTCAGTTCATCCAGCATAATTTTTCTTCATCTGCCTCTTTTCCCACTGTTCTTTCCAGTCATAACAGTTTCCCAATGTCTTTCTTCTCATCACATGACCATAGAGTTGAGCTGAATTGAGTTAAAAACCGACATCACTGCACTCAGGACATTCCCATACGTGCTCAGTCCCCTCGTTCAACAGCCAGCGAAGAGTCATACTACTAATTGTTCCCACCGCTATATGATTAAATGTTCTCCTGGTCTTCCCTCTCAGTTTTGAGATTCTTCCAGAAATGACCATAGAATGTTGTTGGTCTCATTCTTATAGTTGCATAGCTGAGGTTGAGCCAACCATATAAAAAAGGGTACCAGACGATTTTCAGAATATTATAAGAATTCCCCGGGAAGGAAATGCGGAGACAGAATTGGCCATCCCACCTCGTATGACATGGCCTAGAATATGTGAAGACCTAACATTTCACAACCTAAGATAAGATATACAGACAAAGATGGATGCAGGAGTGTAACAGAAATAAGGCACCACAATTTGAATTCAAGTATTTCATTAACACGAATAATGTGTGCCACAAAATTCAGAAAAACAGATAAGGCACAAACAAATCAATGTGCATGGGAAAGAAATGAGAGAGAGAGAGAGAGAGAGAGAGAAAGAGAGAAAGAGAGAGAGAGAGAGAGAGAGAGAGAGAGAGAGAGAGAGAGAGAGAGACATAGAGAGAGACAGAGACAGAGAGAGACAAGAGACAGAGAGAAGGTAACATAGTATATACTATGTAACTACGTTTACTATGAATTACTATACATTACTTGTTAATAATTGTTTACTTAGTGTACATGTAAGAGCAAAACAAAGACCCCCAGTGGTTCTCATACCTGTAAATATATGGCTGCTTCCTGGTAGTTCAGCTTCCACTGTTTCCTTCTGTTCTGTTCCCTGAGGTGCCTGCTGAAGCAGCCCTGAGGGTCTGGGATATCCTGACCCATGTTGCCCACTTCATTTGCAATGTCCAGTTCTGGGTCATCTAGAACAACCCAAAAGAAGTCAAGTAAAGGACATTGTTACGTGCCTTGAGGTGTATTTGGCATACAAGTCAAGAGTCTGTTTTTCACATGCATTGGGCATAAGGCGATACCTCCATATTTTTATAGTGATATGACCAATATTTTTCTTTTTGCACTCGCTTTGAAGTGTAGTCCATACACACTATTTATAGTAGTGATGGACTGAATTTTGCGTGTGGATTAGCTTTCCCTATTAACAGTGTCCCTCGCCACCAGACAAACCCACTACAACTTCAGAGGTACTTGTAATTTACATCCCCAAGTTAAGGACGACAGGTCAACATTTTAGTCCAATTGTCCAGTGTAAGGGTTGAACCGCTTACCTTGACATCAGCACACCATATGTTTAAGAACATGCGTTCTTTCCCATTCGGCCATGCTGACCTACATACGGCCAATATCACACCGGCTGCTTTTACTTCCCATGACATTTCCTGAAACCCTTGTTAGGTTTGGTCGACCTGTGAGCCCTGGTCAATTTGTAAAATCTGGTTCAATGTGAATTAGTAACCCATAATGCCGAGTTAATATATATAACAAGATAACTTTTTAAGCAATAATTGCATTTTGAAGTGATGCTTGGAATAAACATATAATTCAACACTTGTAGAAATGAGGGAATCTCCGTGGCAAAGTGATCAAGCTGTATGACCCAGGCTCCAAAGGTTGTGGGTTAGATTGTGGACCGCATCCTTCGATTCATGAGTGCATTTTCTTCAGAGACTACTGGTGGTCATCACTGGAACTACAGAGTTCATGCTTTGTGCTATGCTTTCAGCTGTTCGCTGCAGAAAGAGACTGAACCATATGGGAACAAAATCCGGTGCAATGTGTTAACCATGTGTTGCCCATGCAGCATGAGCCCTCTCTCAGCTTGCCTAGTTTACTCCAGAGGAAAGGTAACACCAATATGTCTGGAACAAGACAAACTGCAGAAGCTGCCAGATCAGCAAAGCAACGCTTTAACTGTCCATCCGCCAGAGCTTAGATCCTTCTTCTTCTTCTGCGTTCATCCCGAGATTTTTTATGGATGTGAGTGCATTGTGCCTGTGTACAGTAGAGCTGCATTCTTGCGTCGGTAAGCCAACACATCTGACTTCTGTGGGCATTTGTTAACAGGGCCTTCCCTGGAGAGCTTAGATCCTAGACCATTTGCTGCTTAAGGCTTAGAGCTTGGTCTGCCCTGCCATGACATTTAGTCTTTAGGATGCATTTCTTCACACTAGGATAAGGCTTGTACCTTCTCAATTGCGCTCCCCTGCCCAAAGTCGCTGGCACAATGTGGGGTGTCAGGTTTGGTAAACGCTGCCCAACATTTGGCGCTAACAGAAAACGGGTAGTATCGTCCACTGTCTTACGGTAGCTCAGTCAAATTTGCCAGAAACCTGACATACAGATTTTTCTAATAATGTCATGAGAATTTATATGGCATTGTTTGTGCCCTTTGCCTCGACAAATCCCCAATGTGCATCACTAATTTCTGGTATAACACTGTTTCTTACTCTTTTCATAATTATTTTCAGTAACATTTTTGTCATATGACTCATCATAAGACTTATTATGCGATGATCTTCACATTCTAAAGTGTCTGGTGTCTTGGTAGAGTTATAAATATGGATTTTAATAGGTTACTTGAAATGTACCCAGTATTCTATAAGTCATTTAACCATTTTTATCATTATTTCAATTTTAAACTCTCCTAGGGTCTCAATTTACTCCAACGTAATGTTGTCTGCTCTGAGTGACTTTCCTTTCTATTTATAATGTAGTCATCCTCAACTGCAGCAACTATTTAAATCTGGTCTCTTGTCATCACATACCTCTTTTATGCACTTTGTCCATCTATTAGTTATATCACTGTGTCCCATTATTATTGTTCCATCTCTAGATTTTAAACACCCTGTGCTATTCTGTGTTTGCCTACCTGTCAGTAAATCTCTCTCTCTATCTCTCTTTCTCTCACACACAAATGTATATATATATATATATATATATAATACGAGGGGCATTCAGAAAGTATTGCGCCACATTATTTTTCTCAGCTAATAATGAAGATAGAAGCGAAATTTTGAACACTTCAAATATGACATGTGCAAATTGTGTGCATCAAATTGCAGCCCAACCGGCCAAATAATATGGCTGCCCTAAACCATTGAAATGGAACGTATTCTCCCCCGATGTGTCTCCACCTTGCCGTGGTGGGGGAGCTTGCGTGTCCCATCGACCCCATGTGCTTGCCGATGGGTGAAAAACTACATATCGGACAGCATATGGGATAGGGACCAGACTAAGAGAGACACAACCTGCTGCTCTGCAGGTGAGACTGAGGATAGCAGTCAAAAATTTAAATCAGGCGCACAAAGGCAGAAGTTCTTGGTCCGGACAAAACACTAAAGGCTCCCTGTCGAGGGCTGTGGCTGAACGCCTCTAAGCCACAAACCCTCGGACCTGAGAGCCGGGCCGATAGCCACCTTTAGAAAAAAGGCGTGATACTGAGCAAGCTACATGCTCTGGTCTGATAGAAGTTCGAAGACTCTCAGCTGGGGGATATGAGAGATTCCCGTATGAGAGGGTCAGGCCGTTCCTCGTTCACCGCTGCATGAAGGTAAGGTGTTGAACCGGCAGCACAAGTAGCCTACCTCGTGAGCGAGTACAAAAAGTCAAAAAAGTGCCCCAGTCGAAGAAAATGGCTACGAAAACTGTATCTAACTCATAGAGTGTAGACAAAAGTGGAAGAACGTCTCAATGACGCAAAATGGAACGCACGGCGAGCGAACCTATTGCGTGGTCCGAAGTCAAAAGCAAAAGCTTACCGAGTGGGTGTCGCTTGCAGTCTGACCGTCCCTGGTGTGTGCTTGAGCGATCAGTGGCAAACGGGTTGCCCAACAAGTGGAAGTGAGGAACTAAAGCAGCCATGAGCAGGACGTGGCAACTCCTCTGGTGAGCCCAGTCACAGAGCAATATGTGCCGGCTCTGCAATTATGGAAGCCTCCTTGGATAGCGAGGGAATGCTCATGGTCTGCCCCTGCCTTCCCTTGAGGGCCGACCACGATGTCGTTCATCGTTCTGTCTTGACCAGCTGAGATGTTAGCGACATCACAACAGTCCAACGTGCCTCGAAACCAGAGGAAGGCTAACCTCATTAAAAAATGCCCGCTGAAGTCGGAAGTGTCGTCCTACGGGTGGCAAACTAAAAATTGACACTACGCAATTACGTCCGAGTGAAATGTCTCGTCCGAATGTCTCTCGTGCTAGGAACAGCTCTGACTACCTAGTTTCCGAATGCCGCTCTTGTTCGGAACAGCTCTGACTAGGTAGTTTTCCGAATGTCTGTTGTGCCTGGAAAAGCTCTGATGGGCGCAACGACAAGCACATGTCCGAAAACTCGCTGAGTGGATGCCGTCTGCAAACCTGTCTGGTTTGTGCGGGAATGACCCGGGGAAACGAAATGACCAATATATTGAAGTGAGGATTTAAAGCAGCCATGAGCAGGACGTGACGATCTCCCTCGGTGAGCCCAGATCCAGGGCGTTATGTGTCGGCCCTGCAACTATGGAAGCAACCTTGGATGGCGGAAAATGCTATGGACTGTCCCTGCCTTCCTTTGAGGGATGACCGTTGTCTTCGACCATTCAACCTTGGCCAGCATGGTTGCAGATGGCACCACAAAAGTGAGAGTCTCCCAGGAATGCTACCTGGTCAAAAAAGCACGCTAAAGTCGATGTGTTGGCCTACAGGTTTCGGCCCAAGGGCGCATAACAGACACACCGCAATCACATCTGAAAAAACACTCCGGATGAACAAAAAGAAGAAGAAGAAGAGAACGTATTAGCAACTTGCATTGTAAGTAGTGAATTATGATAGAATTTCTCATTGCAGAGAAGGAAACTATTGTGAACATTCACAAGCTCTATGCGATATGTATGGATGTTTTGCAGTCGACAGGAGTACAGCCAATCACTGGGTTCAGAGAATAAAAGAATCAGGAAGTGGAAACAGGGAGCTGCTTGATCGGCCGTGCTGTGAATGTCCTGCAACAGCCACCAACGCAGAAATGTTGAAATGCCCTGAGGGCATTATTCTTACAGATAGACGAATCACTACTCATCAATGGCATTATTCTTACTGATAGACGAATCACTACTCAACAATTTACCTTACAGCTGTCAGTCAGCAATGGTAGTGCAAATGCAGTTATAAAAACTCTCAGATTTTCTAAGGTTTGCACAAGATGGGCTCCTCAAAGTCTCACAAATGACCACTGACTGTAAAGGAAAGCAATTTCTTCTGAATTGTTGGAGCATTCAATGCTGATGGAGAGAACTTTTTGGCTAAGATCATTACAGGTGACGAAACCTGGGCACATCATTTTGAACCTGAGATAAAAAGACAGTCAATGGAGTTGCATCGTCCACCATCGCCATGAAGAAAGAAATTCAAGACAACTCCTTCAACTAGAAAGGTCATGATTACTGTCTTTTGAGACTTTAAAGGTGTGATTCTTGTGGATGATATGTCAAGAGGAGAGACAATCAATTTGCAAGCTTACATTAAGACTGAAAAAACTTAATCAATGGTTTCAAAGAGTTTGGCCCAACAAGAATCCATCAGACTTGCTTCTCCTTCAAGACAATGCACGCCCTCACAAAAGGGCACCCTTTTTTGATTTGGCGCCCTCTGATATTCACCTATTTGGTCCACTTAAAGATGCACTCCATGGGAAAAGGTTTGACGATAGTGAAGGAGTGATTCTTGCAGAGAAGAATTGGCTACATGATCAAGACAAAATCTGGTATGGGCAAGGAATACATGCACTTGTTTCGCGCTGGTATAAAGCCGTACAAGTTGATGGGGATTATGTTGAATAATACCGGTGTTTACAAGACATATCTGTATATTGTGTATAACTTTCATGCTTTTTTTAAATAAGCATCTACTAAGAAAAACGATGTACTTCATTACTTTCTGAATGCCCCTTGTATATGTGTATCATTACAATAATCATCTATATATTCTCTTTCTTTCTCACTCTCTCTCACACACACAAACACACACTCTCTCTCACAGATACACCTTCTCTCTTTCCCTCTCTCTCACACACACTCTCTCTCATACACACACATATACATTAATTACTGTACACAATAATAGCGCTGTCAGACATCAATTTCATGTAATTCAAGAGCTATGAAGATTGTATTTTCACTATTACAATTTCTTTGCAGCTGCTATTGAAAAGCATTCATTCAATACATGCAGACAACACTGACAGATGAGAAATAAACCTGGTCAAAAGAAGAGGCGCAGTGACAATTTAAACTAAGCCAGCACAGTGACAAGCTAGCAGAAGCTGGCAAAGTGACAAGTTAACAGAAGCTTGCATAATGTTAAGCAGTGTTAAAACAGCCTGTGCTTTTAAAACTACTGTATACTCATCTATGTACATGCTTGCAAAACCGAATACTCATCTATGTAAATACTTGTAAAACTACTGTCTACTCTATGTAAATGCTTTTAAAACTGTTATCTACTCTATGTAATTGTTTTTAATACTATAGGATATAGTAATAGTAAGTAATGAGTAAGTTAATTAACAACTGTCTGGGACGGAAGGAAGTGGTCAAATTAGTAATGAGTGAGTTAATGTAACAATTGACTGGGACAGAAGGATATAGTAATAATTAGTCTGAGTGAGTTTCAGTGAGTTAATGTTACTGTCTGGGACAAAAGGATATAGTAATAATTAGTACTGAGTGAGTTTGAGTGAGTTAATGTAACAACTGTCTCAGACAGAAAGATATAATAATAAAACTGAGGGAGTTTGAGTAAGGTAATTACTCTCTAGGACAGACGCATTAACAATAATCAGTAGTGAATAACTTTGTTGCGTATCCCTTACGGGACGTTGCAGTCAACACCAGCATTTTCAGCTGCTGTTGATGTACTAGGCAAGTGTTACGTTCAGTAGTTTGCCATTGCTTTCTGAACGACTGGTCTCTATACCTTTTTCGAAAATACGAGCACCGCCGTGTTTCGAACCCGGGTATACGGGCTCACAAACCGCGTTCGCAAGCCCTTCAGCCACAGATAGGTTAGCGTAAAACCCTCTAGGGCTGAAGGAGATAAAGTAATAATTAGAGGGGTTTATGTAACAACGTGGAGTGGCTGGCTGAATGGCTAGAATGCCGGGCTCTCCTACGGGAGACCCAGGTTCAAACCCTCGGTAAGGCGTGGAGTTTTTTTCTGTCCAGGACAAAAAGAATACTCTAACCTGCACAGTTCGCGGCGACTGCACTAGCCATGCGGCCTTAATTCCACAGGCTCAAGACCCCCCCCCCCCCCCCCCCCCCGTCCTACACCGCAAGGTACTATAGGCAGTAAATGACAGTTTAAAAAAAAAAATGTAACAATTGTCTAAGACAGAAGAACTTAAAGATACAATTAGTAGTGAATTAATGTAACAACTGTCTGGAACAGAAGAATGTGGTAATAATTAGTACTGAGTCAAGGTAACAACTTTCTGGGACAGTACGTTGTACTGATGGGTCAATGCAAAATTTTGCTGCATTGAAAGGGTTCAACTACAATTTGCCTCTTGAAAACAGCCTCTTGAAAACAAGTTGTATGCCTCAATTCCAGCCTAACCAATCAGTAAGCAACTTCATGACCCAGACACAGGCCTCTAATCTGTGTGTCAACTTGGTGACCCAAATTTAAGCCTCCAATCTGTGTGTCAACTTGGTGACCCAAATTTAAGCCTCCAATCTGTGTGTCAACTTGGTGACCCAGATGTAAGATTATCACACTTGTGACACTGCCATGAAGATACCTCTGATGTAATCATTAATAACATTGAGATAAAACAATGTAACAGGCATGGTAGGCTCTTAATTGCTACTGTACTCATATAAATTAATTGAAGAATGAAATGGGCCATACATTTAAACAGGGAGATTGATGTTCATAGTTGTTTGTCCATCAAGAATGATGATGGCCATTCATTTCATCCATTGGGGTTGAAAGTATGGAGCCGTGGGTTCTAAGATGGCTGATAAGGCCTATTTTGGTTCGAAATGTTCTTTGACAATGTGGACAAAGAATGCTTGACGTTTCTGGAGGAGGATTTCCTGCAGTGGTCTTTCTGTCCTGCCTTTTCTTTACAGCTCTTGCAGTCCTGGTTGCCTCACACATGACTGCACCCTTGTGTAATGATGCACGCCACGAATTTCGGTCTCTGGCTGCAGTCTCCCAGGTGTCATGATGAATTCCAAAAGCATTCAGAGAGATTTTCAGAGTGTCTTTAAAGCGTTTCCTCTGGCCGCCTTAGGAGCGTTTACCACAACGCAGTTCGCTGTAAAAAATTCATTTAGGGAGCCTGTGATCTGGCATGCGAGTCAAGTGACCAGCCCAGCGAATCTGATTCTTCATCAGTAGAGTGTGGATACTGGGCATGGATGCTCTTTCTAGGACTTCAGTGTCTGGGATCTTGTCTTGCCATTTAATCTTCAGTAGCTTCCTTAGGGCCTTCATGGCTTAGAGGTTATGACTTTTCTCCGTAATCTCGTATACTCTCGTCGGTAACGTGATGACGGTTCAAATCAGCAGTGGTTCGAATCGCATCGGTAACTTACGGGGTATGTGAGCCGGCCGCTCAGAAAGCAATGGCAAACTACTGAGCGTAATCTTGCCAAGAGATCAACATACAGCTGAAAGATGCTGGTGTTGACAGCTAAGTCCTGTAAAGGATATGCTAAAAAAAAAAGCTTCCTTAGGCAGACTGTGAGGAAGTGGTTTAATTTCCTAGCGTGTCGCTGATAAACAGTCCAGGTTTCACAAGCATATAGCAGTGTGGATAAAACGACTGCTTTGTAGACTTTTAGCTTTGTTTGCAGGCTTATTCCAGTTCTGTCCCATACATTCTTGTACAGTCTGCGAAAGGCCACACTGGCCTTGGAGATTCTTGCATTCACTTCGTCATCAATTGTGGCAGCTTGTGACACAGTTCTGCAAAGATAGGTGAATTTGTCCACAACACTTAGTCTATGACCATTCACTTTGATATTCGGCACAGTGTGATTAATCCCTGGAGCTGGCTGGTACATAACTACAGTCTTCTCCAAGTTGATATTGAGAACAAAGTTGGCACAGGCATGTGAGAAAGCTGTGACATTATGTTGCCTGTCTGCCTCTGAGTTGGCATATAGAGCGCAATCATCAGCAAACAGGAGCTCTCTGACGGTGTCCCTGTTAATTTTGGTTTTAGCTTTCAGCCTTCTGAGATTGAATAACTTTCCATCCATACGGTAGTTGATGCCTATTCCAATGTCGTCGTTCTCGAAGGCATTAATCAACATGGCTGAAAACATGAGGCTGAACAGTGTTGGTGCCAGGACACATCCTTGCTTCACTCCATTGGTGACAGGAAAGGGTTCAGACAGTTCATGTTCATAGTTAAAGTATATTTAAATAGCTGCATCAACTTACTGAATAAATACTTTGTTGTTGCTGTGAGTTAAAGTCATAACTGTTTGTGGCTGAAGTAGTAGAAATTACAACTGGGACACAATGAATTCAAATAAAAACTCTCTGGGACAAAAGGAAAATAAGGAACAAGTGGGATACTGTGAGTTAAAGTGACAAATGACTTGGACAGAAGGCATAAAAGTCACATCTCAGACACAGTAGGTTCATGTAACATTGGATGGAATGAGAGGAGATAACAGCCAGCATGAAGGATTAGAAGTAACAATCGGGATGAAGGAATAGAAGTACTAACTGGGACATGGGTAGAAGTAACAATTGGGATAGAATAAGTGGAGGTAATAACTGGGACAGAAGGAATGGATGTTACTGGGGCTGAAGGCGTAGAGATAACGGGCTGAACGTGTAGAAGTAACAACTGGTACAGAAGGAGAGGAGATAATTGGGACAGGAGTAGGTAACTGGGGCTGAAGGAGTGACGATAACGGGCTGTACGTGAAGAAGTAACAGCTGGGACAGAAGGAGATTAGATAACTAGTTCAGGAGTAGGTAACTGGGGCTGAAGGAGTGACGATAATGGGCTGAACATGTAGAAGTAACAACTGGGACAGAAGGAGAGGAGATAACTAGTTCAGGAGTAGGTAACTGGGGCTGAAGGAGTGACGATAACGGGCTGAACGTGTAGAAGTAACAGCTGGGACAGAAGGAGAGGAGATAACTAGTTCAAGATAGGTAACTGGGGCTGAAGGAGTGACGATAACGGGCTGAACGTGTAGAAGTAACAGCTGGGACAGAAGGAGAGGAGATAACTGGGGCAGGAGTAGGTAACTTGGGCTGAAGGAGTGACGATAACGGGCTGAATGTGTAGAAGTAACAGCTGGGACAAAAGGAGAGGAGATAACTGGGGCAGGAGTAGGTAACTGGGGCTGAAGAAGTGATGATAACGGGCTGAACATGTAGAAGTAACAGCTGGGACAGAAGGAGAGGAGATAACTGGGGCAGGAGTAGGTAACTGGTGCTGAAGGAGTGACGATAACGGACTGAACGTGTAGAAGTAACAACTGGGACAGAAGGAGAGGAGATAACTGGGGCAGAAGGAGAGGAGATAATTGGGACAGGAGTAGGTAACTGGGGCTGAAGGAGTGACGATAGCGGGCTGAACGTGTAGAAGTAACAACTGGGACAGAAGGAGAGGAGATAACTGGGGCAGGAGTAGGTAACTGGGGCTGAAGGAGTGACGATAATGGGCTGTACATGTAGAAGTAACAGCTGGGACAGAAGGAGAGGAGATAACTAGTTCAGGAGTAGGTAACTGGGGCTGAAGGAGTGACGATAACGGGCTGAACGTGTAGAAGTAACAACTGGGACAGAAGGAGAGGAGATAACTGGGGCAGGAGTAGGTAACTGGAGCTGAAGGAGTGACGATAACGGGCTGTACGTGTAGAAGTAACAGCTGGGACAGAAGGAGAGGAGATAACTAGTTCAGGAGTAGGTAACTGGGGCTGAAGGAGTGACGATAATGGGCTGAACATGTAGAAGTAACAACTGGGACAGAAGGAGAGGAGATAACTGGGGCAGGAGTAGGTAACTGGGGCTGAAGGAGTGACGATAACGGGCTGTACGTGTAGAAGTAACAACTGGGACAGAAGGAGAGGAGATAACTAGTTCAGGAGTAGGTAACTGGGGCTGAAGGAGTGGCGATAAAGGGCTGAAGGAGTAGAAGTAACAACTGGGACATGTGTAGAAGTAACAACTGGGACAGGAGTAGGTAACTGAGGCTGAAGGAGTGGAGATAAAGGGCTAAACGACTACAATTAACAACTGGGACATGTGTAGAAGTAACAACTGGGACAGAAAGAGAGGAGATAACTGGGACAGAAGGAGTGGAGGTAACAACTGGGATGAACAAACAGAAGTAATAACTGCAACATGCGTAGAAGTAAGAAATGGGACAGAATAAGTGAAGGTAATAACTGGGACAGAAGGAGTGGAGATAATGGGCTAAAGGAGTAGATGGGACATGTGTAGAAGTAACAACTGGGACAGAAGGAGAGGAGATAACTGAGACAGAAGGAGAGGAGATAACTGGGACAGAAGGAATGGAGGTAACAAATGGGATGAATGAACAGAAGTAATAACTGAAACATAGGTAGAAGTAACAAATGGGACAGAACGAGTGGAGGTTACAACTAATCAGAAGGATGGGGTTAAAAATGGGGACAGAAGCAGTAAAAGTAACAACCGAGATGAAGACAAAGAAGTAATAATTGGGACAAGATTAGAAATAATCATTGGGACAGAAGGAGTAGAAGTAAAAACTGAGTTGAAGGAATAGAATAAATAACTGTGACAGGGGTAGACGTAACAACTGGGTAAGAAGAAGTGGAGGTAACAAATGGGACAGAAGGAGTGGAGGTAACAAATGAGACAGAAGGAGTGGAGGTAACAAATGGAACAGAAGGAGTGGAGGTAACAATTGGGACAGAAGGAGTACAAGTGACAACTCGTCATCATCATCATCATCATCATTATCATCATCATCAAGTGCCCTGCCAGTTGACGTTCATGGCTCTCAACAGATCTCGGTCTTTGGTGCTCTGGATCAACTCTGCTGATGATATTCGTCCATGCCATCGTCTCAATTCATCCAGCATCATTTCTCTTGGTCTACCTCTGTCTCTCTTCCCCTCGATCTTTCCAGTTATCATGATGTTCTCTAATGCCTCTCTTCTCATCACATGACCGAAGAAAGCTGTTTTTCTCTTTTTTATTGTTGTATATAGTGTTCTAGTTTCATTAGCCTGTTTCAGGCAATCATTGTTAGTTACTCTAGCAGTCCAAGGAATTCGCAACATTCGTCTCAGGAACCACATCTCTGTTGCTTCTAATTTCTTCTTAATTTGTTCTTTTACATTCCAAGATTCACTGCCAAAAACTGCAAAACTGGTTCTAAATAGCATTTCAGCACTCTCTTTCTTACATTCAGTGATAATGACTTATTGCATACGATACTCTTCATTTTCTGATATGAGGTTTTTGCTTGCCCTGTTCTGCTCTTAATCTCTGTTGTACATCTTCCATCTGATGTTATAAATGCCCCTAGGTATTTAAAATTATCGACTTGGTTAAGAATTTTCCCTTCTATTTCTATGTCACATTTTGGTGCCTTCATTTTCTTTGATATCACCATTGTTACTGTTTTCTTGATATTCAAGGAGAGTCCCTTCTTTGCACTCCCTGTTACTACAATGTCCAACAATTGTTGTAGGTCTGTTGCATTATCCACCACCAATACTGTGTCATCTGAACAGCGTATATTATTTATATTATAACCTCAGATTAGTATTCGTGGTGTATGTTTGATCACTCTCATTATGATTTCGCTATATAGGGAGAAGAGATCTGGTGACAAGACACACCCCTGTCGTACTCCTAGCTTTATCTGTTTGTAACTGCCATCTTTATTTCCCATTTTAAATTCTGCTATTTGGTTCCAGTAAATATTATTTATTATTCTTAAATCTTTCCCACCAATGTTGATATCTTCCAACATTTTAATCAGGTCATCATGTTTTACTAAGTAACAACTAGGATGAAGAAATAGAAGTAATAACTTGGACAGGGTAGAAGTAACAACTGGGTCAAACAGAGTGGAGGAAAAAAATGGCACAGAAGGAGTGGCGGTAACAGGGACAGAAGGAGTGGATGTAACAACTGGGACAGAAGGAGTGGAGGTAACAACTGGGACAGAAGAAGTGGAGGTAACAAATGGGTCAGACAGAGTGGAGGAAACAAATGGCACAGAAGGAGTAGTGGTAACAGGGACAGAAAGAGTGGATGTAACAACTGGGACAGAAGGAGTGGAGGTAACAACTGGGACAGAAGAAGTGGAGGTAACAAATGAGACAAGGAGTGGAGGTAACAAATGAGACAGAAAGAGTGGAGGTAACAAATGGGACAGAAGGAATTGAGGTAACAAATGGCACAGAAGGAGTGGCAGTAACAGGGACAGAAAGAGTGGATGTAACAACTGGGACAGAAGGAGTGGAGGTAACAACTGGGACAGAAGAAGTGGAGGTAACAAATGGGTCAGACAGAGTGGAGGAAACAAATGGCACAGAAGGAGTGGTGGTAACAGGGACAGAAAGAGTGGATGTAACAACTGGGACAGAAGGAGTGGAGGTAACAACTAGGACAGAAGGAGTGGAGATAGCAACTGGGACAGAAGGAGTGGAGGTAACAAATGAGACAGAAGGAGTGGATGTAACAACTGGGACAGAAGGAGTGGAGGTAACAACTGGGACAGAAGGAGTGGAGGTAACAACTGGGACAGAAGGAGTGGAGGTAACAACTGGGACAGAAGGAGTGGAGGTAACAAATGAGACAGAAGGAGTGGAGGTAACAAATGAGACAGAAGGAGTGGAGGTAACAACTGGGACAGAAGGAGTTACGGTAACAACTGGGACAAAAAGAGGTAACAAATGGGACAGAAGGAGTGGATGAACAACTGGGACAAAAGGAGTGGATGTAACAACTGGGACAGAAGGAGTGGATGTAACAACTGGGACAGAAGGAGTGGAGGTAACAACTGGGACAAAAGGAGTTAAGGTAATAACTGGGACAAAAAGAGGTAACAAATGGGACAGAAGGGATGGAGGTAACAAAAGGAACAGAAGGAATAGAAGTAATAACTGGGACAGAAGGAGTGGAGGTAACAACTGGGACAGAAGGAGTAGAAATAATAACTGGGACAAAAGTAACAACTGAGGCAAAGGGAACAGAAGTAACAACTAGGGTAGAAGGAGTAGATGTAACAAATCAGACAGGAGTGGAAATAACTGGGACAGAAGTAGCAGAACTAATAACTGGGACATAAGTAATATAAGTAATTACTGAGATGGAAGGACTAGAGGCAACAACTGAGACAGAAGAAGTAATAGTAACAACTGGGACAGAAGGAGGTGGAGGTAATACATGGAACAGAAATGGAAATAACGGACAGAAGGAGGTGGAGGTAATACATGGAATAGAAGAAGTGGAAATAACATGGACAGAAGGAGTGGAGTAGTAACTTGAACAGGAGTGGAGGTAAAACTGGGATCAAGGAATAGAAGTAAATACTGGGACAGTGGGAGTGGAGGTAACAACTGAGACAGAAGGAGGAGAGGTAGCAACTGGGACATAAAGAGTGGAGGTAACAACTGGGATGAAGTAATAAAGTAACAAATGAGAAATTGTGGATTCAGGTAACAGTTGTTTGGTACGGAAGAAATAAAAGTAACAACAGTTACAGAAGGAGTAGAAGTAACAACTGGGGCTGAAGGACTAGAATAAACAATTGGGACAAAGGGAATAGAAGTCACAACCAGGACAGAAGGAATAGAAGAAACAGCTGGGACATAAGGCGTAGAAGTAGCAACTGGGACAGAAGAAGTAAAAGCAACAACTGGGATAGAAGTACTAGAAGTAATAACTGGAATATAGTGGGTTCCAGTAACAACTATCTGGGACCTAAGCAGCACAAATAACAAATGGAACACAGTAAGTTCAGGTATCAATTATCTGGAACAGAAGTACAAGTAACAACTAGAACACAGTGAGTTAAAAAAACAACTGTCTAAGACAGAGTAGAAGTAAGAATGGACACACTGGGTTCATGTCACAACTATCTGCGACAGAGTAAAAGTAACAATGGATACAGTAAATAACAAATGTATGAGACAGAATAAATAGAAATAACTAGTATACAAAGGTTTCAAGTAACAAATGAATGAAACAGAAATAGGTAAAGTGATAACTAGACCAGTGAAGTTAACGGAACAACTGAGATGGTCAATAAAGTCAAAATATTCACAACATTGCTAAGACCATGAAAAGTATACCGTAATATATCAACAGAACAGCACTTAATTTCACAAAATAACCTGGCTAAATTGAATGATATACAACAAGCATTGATTAAACTTGCATATGTACTTCTGATGCAGGTACCATAATTTAATACAATGACTGTATGTATTCATGTTACAGCAAATAACACCCCAAGCAACAGTCTGACACATAGCCATACACTGAGTCATTAGAAAGATACCATTCCATAATATATTCTACGTAATAATAACAACAATAAAACAGTTGGCATTTAATACTACACCATTTTGCAGAAATAGTAACTCCATATACAAGATAACTGGAACATATGAAACTGATAAAGTCAATGTTAATTTTCTTGTCTGATGATTATAGATGAAATGACCTGTTGTGTGTTTATCAGTTTCACTTTCACCCATCTCCCTTACGACTATCTTAGAGTTGATGGTATGCAGGCAAGTAGATTGATATATATACATACATACATACAGATGAAAAAATAGGACAGCAAACGTACTGACAGACAGACATGACCAACCAATAGACAGACAGACTGACAAACAAAATAAATAGACAGACAGACAGATAGATAAACTGACAGCAAATAAAATAGACAAATGAATATCTAACAGACAGGATAGACAGATAAATAGACAGACAGACTAACCAATACACAAGATAGATAGATAGACATACAAACAGACAGAGAAGAAAGGAATAGATAGGAGACAGGGAGAAAGTAATTGTTTGAAATTATATTTGAAAAAAAAAATGGAATACAACAAAACTATAAAACTAGTTAAATATTAGCTCCTTCAAATCTTAACCTTATTTTAATTCATTTGAAATTTTTATTAAGAAAGTGTATTCTTGTCGTTAGCAAAGCATTGGTGTAATTAACAAGCAATAGACACTTTAATCTTGATCTTCATATTATTTATAAATCAGTGTTTCAATGCCAGTCAACGGACAAAGAAGCAATACATCTAGGAGCTTTATATAAGGGATGCCCACAAGCTGATATTTATTTCTTCTTCTCTATTTGCTGTTGTTTAGAAATTAATGACTACACAGGAAGTCCCCTACTGTAAATTTATGTTGCTGTAAGTGAAAGTTCATCAACATTCCCAAACAGCTCTGTGTGAGGGAGAAGTATGACATTACAGTTTACAGAGTGTGAACATTCTCCATTTAAACTCAGTACCTTTCAATGGATCCGTGGCAAAAGGGTTATGTACGCAATTCACAATCCGCCATATTGCGCTCGAAATATAGCTGCAAGTAATTTGGAAGCAGACTGACCTTGTGTTGCTTTTTATGCAATAATATGAATGCTGGTCTTTAAGAAAGCAATGGTAAACTACAGAATACCAAAGGATATCTTTTTTGGTGAATTACAGATGTGTAAAAGATCTCAGGGTCGGCCTCTACTACGATACAAAGATGTGTGTAAGCGGGACATGATTGATACAGGCATTGATAATGCACATTGGGAGCAAGTCGCCGCTGAACGTGTTGCATGGAGGGCAAACATCAGAAATGGAATAAAGACAAAGGAGAAAATTATTGCAGATAAGTCACACACCGAGCGTTTGAGACGTAAGATGGTGCATGATGGTGGAAATTACCTCGTGTTCACATGCATCCACTGTGAACGGACATTTACAGCGCAAATTGGCCTTATCAGTCACACTCGCTACTGCCATAGGTAAAAGTTATTATGCCTTTTTAAAGCACAAACTATCGTCTGTCAAGACGGCAAGGTGCCAATGAATGGTAAACTACAAGAAATCACAAACAGCCAAAAAATCCTGGGGTTGACTGTGACATCCTGTAAAGGACATGCAACTAACTTTAACCTATCAAATTAATTAGATAAATTATAAACAGACGGTCAAGATTTTTTTTTAGACAAGTTGTGAGGAGGAATAAACTTGAAAACAGTGACAACTGGCAAAACTGGTGGGAAAAGTGCAAAGGAAAGACAATGAGATAAATACCTGGATGGCTTACCCACACCACATTATCAGGGCAAGAGCATAGACCTGATCCAAGACTCTGATGATTGATTAAGCTGACAAAAAATGACCGTACATGCTTATCAGATTGACACATGATGATGATCATAATGACCTATCAAGCCAGAGGCAGAAACTATACAATAAAGCCACTCTAACCCCAAGCCACTACTCCACTTGAATTCTTTCAGAAGATGAAGTAATTTCTTTTCAGAACTGGTCACCGCTTCATCTGTGCTAGGCAGAGACAGCCGTTATCAGCATAATGGATGGTGAAGACAAGCCATCCTATATGGAAACTGCTCTCACAGAAACCACTGCAGCCTACTGTGAGCAGTACAGCAAATAACATAATGACTCAGAAATTAATCCATATTATAGAACACAATATAAAAGGGGTTAAGGAGAACACCTCATTAGGTAGAGACTGCAACAGGTGTGCAACAGGTGGGGATCAGATAACTCTCATGATAAACAAAACAGAAACTGAGAGCTGCAGGTGTTACAAGATCACTTATCAAAACCATAAGCCCCCCCCCCCCCCACCCACCCACCCACACACACACACACACACAGAGAAATAATGGAGCAAACAAAATAGAATATTTAGAACAGACAAATTTGCCTGATGTGGGAATATACTGGGCAAGAAAGGCAGGGGAAGACAGAGACAGATGTGCGTTGAAAATGTAAGCAATTGGGAAACACTTAATAGTGTAAGGAACAAACAAAACTACTTGCATGTTTGTTACAGGACATCACAATCAACCTCAGCATTTATTTGCTGTTTGTGATTTTCTAGACAATTTTACATTGACTAGTTTGCCACTGCTTTCTGAACAGCCGACACTCATACCATTGTGAAAATCAACACAAAAAGATCTGCTTCCATACTCCCTATGGATGACTTTGAACCCGGTATGTCAGGATTGTGAAACTGCATTCACTACTCCTAAGCAACAGACTCCGACCATAAGCACCATCAAAAAATCAGACAACAGACTGGATTGGAGAGTCATGGTCACACATCAAAATATCAGACAACAGACTGGATTGGAGAGTCATGGTCACACATCAAAATATCAGACGGGTTGGAGAGTCATGGTCACCTATCAAAATATCAGACAACAGACTGGATTGGAGAGTCATGGTCACCTATCAAAATATCAGACAACAGACTGGATTGGAGAGTCATGGTCACCTATCAAAATATCAGACAACAGACTGGATTGGAGAGTCATGGTCACCTATCAAAATATCAGACAACAGACTGGATTGGAGAGTCATGGTTACCTATCAAAATATCAGACTGGATTGGAGAGTCATGGTCACCTATCAAAATATCAGACAACAGACTGGATTGGAGAGTCATGGTCACCAATCAAAATATCAGACAACAGACTGGATTGGAGAGTCATGGTCACCTATCAAAATATCAGACAACAGACTGGATTGGAGAGTCATGGTCGCCTATCAAAATATCAAACAACAGACTGGATTGGAGAGTCATGGTCACCTATCAAAATATCAGACAACAGACTGGATTGGAGAGTCATGGTCACCTATCAAAATATCAGACAACACTACACTGGATTGGAGAGTCATGGTCGACTATCAAAATATCAAACACCAGACTGGATTGGAGAGTCATGGTCACCTATCAAAATATCAGACAACAGACTGGATTGGAGAGTCATGGTCACCTATCAAAATATCAGACAACAGACTGGATTGGAGAGTCATGGTCACCTATCAAAATATCAGACAACAGACTGGATTGGAGAGTCATGGTCACCTATCAAAATATCAAACACCAGACTGGATTGGAGAGTCATGGTCACCTATCAAAATATCAGACAACAGACTGGATTGGAGAGTCATGGTCACCTATCAAAATATCAGACAACAGACTGGATTGGAGAGTCATGGTCACCTATCAAAATATCAGACAACAGACTGGATTGGAGAGTCATGGTCACCTATCAAAATATCAGACAACAGACTGGATTGGAGAGTCATGGTCGCCTATAAAAATATCAGACAACAGACTGGATTGGAGAGTCATGGTCGCCTATCAAAATATCAGACAACAGACTGGATTGGAGAGTCATGGTCGCCTATCAAAATATCAGACAACAGACTGGATTGGAGAGTCATGGTCGCCTACCAAAATATCAGACAACAGACTGGATTGGAGAGTCATGGTCACCTATCAAAATATCAGACAACAGACTGGATTGGAGAGTCATGGTCACCTATCAAAATATCAGACTGGATTGGAGAGTCATGGTCGCCTATCAAAATATCAGACAACAGACTGGGTTGGAGAGTCATGGTCACACATTAAAATATCAGACAACAGACTGGGTTGGAGAGTCATGGTCACACATTAAAATATCAGACAACAGACTGGGTTGGAGAGTCATGGTCACACATTAAAATATCAGACAGACTGGATTGGAGAGTCATGGTCACACATTAAAATATCAGACAACAGACTGGGTTGGAGAGTCATGGTCACACATTAAAATATCAGACAACAGACTGGGTTGGAGAGTCATGGTCATACATTAAAATATCAGACAACAGACTTGATTGGAGAGTCATGGTCACCTATCAAAATATCAGACGGGGTTGGAGAGCCAGGATCACCTATGTCTGCTCCAACCAGGCACCTAAAGAAGTATATTCAAGCCTTTTTTAGTCTCTACAATACGAAGGGGTTACAGGCGCAATTTGCAATCCCACTGTATTCTAGAGGGTACTAAAATATTAAAAGTGAATATCAGATTGTTATGCAATTATAGTTAGCTGCATTACAAGCATAATTAGTAAGCAAAAAATAAATAAATAAAAATATATAGAAAAAAAACAAAACAAAAATTAACAGCTAACATGCATACCTGTAAGAAAATAAGCACTGCTGTATAGCAAGAAATCAACACTAATGCAGGAATACACAGGCACACTGATACTCCAATACGTTACTGAGTAACTTAAGTACCGTTAGTGTTAGCAGATAAATCTAAAAGCTGAACAGTCCCGCTGTTACCGTTCAAAAGATCTACAAAAGATCCGTAATATGGACCATTGGCTGTAGAATGTCTGCGCCTCTGTCCTTCTGTCGGCTCCATTTAAGATGTGTTCATGCCGATGCAGCTGAATTTAATGATAATTATAGCTTTAAGAGAAAGCGACGTCCACACGACACCGGTTACGGCTGGCGTTAACTGTTTTTTACATGATGGGATGGGATGGCTTCTGCAACTGTCAGTCAGTTATTATTATAATGTTATATATGAAACTGTAACCCCCTTTTGTCCCAGACTTTAACGCGCCAAGGTCTAGTTGATACTTCAAATGCCACCGTCTTTGCAGTCGCTTTAATTAATTCTATCCCACTGTAGCTTATCTGGTCGTTTAATTCCTAACATCTGAGGCCGTTTCACATTAACATCTGAAGAGAACTGTTATTATAAACATTACATTTAAGTAACTCCAGGACAGAAAGAGTTACAGTTGGTATGGTGTTAATAAATAGTAAATAGTGTACAAAGTAGTGTGTCGGTTAGATTTTAAATGTTAGAAGCGAAATCGTTACATGATACGGGTAAGGGTTACTCAAGAATTGTTTTCAAAATGCCCCAGGTTGCAGGTAATAACGTACTTATGCTCACGGTTCTGGGTCGGGGGTTCCTTTCTAGGAGAGGACTGTACCCGAACCCCTCCATTTTCGCAAGTGAGAAACAACAAACCTTCACCTTGATATTGTCATAAGTTCATTTCCGCATAGTCCTACACAACGCTTTTGGCAATTTCAGGGCTGCATATTTAATCTTTACTTTTGTTTTGTTTAAATTAATTGTGCAGCTAACTTCAAACACAAGAATGCATACGTTAATTTTAATCCGAGCACTAACATTTAAAATTTATTTATTTATATAATAATACTTTAATATTTACAAGAAATTATTTGTTGTTAGTGGATTGTTTCTATGTATAAAATGTGTGAATAAGCAACGTTCACATATGGTTACTTTAACGAAAGTGTTACCCTTTTCAACCTGATCGTAAATATTATACTTGTAGGCCGTCTGCCAATTAAACGGAAACGAAACTCTAAACATTAAATGCAAAAACATGGGGTAGTTAATTACCTTTACATGTGTATATTATAAGTGAGTTTCAAATTTATTGACGCATCGGGATATTGGTTTATTGCAGAAAACCCAAAATACTAAAAATGGCTGCGAGGTCCCGGACTATAACTGAGACCGTTACAGGCGAGTCAGCTGTTCAACCTGCTCCGCATCCACCGCCATTTACAGCTAAACTTAATAGCGCTCTTAGAATACGAAACATTAAGCTGGACCCAACTAGAGCTCTGGAACCTACACGCAAAAAATTGTCAACAATTGAATCCCAGCGAATTATATCCGTATTTGATGACGCTATAAAGCGAGTAAAGATAGTTACAATATTACCATACCTATTGAAAAATATGGACAGATTTAGAGTTTCTTTGGGAGTAGATTTGTCAGACATGATTAGGCAGCATTTCAGAATTCAAGGAAGTTACCAAGAAATTAGAAATCAATTAGATGTGTTGCTACAAAGCAAGGCTAGACAAACTGAGTATATGGAGGCAAGGAATGCTGCTACTATACAGGCTGCCCTCACAGAAGCTGATACATTTATGAAAGATAGACCATATGATTTCTTTGATGACGATAATGATTTTGACTATGACGAAGATGAAGAAGAAGGTGAAGGTACTGCAGGAGATGATGAAAAGACAGAGGAAACACAAGATACAGAAGAATGGAAGAACACTGATGAAGAGGAGAAAAAAGGTGAACTTGAGGAACCGACCCTAGTGACTGATATGAATATTCCTCAAGAAGGAAATGAGGAACCAAATGAATTAGATAATGCATCACTAGGCATAAACATAAAATCTTCACGAGAGGATGTTGCTGAAAATGTTAGCCAGATGATGAAAGAGGACAGTGGATCATGTGACTCCATAATTGACTATGAGCCTCGCATTCAAGAAGTCATGAGAAATTTAGGTTTAGTTGCTCAACAGGTAAGTCCTAAAAAATTACAATAAGCAGTCATTATAAATAGTAATGTTAAATTATAAATATTCTATTATTAACTGAGTCAGTGCCAAACAAAAAGTAAATTTGGACCCAAAAAATGAATGGCGGAAAATTGGAAGTAGGGTGTATCACAGTAATGACTTAACAGCGGTTAATATGGTAGCAGACATGTTGTATTGTATATTAAATTAAAGGTGGTTGCATAATCATCCTTCGGCGCTTAATCAGTTAATCATCATCATCAAGTCCCTTACCAGCTGGCGTAGGCATTCATGTCACTCTACAGATCTTGGTCTTTAGTGTTCTGGATCAACTCTGCTGATGATATTCCTCTATACCACTGTCTCAGTCCATCCAGCAACATTTCTCTTGGTCTGCCATATCTTTTCCCCTTTGATCTTTCCAGTCACAATGTTCTCCAGTGCCTCTCTTCTCACCACATGACAAAAGAAAGCTGTTTGGCCCATTCTTATTGTTGAATATAATGTTCTAGTTTCATTAGCCTCTTTCAGGCAGTCATTATTAGTTACTCTGGCAGTCCAAGAAATCAGTTAATATCAGCTTAATATTATTATGAATAATAATGGATAAATCAGTCATTATTATAACATTTTAGATAATCGTTTAGAGAAGAAATATTTAAACAACAAATTCTTGAAGATATTGGAGAAAATAGACAACCATCGAACATCTTACAAAAAAGATTATGTTGGCTTGGCCATAATATGGAAATGAAGGTCTGTTACTAAAAAATACTGGAGGGCAAGACGCAGGGCAAAATAAAAAGACAACATACTAGAGAAAACTACATTATGCATGCAAGGATGTTGGGTAAAGTAAATTATCCCTTTTCATGCCATGGGTCGAATAGGGTTTATGATTCTAATCACATATTTTTAGACCAAATAGTACTCAAGAATGATGTTGACAGTATCACATTGACTGTCAGCCTTTATTTCCCAGAAATATCCTGGTACCCAATTTAGGCTTGGTCAACCTGGAATCCCATGTAGTGAAAAAATTCCCATCTCGAGGAGGATTTGAACACATGATCACCAGGCCAGTAGACAGACAAGTGTACTGGCTACTGCGCTAACATGGATGTTTGGGTACAGATTTCATACTGAGTTGAAAAGTGTAGCTGAGAATAGGAAACAGTAGAGGAACATGATCAGATGACTTTCACGCCAGTCTTAGGACTGACTAACTTTACTGATGCAGTGCAGAAGGATATTATATTGTCAAATGTGACCTCCTATTTGAACAGAAAGATGATATTTCGCCATACTAGGGTCTTCGTGTTATTTGTTTTGTTTCGCTGTATCTTCGGCATTTAAATGCTCAGTTATCTGAAATTTTCATTATAATACTTGTTCATTTGATTATGCACAATGTTTGGTCCAAACCTACTTTGTGTTTGCCATTGAATCAGTTAAGGAATGAACAAACTATAAATATGTGATTATAAATGACAGGGATAGATTTTATCAAAAGATGGCTCAGATGGTTCTGTCATGTAACACAACTTTTAGATACAGCAGAAACAGTCAAGTCCAACAAATTTGAGAAAATTCACCAGAACGATATGAAATCATGAATCAATATTTGTCATTCACAACTTGATTTATGTTTTGAATGTTTTCATCAAGCACAGCAGAATATATTCATAGTTCCCCCTGGTTATAACATCTATTTATTTGTACTTGAATTTCTTGTGTAAATTCATCAAGATACTACCACTCAATGTGATCACATTATGCAAGATGCAGGGTCCCCATTTTGAATGAGTTGAACTGCCTCCTTCATGCTCCAAAGGTCATAGATTCATTTCCTGATTTCGTCATTCGGTTCACGAGTAGTTTTCTCAGAGACTCCTGGAGGGTCTCACTGAAGCTAGAGAGTTTGTGCTTTTTGCGAAGCTTATGGCAGGCCACCACTGAAAGAGAATCAAGCCTTGTGGTATAAAACCTAATGCAAAGAGGTTATACCTCTTTCCTTTAAACTCCTTAAAAATTCTGTACACAATGCGATTAACGAACAAATCCTGGTGGGTTTGTATCCTTCTTCAACAACTGTGTGAGGCAGAAAAAGTTAGATAATGTCACAGATAAATTGAGTAATTATTTAACTCAAAATGCGTTACTTGGTGCCAAATGAGTTAATAACATGGCATATGATGATGATATACTATTGGCACCTTGCCATCTTGACAGACGATAGTTTGCTACATTGTACTTCAAAAAAGGCAACCACAACCAGACCATGGATGGAATTATACCTCTCCATAGCACAAAGCCTGGGATGAAATGTAGAGACCATGTGTTGCCCATGGAGCTTGATCCCTCTCTCGGCCTATCTAGTTTATTCCAGAGGAAAAGTAACACCAATATGTCTGGAACAAGGCAAGCTACAGAAGCTGCCGGATCAGCAAATCAATGCTCTGTCAGCCTATCGAAGCTTTAACTCTAGACCAGTTGCCGACCAAGGCTGTTCTGCCCTGTAATGACATTTAGTCTTAAGTTGCATTTCCTCATGCCAGGATAACACTTGTACCCTCCCAATTGCCCCTGATGATATATCAAATATAGACACAACATAGCCTTTACTTAGACAATATGTTTGATATTTAAATCCCAGTGATTCTTGAAAACAATGATTATTTTATTTGCTTACAGGTGAGTCACTCATGCAAGAACATTCTGCGTCTCTTCACACTAAACCCCACAGCCATGAGCATAATTAACAGTGATGAAGAGGTCATGCGTAATGAGGGAGGTCAGAGTATCATACAGTACATGTCAGAGCTGCGTGAAATTTTGATGCAGAAGTTACTTTCAACACCTGAAGAGGAACAGGAACAAGCTGCCTATCTGGAGGAGATTTCACGGAGAGAGCGCCATAACAAGGCTGTCATTGAGAGGCTAGAGAAAGAACTCAAGGAGGCTGTAGATGAGAGGGATGAAGCGGTAAGTTTCATTGCTGACTTAATGCTTGGTAAGTAAGTAAGAAATTAACTTTATTCATGCCTCAATGTACATTGGGCATATGGTGCGAGACCCATATTTCTATAGACCTGTCAGCACACGTTGGGTGATGTGGTCAGTATCACACAGTGCGTCTTTACTTCCCAAGATATTTTCTGGTACCCATTTCAGACTGGGTCAACCTGAAAGCACAGCTCAAATTGAAATACAGGGTGTATTCTTATTGACTGTGCAGTTTTTGAAAATAATGCCATTCCAACTTTTGTATTTATCTACTGTGGAGTTCATGCAACACAATGACACATAATAGGCAAATACAAAACTTGGAATGACAATATTTTCAAAAACTGCACAGTCATTAAAAATACACTCTGTATTTGAAATCACCCTGATGCAAATCAAACCCAAGACCAGCAGGTGAGCATCTAGCTACTATTTTACGTGGCTCCCTTGAAAGAGGGTGGGGAGGGTGGGGGGGATGGGTACTCCACCATGCCCAAGAGTGTCTGATAAGCTAGCAGCAGAGGGAACAGGGTGCTGAGGTGCCCTGTTTCTACTGTGATAGGGGATACCCTTACCCCACAACCCCTGGCAGACAGACCTAAAAAAAATACTGTCAGCCATACTGGATGAATCATAAAGCTTTCATATTTTAGCTAGTTTTCAATAGACTAAATATTTTATATTCTTCCTCTTTTGCCCCTTATCCTACTATGCAGCTGAGGCCCTAAAGCAACTGGCGCCAGGTTGTTCATGTTTGGTTGGGTTGTGCAGCTAAAGTTTTCTACACAAAGGATAAGCCATTCCAAAACCCAGCCCTCCTTAATCACCTCTTATGGCGTGTATGGTTGGTTACAGTGTTACTGTTCTTTGCTTCCATTACGAGCCTTGGTAACACACATAAATAGTTTATTTAGACTTATGCAAAACCTTCTTGTTTATATGGGCTGTGGCATCACAGTATTTAGTGTACTCATCTAACAGTAGCCGGCTCTATGGCAAATGGGTTACGAATGCAATTAGTAATCCTGCATAACATGTTCAATGCACAGCTGTGGACGATTTGGAAGCAGACCACATTGTGTTGGTTTCCATATAATAGTATGATTGCTGGGCGTTCAAAAAGCAATGGCAAAGTACTGAACATAAAACTTGCCCAGGAATCACAAACTGCTATGAAATGCTGGCATTGACTGCTACGTCCTGTAACTAACTTTTTAACCAAGCAGCACAAAGGTGTCGGGTTCAATGCTTAGTTGCAGCAGAATTATTTTTCCCAACAAGTATGTCCCCAGGATTGGTTCAGGCTCATGAGATGGGTGCCACAGTTTTTAATCTGGAAAAAGTTAGTTGGTTAGTTAGTCATCAGACTATCCTCCTTGCACATTGGTTCATTCAGTCCATAAGTGCTTGGATCCCCTCCTCAGTATCTCTGTCAACGTGTAGCAGTCAATGACACCAATTCTGTGATGGTTGACTATTCCTCTTTGTCCCCCCTGCATAGGGGTCATGCCTGGCTTCACCCGTTTAGTCTTGATATTCTTGCAGTCGGTTTATAGTGGGCAATGAAAGGCATAAGAGAGACCACTTGATCCCCTGTGGTCCATTCAGTCACTGAAAATATGGACATAACACTATATATGTAAGATGTTTTTATGGCACCATGAATGATTTGTTAGATTGTTAGTCGCAGTTCCAACTTCACGGCAACGGGTCGCCCCCATAATTCTCCACTTCTGTGCCATGAATATCACACAAAATGCTCCTCACTACCCCATGCGAAAAGTGGAATAGACAGGAGTCTTTACAAACCAACAGCCCGCACAGGCATACTATGCATAAGGCCACTGCCAGAATGCCAACACAAAAGTCTGCCATGAGAAATACAGTTCATTGTCTACGGAAATGGCAGTCACTAAAAACACTATGAATGCTTTACCACATACTTTCTAATGGAGTATAAACATTATTTAAATGTAAACCTGTTAGAAATATACAGCTTTTTCTATGCAATAAAAAAAAATCATGTGTATATATATATTTGGCTAGTTGCAGTATATAGTTCTGAAATATAGACAATGAATTAAAAAAATTTTTTTTTTAAATTTTGCATATCCTTTACAGGACATCACTGTCAACATCAGCATCTTTCAGCTTATTGTTGATTTCTTGGCAAGATTACGCTCAGTAGTTTGCCATTGCTTTCTGAGCGACTGGCTCATATACCCCTTAAGTTACCAATGTGGTGAGAACCGCTACTGATTCTCGCGCAGGTTACATTCCTCACATGGATATACGGGATTATGAAGAAAGACGGTAACTCCTAGGCCAGGGAGACCAGCGGACAATGAATAAACATGATAAATATTATAATGACATTCAAGATGTGGTGCTATTGAAAAATGATCAGAACCAGATGGATGTAAACATTGATAAATAAAAAAAGTTCTGAAAAATATAACAGCGCAAAGTAATCAAATAGCAAAGACTCTGATAGCTTGTTCACACCCAAAGACATGACGAAACACTAAAGAGAGTACTGGAGGACACCATATTTAGGAAAAGATTTATAAAACAGAGGTGCACAGATCTATCAATGCAGACAATGCAGACTTTAATACAGAATTAAAGAGAGTGGAACAATCCAGACCTCTCTCTGCAAAATAGAATTGTCTGGAAGGGCTGAAATATTTGAAGATGATGATATCTGTCAGGGAGTGGGTTGTGGGCTGTTATAATGTACTGGGTGTTTGTAAAGTCTGGCTGCACTTTGTATGTAGAACAAATAATGTGCTACACAGTCCATCGTGAAGCAATATAAAGTGAATGACTGCCGTCTGATGGTGTAATTCTTTGCACTCCAAACAGAATGGTGTTATCAACGGAAGAAAGAATTTTTCAGATGTGTTCTACATACAAAGTGTAGTCAGACTTTACAAATACCCTGTATATTGATTTGTCCCAGTTGAATTAAAGGAGAATGCAGGGTGTTGTGTGGATGTGGATGTAAGGCATCTCATGTCTAGATATGGAAAAGTGTGGGCATGGGACTCTTGAACTCAGCCTAACGCTGTACTTGAGGTGAAACAGTTGGCTAGTTTGACACATCCTGAATTTACAGCCTGATGTTTGCATCACATCTTGATTCACTGGTGTTTATTTAGTTCTTTCCATGAGCTCCACATTGGTGATTCTTTATACGATGTTATGTTTATTCTGAATTTAACAGTGAACCTGCCATAATGCAAAACATTTTAAAACACATGCAGCTTAAATTTTGGTCTGTACACGTCTGCTCATATACTATCTCATTTTACTAATTTAAATGACATGTACATTGCAGATTCGTAAGAATAACGAAGTAATCAAGCGGCTCCAAACCGATCTTCATCAAATTGAAAATTTCTCAGATGAAAGTATCCGTCGTACAAGAGCTGAAGCTGAGAAGCAGGAATTGGCTGATTCTAAAAATAGTGACCAGAGAATTCAAAGACTTCAGTCTGAAATTGATATGCTTCAAGCACAGCACAATGCTTTGGTTGCCGAGCACAGGGAAATTGAAGCAGAACTAAGAGCTGTGAGTTAAGTAGTAGTAAAGGACCCTTTTCCATTGCCTTGTGGCATGTTGGTTATTTGGTAAAAACTAAAGTAAAGAACTCTTTATCATTGCTATAAGACATATTTATATTGGGTATATGGTAAAAAAACAAAGTAAAGAACTCTTTTCTATGTCAGATAATGTGTTGAGTATATGGTAATAAGTAAAGTACAGAAGTCTTTTCCATTGCTATGTGACATATTGGTTATATGGTAAAAACTAGAATAAAGAACTCTTTTCCATTGTATGTGACATATTGGGTATATGGTAACAATTAAAGTAAAGAACTCTATTCTATGCCATGAGGTGTGTTAGTTATATGGTAATCCATCCATCATGTGCCATGCCGGTAAGCGTGGGTGGTCATGATTCACCATTTCACTCGATCACCAGAGTCGTGGATCAGCTCAGTGTTCTTGTCTCATCCATGCCACATGGTCAAGCCATCCGGGTATTTACTTCTCTGTCTTCCCCTAGTTCTCTTCCCCTCGATCTTGCTATTGTCACCAAGTTCTTCAATTTATTTCTTCACATAACATGTCCAAAAAATTTGACTGTCTACGTGTAATTTCTCTAATCATTTTACGATTTTAATTTGTTTCTTGTAGTACTTGGTCGTTGGTATTTTTGTCTGTCCATGTATTCTTTGCATTCTCCTCAGAAACCACATTTCGACAGCCATAAGATGTTTGTCAGCTTGATCTCTCATTGTTCAAGCTTCACATCCATACAAAAATACAGGCTCATTGTAGCACCTCAACACTCGTTTTCTCAATTCAATTGGCATCTTTTTATTGGTCAATATATTTTAAATCTTGCTAAAGGCTACTTTCTCCATGGCGATTCTTGTTCTAATCTCTTCAAGGCATCTCCCATCAGTAGTTATTACTGTTCTGAGATAATTGTACCAATTCACTTTTTGATGAATATTCCCATTTACTTGTATATTAAATTATGGTATTTCATTCTTCCTAGTGACAACCATAATCTGTGTCTTCTTACAATTTAATTATAATCCTAGTTGTTCACTGTGTGCATATAGTAAGGCCAATTGTTGAGTAGTGATTAGCTTGTTAGTTAGAATAATAACCTCAGGCATTTCAACATTTCTGTGTTGGTGACTATGGCAGGACGTCCACAACATGGCCGATTAAGCAGCTCCATATTTCCACTTCATGATTTTTTTATTCTCTGAACCCACCGACTGACTGTACTCTCGACTGCTAAACTTCTATACACATCACATAGAGGCTTGTGAATGTTCACAACAGCTTCCTTCTCTGCAACAAGAAATTCTATCACAAGTCACTGCTTATAACATAAGTTGCTAAAACGCTATAAGTCAATGGTTTAGAGCACCCATATTATTTGGCCAGTTTGGTTGCAATTTGGTGCACACAATAAACACATGCCATATTTGAAGTGTGCAAAGTTTCTTGCTTCCATCTGCATTATTAGCTGAGAAAAACTATGTGGTGCGTCACTTTTCGAACGCCTCTGACACTCTAAAGCGTAACATGCATTTGATGCTAGACCAATATGTTTATGCATCAATCAGCACTCCAAGCATGATGTGGTCACTATCACGCTGGCCACCATTCCTTCCCAAAATACATCCTGTTACTTATTTTGGACTGGATGTTGAATTGTAAAAATTCTAAACCACCCCAATGCAGATTGAATCTATAACTGCCTGGCCCTCCCTATTATTGTGCCCTCTAGTACTTTATTCAGTGTTTCTTCATGTCTTAGGTTGTGACTAACCCCTAAGAGTTTTTGCTTTTTGAATATTTTAAGAAGTCACTTTTGTTCTATTTTCTGGAACTTGTTCATTTATCAGTTTTTTCATACCTCGATTCATAGTTTATCACATGTATTCACTGTCCTCATTTAAGAACAATTGAATGTGACAGGTCAGACATGCAGAAGTCACCAGATCTGAATCCCAACAGAGGGCTAGGAATTTTCACAAGAACCATTGTTTTCTAATGGTATCACATTGTTTTCTAATGGTATCTCATTGTTTTCTAATGGTATCACATTGTTTTCTAATGGTATCACATTGTTTTCTAATGGTATCACATTGTTTTCTAATGGTATCACACATCTGTCTTATCTTTTGGGTAGTGATATTAGATGTCTAGACTTCATAGATAAGGCTAACAACAGAAGGTCTCACGTGTATATTGTGCATATTAAACATCTCATGGCTTTTGGAAGTCACAAAGAGTAGTATGCAAGGATGCTGCCCTGGCTAAATTATTAGGAAGAGAATCTGTCCATGGAGATTGCTACTTCAGATGGAATCTTTCAAGAAAGAGTTACACAAATGCTTGTTGAAGACGGACACACTGACCTATAAAGTGCACAACTAGGCGTGACACACATTATCTTAAAAGAGGAATGATGAAGCAAAACAAAATATTTTAAGTAGATAAATACTAAGTTTTGTTGATTAATGTGATTTTCTTTATAATCTACATATATGTCTCCCTCTTTCTATTATTTTATTTTCATCTTCTCTGTGCATGTAAATTGTGTTTTCCAGCTATTTGATTTTGTCTCCAATTGTCTTTTCAGAAAAAATACAAAGTTGAAAATGAAGTTGAAAACTGGATTCAAAAGTATGATCAAGATCTCGGAGAAAGACAAGTAATGATATTTATAATATTAAGAATACGTTTATTACAAATGTCTCACATCATTGGCACCTTGCCGTCTTGACAGACGATAGTTTGTGCTCTAAAAAGGCATAATAACTTTTAACTATGGCGGTAGCGAGTGTGACTGATAAGGCCAATTTGCGCTGTAAATGTCCATTCACAGTGGGTGCATGTGAACACGTGGTCATTTCCACCATCATGCACCATCTTACGTCTCAAACGCTTGGTGTGTGACTTTTCTGCAATAATTATCTCCTTTGACTTTATTCCATTTCTGATGTTTGCTCTCCATGCACCACGTTCAGTGGCAACTTGCTCCCAATGTGCATTATCAATGCCTGTATCAATCATGTCGCGCTTACACACATCTTTGTATCGTAGTAGAGGCCGACCCTGAGATCTCTTACCCATCTGTAATTCACCAAAAAAGATATCCTTTGGTATTCTACCATCATCCATCCTCCTAAGATGTCCTATCCATCTAAGTCTACGAAGACTGAGCATGGAATAAACTGTCACACAACCTGATCTTTCCAATACTTCAGTATTTGTGATTTTGTCTTGCCACTTAATACCAAGAATTCTTCGCAGACACCGCATATGAAAGCTGTTTAAATTGTTCTCTTGGTGTGAGTAAGTTGTCCAGGTTTCACTGCCATAGAGAAGAGTACTAAGGACACAGGCTTGATAGACAAGGACTTTTGTTTTGGCAGTAAGCTTCCTGTTCTCCCAGACTCTTTTTCTTAACCTGTTCATTGTTGTTGCTGCCTTACCAATCCGGATGTTGATTTCCTGATCTAGGGATAATTTGCTATTTACCACTGATCCTAGATATGTAAAATGGTCTACTATCTCTAGTTCGGCGTCGTCAATAAAGATTGATGGTACCCCATGTGCACCTTGTGACATAATCTGTGTCTTCTTTTTGCTAATTGTTAAACCAAATTCAGAACAAGCATTGGAGAATGCAGATAGTAGACATTGCAATTCTTCCTCAGAGTGGGTCGTAACTGCAGCATCATCTGCAAAAAGCAACTCTCTGATCAGTACCCTCCTAATTTTGGTCTTAGCCTTCAATCTCTGAGCATTGTAGAGGCCGCCATCTGAGCGTGAGTGAATGTATATACCACCATCCTGATCACGAAATGCATATTTCAGTAGAAGTGAAAAGTATCTTCCAAAGAGGATGGGAGCTAGTACACAACCTTGCTTAACTCCACTCTTGATTTCAAATTCTTCAGAAGTTGCACCATCAAACTTGATTATACCCTTCATGCCTGTGTGGAACGATTCCACAATGGACAGAAGAGTTGGTGGGCAGCCAATCTTCTTTAGTGCCTTGAACAGACCCTCATGACTGACCAAATCAAATGCCTTTGTGAGGTCGATGAAGGCAATAAACAGTGGTTGATTCTGTTCACGGCATTTTTCTTGCATTTGTCGTAATGAGAATATCATATCAGTGGTAGACCGGTTCTGTCGAAAGCCACACTGTGATTCGGGGTAGACTTGATCTCCTAGGACTTGAAGTCTGCGCAGAACAATTCTGGCAAATACTTTTCCAACAATACACAGAAGTGAGATACCCCTATAGTTGTTACAGTCGCTCCAGTCACCCTTGTTCTTGTACAGCGTTATGATGTTTGAATCTTTGAAATCCTGTGGGACTTGTCCTTCACGCCAGCATAGCTCTATTAGCTGGTGGATCTGTAGAGTGAGTGTGTCTTGCCCACTCCTGATAACCTCTATTGGAATCCCATCCTTACCTGGAGCCTTGCCAGATGCAAGTTCATTTATAGCACACTTAACTTCTGTTATGGTGGGAAGTGTGTCCAGGTGGTCAAGAGTTGGTAGAGCCTCTATGGCGTTAAGGGCATCATCCGCTAGTTTGGTCTCACTTGAGTAAAGCTCCAAATAGTGCTCTACCCATCTGTCCATCTGCTGTTTCTTATCAGTGATGACTTCTCCAGTCAAGGTTTTCAGCGGTGCACTTCTTTTGATCACTGGACCACAGGCTTTCTTTATTCCTTCATACATGCTTCTTATGTCTCCCTTATCACTTGCGATTTGAATGGACTCACATAACTTGATCCAATAATCATTTGCACACTGCCTGGCAGCCTTTTGCACATCCTTCCTAGCTTGCCTTAGCTCACTCAGTGTTACGCGTTGGTCTTTCCTTGTTTCTTAAGAGAGCTTTCTTCTTCTTATCAATCAAGGGCTGCAGAGTCTCGCTGTTGGCCGCAAACCAGTCCTGCCTCTTATGATCCACAGTGCCGTAAACCCCTACGGCAGTTTTATAAAGAGTTTCCTTAATTTGACCCCACTTTTCATTTACTGTACAATTTTCTGGTGTATCAGTGAAAGCGTCTTCAAGTTGCTGTTGAAACTGAAAGCACTTTTCAGGATCATGAGTGTTCATAATATTAATCCTGGGGCTAGATTTGTGTTTAGCTGTGTAGATTCTCTTTGGTCTCAGTCTAACTCTTGCAAAAACCAAAGAATGATCTGTATCACAGTCAGCACTGTGGTAACTACGAGTCAATGATATATGGTTCAGATGTTGTCTCCGTGTGATGATGAAGTCCAGCTGGTGCCAATGGCCGGATCTTGGATGTTTCCATGTGACCTTATGCATCTCTTTTGTTTTAAAAAAAGAGTTTGTAATACATTGGTCATTACTGGTGCAATGCTCCAGCAGCCTTTGCCCATTTTCATTCATGCGACCGATGTTGTATTTTCCAAGGGACACTGGCCATGAACTAGAGTCCTTGCCCACATGAGCATTGAAATCACTGAGCATATAAATGTAGTCAGATTTTGGAACTGCCTTGATCACGGAGTCTAACTCCTCATAGAACAAATCCTTCACATCATCAGAGGAATCGAGTGTCGGTGCATATGCAGTAATAATGGTGGCAAACCCACAAGAGGTTGCCAAGCGCAGGGATAATAGTCTTTCATTTCCTCCTGCTGGAATTTCAATCATTCCCAGTAGCAAATTCTTCACTGCAAAGCCCACACCGTGTTGCCTTTTTTCTGCCTGCCCTCTACCCTTCCAGAAAAAGGTGTAGTTGTTTTCCCTGAGTGACCCTTCCTCAGCGAGGCGAGTATCCTGCAGGCCAGCAATATCAATGTTAAGAAGATTGAGTTCGGCATCAATCACAGCCGTTTTTCTCACATCGTCAATATTGGTCAAGTCAGTGGAAAATCCTGGACACATGGTTCTCATGTTCCAGGTTGCAAGCCGTAGCTTGAGGTTTCTATTTTTATTTTTGTTTGTACCTGGTGCATTGGTTTTACAGCCTGCGATTCAGATTTTGTCCTAGCCCCAAGCACCCATTGAAGCAGGCAGGCTGTGGCGGATCAGCACCCAATTGGCTGGGGGCTGCCCAGCTTGAGGCGGGCAGTAGCTGATCAGTGACACCTATACGTGTCTCCCACCGTCAGAGGCAACGCGTGGCGCCCCATGTCTACGCCAACTGACAAGGACTTATAACCTCTCGCTTTGATTCCGAAACCAGTTAAGACCAGGGATGGAGTTATTGCCTCTCCATAGCACAAAGCCTGGGCTAAAATATAGAGATCATGTGTTGCCCATGCAGCATGATCCCTCTCTCGGCCTGCCTAGTTCACTCCAGAGGAAAGGTAACACCCCTACATCTGGAACAAGACAAGCTGCAGAAGCTGCCGGATCAGCAAGGCAATGCTCTAACTGTCCGCCTGTCGGAGCTTCGATCCTAGACCAGTCGCCAACCAAGGCTTAGGGCCTGGTCTGCCCTGCCATGACAATTTTGTCTTTAGCTTGCATTTCCTCGCACCAGGGTAAGGCTTGTACCCTCCCAATTGTGCTCTTCCGCCCGAAGCCGTTGGCACAATGTGGGGTGTCGGGTTTGGTAAGCGCCGCCCAACGTTCGGCGCTAACAGAAACCAGGTAGTACCGTCTACTGTTATACGGTAGCTCAGTCATATCTGACTAAGACCTGACTAATATTACAAATGTAATGTTATGAAAAATGTAATGTTAATAAAAAACCATATTGATTAGTAATTCTTATTTGAAAAAGCATATATGAGGAAGAAGAATAAGAAGAGGGTCAGAAGCATTATGAGCAGAAAGAGGCAATGAAGTAGCGGTTGTGAAATTAGAATTAAAAGATAATATTGAAGTTGTTTTCATTATTCAGCATTCAATTTTATTTTTAGGAAACACAATATTAGAATAATAGTTTGGTTTAACACCAATGCAGCACAATTGTGAAGAGAAAATGTAAACATATTATGATGCCATGGTTGAAGACCTATGTTATGTTTCAATGGGGGAATAAAGGGCAGAAGAAGAAAAAAAGAAGTCTTAAACGAACAAGGAATGAATGGAGAATTACTAAATAAGATCAAGGTTCCATAAATAGAATATTTAGATAATATAAGAGACAATCCACCGTGTGTTACTGGGACATTAAAAGGAAGCAAAGAATAATACACTGGAACCTACTATGTATGTTATTGGAAGAGACTCTGTGTTAACATTGCAACCTACCACGCATGTTATTGGAAGAGACTAAGGAAGCTCCACCTCTGTGTTAACACTGCAACCTACCACACACCTCATTGGAGGGGACTAAGGAGGCTCCACCTCTGTGTTAACACTGCAACCTACAACACATGTTATTGGAGGGGACTAAGGAGGCTCCACCTCTGTGTTAACACTGCAACCTGCAACACATGTTATTGGAGGGGACTAAGGAGGCTCCACCTCTGTGTTAACACTGCAACCTACCACACATGACATTGGAGGAGACTAATTAGGCTCCACCTCTGTGTTAACAGTGCAACCTACAACACATGTCATTGGAGGGGACTAAGGAGGCTCCACCTCTGTGTTAACACTGCAACCTGCAACACATGTTATTGGAGGAGACTAAGGAGGCTCCACCTCTGTGTTAACACTGCAACCTACCACACTTTTGTGTTTTTGTGTATTCTGTTCATGTTATCTTTCTCAACTTTACTTCCATCTGTTGATTGGTGTCTTTCCCTAATATATCAAGTGTTATAACAAATGTTGAATAGAAGGATTTTGACAGAGGAATCTAAAAAAAGGCACACACTGATCAAGCTGAAAGCATTATACTAAAGATGTCACAATTAAACTTTAGAAAATTGGTGTGGAACTAGATCTGACAGACATGATGTTGATGACCCTGGGCAAAATCATAAAGGGGTTAAAGCAATGGGAGAAGATTATGCCTGCAGGCATTTGTAATAAAGAAGAAGGAGACAATGAAAAAGCAAAGATAGGAAGAAGGATCAGCAGCATGATGAGCAGAAGGAGTGCGCTGAAGTAGGAGAAGTGAAAGTAGAATTGAAAGATAATATTGAAGTAGTTTTCATTATTTTTCCTACATGAATGTATACTGTGTGAAATACAAAATTGTTCTGTTTCTACATAGGATGAATATGAAGAGATCGATCTCATTTACACGGAAGAGAAGAAACAGCTTATGGAATTGGAAGAGAGATTTGCTGCACTGGAAAAAGAGTATCTAACCATCATGGAAGAGAGGCATGCTGCCAGAGAGAAGCGGGAGATGGCGCAACGAGAGCTGAATCGGCTGGTCAAGGCAGCAACTACCATCCAAGCTTTCTGGAGATCCTACAAAGTCCGCAAGGCCCTTAACAAGAAGAAAAAGAAAAAGAAGGGAGGTAAAAAAGGAAAGGGGAAAGGTAAAGGTAAGGGGAAAGGTAAAGGGAAAAAATAGGGGTGAGTAGAATATATAAAATGAGCTGTTGCATATTATTTGTTTTTCTTAAATCCATTCTACTGAATGTAGAATTTACATCTTTACCATTGTAATGCTTATTTTTACAATGAACTAAAGAAGATATATGAATATATACTTTGCATTGTATAAAATCATTCACATTTTATTTCTATAACACACAATGTTAGAATAATAGTTTAATATTAGTTTAAAGATAATGATTAGAAACTTGTACAGAAATAATAAAAAAGTCAATGGGGACAAATAAAATGAAAACATGCTCTCTAGTATTGAAATCAAAAAGAACTGTCATTCCTGTATAGCTGATAACTCAGCTTTGTAGTATTTATATTTTAAAGGCAAGGATAAACTGGTGAAAGTAATTACATGCAGTGTTTTTTTAGAGGGTCCATTAATGTGAAAATAATTAATTAGACAATTTCTGAATTGTATATATTGTTTAGTTTTCCCTTTACACTTAACCTTCTCCTATTTGTGGGGCTGATTTACAGTTCAGAATAAGCTTAGACGTTAATTGTTGCTTGGACCACATTAAAAAACAAGATAACAAAAAAGCGCCACGTTCGAACAGTATCAGTGTTCTTTGTTTCAGCCAAAATAGGATTCATCTCTGCACTTCATGGAGGCTGGCATGGCTGAGAGGTTTAACACACTTAAACTTGCTCTGTTGACTACAGGGTAGTGGGTTAATTCCACTCAGCCAGTTGGGCTGAAATGTTGACTTACCGTTCAGCAAGCAATGGTCAGCGACTGAATGTAAAATTGCCCAGTAAATCACAAACAGTAAACAAAGGCTGGGGGTGTCTGCTATGTCCTACAAAAGACATGCTGTTTTTATTCACTTCATATGATATGATATATAACTCTACAGTTATGCCCCTGAGCAGAATAGGGCAAGCAAAAGATGCATTTCAGAAAATGAAAAGTATCTTATGGAATAAGTTTTACCATTGAATGTAAGAAAGGAGTGCTGAAGTGATATATAGAACCTGTTATGCTACATGGCAGTGAATCTTGGAATGTAAATTTAAAAAATTAGGAAGAACTTGGAAGCCACAGAGATATGGTTTCTGAAATGAATGTTGTGAATTCCTTGGAAGTAACTAAAGACAATTGCCTGAAAGAGGCTAATGAAACTAGAACATTCTATACAACAATAAGAAAGAGACAGTTTTCTTTTGTCATTTGATGAGAAGAGAGGCATTGGAGAACATCGTGACGATTGGAAAGATCAAGGTGAAGAGAGGCAGAGGCAGACCAAGAGAAATGATGCTGGATGGATTGAGATGGTGGCATGGAGGAATATCATTAGCAGAATAGATTCAGAACACCAAAGACCGAGATCTGTGGAGAGACATGTATGCCTATGCCACCTATCAAGGCACTTGATGTTGATGATGCCCCTGACAAGATGCAGGAAAATATGCCAGGAAGCACATTGTGCAACCTGTTGTTTATGACTTATTTTGTTATTACAAGCATTTCAAATCTGGACATAAAGGATGTTTGATGCTTTTTAATTGTTATCTAGTTTTCTTCTTCTTCAAGTGCCTTGTCTGAAGCCGACGTCTGCGAATATAACTCTTCATTCCTCTGTGTCATGTGATATTTTACGCAAATTGGTTTTGCATATACTATTATTTTTAGCCCAACTGTTTAAGCTTTTAACTTACATATTTCCATGTCTTCCTCTGTTGAAAGTTATGTTCTTGTGTTTTCTTGTCTGGCTAGTTAGTACCGTCTACTGAAAATGTGTATTTTACTGATCATAGTGTTTCTGCTTGTCCATGTTGTTGAACCGTAGAATAAGGTTGGTCTCACTTTCCCATAGCATATTCTAAATGTTATATTAAATTGAATTATTTTTTTATCCATATATTTCTCAAATTAATTAAATCCTGTTTTCCCTTTTGTCTGTTTTTTTTTGTCAGTTTCATCTGTTGCACCAAAATATATGTATGATTACACATAGAAAATACTACTTAATGGTATAATTGTTGAAGTAAAACATATAATCTGTGTCATATCTGTGTAAGCAGGTGATATAATAAAGTTAATGAAGCATTATAGTAACAAAAGAACAGGGTAATCCATAATTCGGCTTTTTGTCTTTCGTTTTTTTTGTTTTCGCAAAGTACAAATAAAGATTTTAAAAATCAACTAATTAGCAGAATAAATGTGTTACAGAAAAGAATTACAAATTCACTAGACCAAAAAAAAAAAGATCTGTCCATCAAGAACTCAATATTGAAGAAAGTTGGCTATTAATATATAAATAAAACTGAGGTAAATGAAATATTGTTGGCATGTAAAAAGACATAAATACCTGGAAAAGATAATTATGAAGGGAGGTGTACTAGGGTAGCGTAGATAAGGAAGACTACAACACAAATGGATTCAAGATGTGACAGCATGACAGCAACAGTAGCAGTGCATCTGGCTTAAAAAGAGGTAAAAAATGTAAGAGGATATGAGAATCAGAACACATTTAGGACTGTTGTGTCTGATGGTGAACCATAATCACTTTTTACTGCCTTGGTACATGATATAATGATGGATGAAGATGATGATGTGTATCCCTCTTCTTCTTCTTGATATAACTCTTGATGGTGTAATTTAAACTTACAAAGTATTGCTTCTTGTCTTTCAATAATTCAACTTAACCATGTCATCTTAATTTTCTTCATTTTGCAGTTTCAGCAAAAGGGAGGTATCTGTTTATTTACAGCTACTGTTTCTTGTTTGTGTTTATTTTACATTCAGCCCCTCATCATCATCATGTGCCATGCCAGTAGGCATGGGCGGTCATGGTTCACGATCTCACTTGGTCACCAGTCTTGAATCAGATCTGTGTTCTTGTCCCCATTATATAAAGCGGCCACGTCAACCAGGTATTTATCTCTTGGTCATCCAGTTTCTCTTTTCCCATTGAGTTTACCAGTTGTCACTATATTTTCAAGTTTATTTCTCCTCATAACATGCTCACAAATTTTTTACTGACTAGGTATAATTTTTCTAATCAATTTACAATTTTTGTCTGTTTCCTGAAAATTGCCTCTTTTGTTTTTCTGTCTGTCCATGGCATTCTTTGCATTTCCCTCAGAAACAATATCTCCACTGCCATTAGATGTTCTCAGCTTGTCTGCTTATTGTCCATGTTTCACATGCATGCAACCGGATAAGTTATACATAGTATATCAGCACTCTTCATCTTCTTCCTACAGTTGACAGCTTTTTATTAGTATGTTTCTGATTTTGCAAAAGGGTACTTTAGTCATGGCGATTCTTGATGTAATTAATCTGTACAGGGTCCTAGTAGCACTAGATTTCATTAGAAGGCAGCAAGTTAAACAGTTGGGCCATAACTAGGCTACCAACAAACAGTATACCACAACAAGCAGTGATGTACAAACTAAATTGAACCAGAAGAAGAAGCTGACTATGTAAATAATGGATAGAGAGAATAACAGAGTCCATGGGTATCTCGATATATGCAGCCCATAAACGGGCACTATCCTGCTGTTTATGCTTCACTTCGACACTGTAAAGTACAAGAGAAACAAGATGAGATGAGATGTGATGAAGTCATCTTCCGTCAGATGTTAAGACTGTTTCAATATAGTTGTACTGATTCACCTTTTAAAGAATGCACCTATTGTGATTATTTCTTCTTGGAGATCGCCATGAGATGGATAACAGAAATGAAGCAAGTTAAACTGATGTCACTAAGACACGAGTTGAAAACCCAACCCATCACCGGGGCATGAAAGGGGCAGAGTTAGGTGGTCACATGACGCGCCCAGGAGAAAGCCGGAAAAGGTTGCGATGAAGACAGACTGGGCTGGAGCGTGAGCCAAGATGGTCAAGTTTGGAGAAAGGTCTGAGTTTTGAAAGGGTTGGGTGATGTTTGCAGTGATTCAAGATACAGTCAACTGTGAAAGAGTGTTCGTGGTCAAGAAGGCGGTGAGTGAAGAAACCGTACACTGCAGTTAACGACCAATGATGGGCCAGTCAGTATCGACCCGTTGTGGTGATGAGAGCTGACCCTGTTTTGTGAACAAGCTGAGAAGAATGGCGGAGCGAGAGACACGCCGTGACACGTTCGCCACCAGTGTGATGTGAGTACGTAAATACATCTGATATTATTGTTTAGCAGTGAAGTGTAGCGACAGTCGATAGTGTACAACAACAGCAGGGACAATTAACGATTAGTTGTGCCAGTGATTCTTTATGGACAGACAGTGTGTGGGATGGTCGTACACAGAACGCTGAAAGGCAATGGCTGGCAGTGTACGATGGCGACCATGTTGAGAAATGTGCTGTAATAAAGGTTATCTTGTACTCTGAGGACGAGTTGAACTGGTGTTGTTTGCACGAAAGACTTGTACATTAGTTCTACGAGCTGATTGAGATATTTCTGCTAAATCTTATAAACCCTAGACGAGAAACCAAGATGTCGGACATTGAGTGAGTGAGGTCCGGTTCTTGGCAGAGATATCACAATTTCAGTTTTCTACAACCTTATTATAACCCTAGTTGCTCACTGTGCACAATAACAGCATCCACTACATACTGCATACCCTGGTCATTGCCTATAATAATTATTTTCTCTGTATATCTTATTTGTTGATGTTATGCCCTGTAGTGGTAATTCCTCTTTTTTTTACATTTCTCATAATAGTTTCACTGTATAAGGAAAAACTAATTGGAGGCATTATGCATCTCTCCCACACAAGTCTTTTGACAGGTTAATATTGATCTACCAATATATGTTCTTTACAAGTCTAAAGCCTGTCCAGTTAGTTTTTAGATCAGCAAGTATTTGTATTATGTTGATATCTTTTACTCTGTTAAAAGACTTTGTGTACACAATTAAACAAAGATATAGATATTTGTTTTCTTTTATCAAATACTCTGTTATTATTCTTAGCAAATACATGGTTCTCTCTCTCTCTCTCTCTCTCTCTCTCTCTCTCTCTCTCTCTCTCTCTCTCTCTCTCTCTCACACACACACACACAGACACACACACACACACACACTCTATCACATGCATACAATCACACACATGCACATAGAGAGAGAGAGAGAGAGAGAGAGAGAGAGAGAGAGAGAGAGAGAGAGAGAGAGAGAGAGAGAGAGAGAGAGAGAGAGAGAGAAAATACAGAGAGCTCTCAGAAATTGCTAATTGCATAACAGTCTTCAGGATATATATGCTCATCATATCTTACTCTATCAACAGCCATTGAAGCAAAAATGTATGGTTTTGTTTTCTTTCTTATCGAATGCTCTTTTAATGTTCATGGCAACTAGAAAGTTCATGCACACATGCATGCATGCATGTATACAAACACACAGTCACACACCCACAGACACTTGTGCACATACACACAGACAAACACCTTCAGTATCTCCACACTTGGGCCATTGTTCATACAGATGCTGGAAACGCTCTTGAAATCTGTTCTTCTTGCTCTTCAGCAAAAACTTCACCAACCATGAGATAACATTTTTGATAACTGTGTGTTGACAAACATGGTGCCTGTACAATTCAATTGAAGTAGTATGTAGCAAATTTCAACTGCTGTTCCAACTTTTGAGTTTATTTTCTATACGAAATTCTTCTGCCAACAGGTACAATGTTCCAGACATGCTAAACGTTTTCATTGTTTATCAGTATAGACTGTTGTCTGTTATGTAAATCGTTGGTTACCTTCGTGAAACTGCATATGCCACCCAACATATTCATTCATTCATTCAGTAGCATGTCCTTTGTAGAACCTTGCAGCCATAACAACCTTCCAGAAAACCTCTCAATCATAAGCAAGATATCCCACGTCCGATACACCCATCTGGAGATCAAACACCACATCCTGCACCCATCTTCTCTTTGGCCTTCTTCTTCCTCTCTTCCCAGGCATATACCCCTCCATTATTGCTCTCTCCAAACTTTTGTGACGTTTCAAGTGACCAAAATATTTCAATTTTCTTTGTTTTATCGTCTTTAATAGCCAACCTTCTTAAATATTCAGCTCTTGAAATATGGATGCATTTGTACTTTTCTTTATCCAAGATATTCTTAGAACTCGTCTTTAACATTTATATTCAAAGGCATTTATGCGCTGTTCGGTTTATTTAGTAAGTGTCCAGATCTAAGGCATATGTTGCAATGGGAAAGATGCATGCTCTTAAAGATCTGATGTTTGTAGTTCTATCTGTCCCTCTGCTCCAACATATTGCAACTTCTTTATTGTAGCTTCGACATATGCTTTCTGAAGAAAGGTTTAAGTCTCTTTATGGTTGACATTCTTTTTTTCGTTCGTAAGCTTTAAACTCAAACATAGTCCATACACAAATGTGGAAAACATCCACATATCCCCTGCATAGGTAAAAGACTTTTTTGTTGAAAAGTGTTTTCATGCATATTACAAATATGGTGCCAGCTCTGTATTTTTATAGACCACAGTAATACAAAGAAAACATTTTTATGTAGTACTGTTTACAATAGCTGTAAGAAGTGGTGCATTAATATTGTGAAACTTATTTAATACATATTCTAAATTAGCTGTCATAGACAGCACATATGCTTCAGGAACTTTTAATTTTGCTGTATTAATTTTAAGAATTTACATACATTTTCTAACAGAAGGTAAAGTTTACATTGTAATAACACTGAGTCCTTATGTTTTCATTTACTGAAACATTTAATTGATGTAGAAAAATGAGTCAGGAGTAGGTGGCTGAGTAGCTGGGATTTTCGTAGAATAGTTAGGAGATTGCACTGATAATGCCATGAGTGTGTCGAATGAGGGTTAAACACCTGTGCTCAACATCTGCCAAGTGAGGGAAAGATTGTCCACCTTTTCCTCCGTGCATTTGGGCTTAAACATATGATGATCCTAACACTTCACAGACTCATAGCAGGTTTATGCTGCTGGATTTGTTTGCTTATTTATTTTTTCTTTGGGTGGCCAAGTGGTGAGAATACCAATATCTTAATCTGGAGATCTGTCACAAAATGGCCAGTAGGTCTGTCCTCACGTCTTATTCTGATATGGGGAAACACTGCACTATTTTTAGCCGGGAGAACCTCAGGGGAGTATCTCCTTCGGTAACCTTCTTCCAGCTTCCAGAAGTTCTGTTCCAGGGGTTTCTTTTGCACCTGGAGAGAACAGAACTTGTTTTCATGTGATTGGGGATTGTAAACTCAGAGAAAGTACGTTTCACAAAAAAAAATAACTTCTCCGTTCCCCCTGAGACATGGTATGAGAACCAGGATCGAGCAGTCAACATGCCACACATTAGTTCATTTTCGGTAGTGGAAATGACGTCTTTGAGCTCAGCCAATCTGTCTTGATGGAAGGTAAAGATTCCAGACAGTTAACTATTGCCAAGTTCTAAAGGTGGTTTCATTGATAAAGGATCTATTTTCTGATGGTGACTTTTGAAGAAGCCTATGGTGGGTATATGAAGTTTGGAACAAGGCAAGCAACTGAATCCAGTGATCATACAGCATCCCCTGAGTTGGATCAGCTCATTGGATTCCTGCCTGTAACATCCCCTTCAGCCATAATAATTTGTTGTGTATTCATATAGGAAGCTGATGTACGTTGTACAAGTTTTCCAATTAGTGGTTGAAATAGATCGCTGACAGCGTTAGATGACAACTAAGACCAAGGTGCCAGGGGCCACACAAAAGCAGGGACTCCGGTGACAGACTGCCTATAAACATTGTCTTACAGAGTCAGACATTAAGTGAAGTCATTTGCCAGCTGTTATCTACCTGACTGAAAAGTATGCCTGTTGTTCTGTAAAACGAATCATCATTCAAACAACCGCCAATAATGACAGTGCAGCCAATGCATCATATAAGCCTTCTCAAGGACAAACAGGCCTAATCCTCAGCCTTTACAAAATCTTCCCAACACCTGGTAGCAAAGGTATAAGTCCTGTAATAGAACTGATAGCATTAGTATAAATAATGTAACCATAGTGACAGCATTGCTATAAATCTTGTAACAGAACTGACACAAATGGTATAAATCTTGTAACATAGTAACATTATTGGTAATCATAGAACTGACAGTTGACAGCATTGGTATAAATAATGTAATAGATCTGACAGCATGCCATGACACAAAAGCACCCTTAAGAGATTTAATGGAGGAAGCAATGTGGTGATGAGTAAGATTCACAGGACCTGAGAGAGTTAACCCATCAGTAACGAGAAACAGGATCTGAAAACAGCTAACTGAAATTGAACAAAGGGGCTGAGACGAGTAATTTTAACGGGCACGGGACTATTCACTAATGGTCACATTACATGTCGTGAAATAGTGCTGAAAACGGGTTTCCAACGCCATTCGGAAGGGGAGCTTGATTGCGATTAACATCGACAGCCGACATTGTGTTATTCTAACTATATCTACAAAAGAATGAGCTATGTTACGCCAACTATGTTGACTAAAGAAGCTATCTGAACCAGTGAATGAATTAACACTTGTTAGATTCTACAGCTATGGAAGGCAATGTGTAGACATTGACAACTAGATTCAAGGGAAGTCAGCCTTGTGTATAGTTAGTGTGTTCAGGAAATGGGCCCACCGTAAGTTGTATACGTATTCCATTTGATTCTCTATGGCAACTAATGCTATGACGACAGGGGCCACACGATAGCTAGGGACTCCGGGACAGTTTGCCTTGCATGTAAACACGCGTTATGCAGATCAAACAAGAAGTGGAGATCAGACATTGGTGGTACTTATAATTTGATCGCCGTGAGTCACCATTAAAGTTTAATGGTTTAATGTGCACTGCAGCGCAAGTGTTATGGAGTACTTTTGTCTCAGCTATTATCAGTCAGAATTGTCTGTTGTTCTTCATTAAACGAGCCAGCATATCAAATCTACGCAAACAACAGCATGGCACAGCATTACTATTAATCCTGTAACCATAGTGACAACAATGGTATAAATCCTGTAATTATAATGACAGCGTTGATTTAAAACCTGTAATACAACTGACAGCATTAATATACATCCTATACAACTGACATCATTGATATAAATCATATAATGCAACAGACAGCATCGGTATAAATCCTGTAGCTATAGTGACAGTATTGGTATAAATCATATAACACAACTGATATAACAAAAAGTTAATTGCGTCTCCTTTACAGGATGTTGCAGTCAACACCATTATTATTTGCTGTTGTGATCGCTTAAGTGGACAACTCTGCAGCTGAGCAGAGCAGGGCACTCACTTGTCCTTACAGTCGGAAATGTATGTTAAAGGTAGAGGTAAAAGACCACCATGTGAATGTGGAAGGCAAGGGGAAACCACCACATTATCTTCCCAAGATTTCATGGCAAAACACATATCAAAGTTAGTGAACGACGTTAATGGCTGTCTTAGGACATCCTCGTCCGGTAGGGACAGTCATGAGCCACAGGTGACACCAGACCGTCACCCAGCTACTGATGGCAAAATCATAAATAAAATAAATAAATTTAGAGTAGGAACATGGAATGTTAGGACATTAAATGAGCTAGGAAAGTTGAACAATGTTCTAAGAGAAATGGATAGCATGAATATGAATATACTAGGCGTTAGTGAGATGAGATGGAAGGGATCGGGCAAAATTATAGCTGACAACCACACAATAATTTATTCTGGAGGGGATACACATGAAAAAGGTGTAGGAATAATACTTGACGAAGAAACAGCCAAGTCACTTAATGGATACTGGTGTATTTCAGATAGAGTTATTTTGGTCAAAATCAAAGGCAAACCAATAGATATAAATATTATACAAGTATATGCACCAACAACAAGCAGTAGTGATGAAGAAATACAACACTTTTACGACGAAATAGAAATGGCAATGGCTCAAATTGGATCACAGGAAATAAAAATAATACTTGGAGATTTTAATGCAAAAGTAGGAAAGGGGAAAATTGAGGATGTAGTGGGGAATTATGGTTTAGGTACAAGAAATGAAAGAGGGGAAAAGCTAATAGAATGGGCAAATATCAATGATATGATAATTGGAAACACGTGGTTTAAACACCATAAAAGACGACTATACACATGGAAAAGCCCTGATCAGAAAATACGCAACCAAATTGACTACATACTAATTAATAAAAGATTTAGAAATGCTCTAATTAATGTAAAAACAATGCCTGGCGCCGACTGTAATAGCGATCATGTACCACTATGTGGACAAATAAAAGTAAGATTAAAGAGAGGAAAACAAATAGTTAGGAACATGAGACTTAATAAAGAGGTTCTGAAAGTAGATAAAGAAATTCAAGAACAATACATAGTGACTGTGAAAAATAGGTACAATGCAATAGCTAAAATACAGAGTGTAAACGAACAATGGGAAATGTTAAGGGACTCCATTCATCAAACTAGCAAAGAAATATTACCGGAGAGAAGTCAAATAGCTAAGAAAAAATGGATGAATGAAGAAATCTTAATGCTGATGGACAAAAGAAAACAGAGTAAAAATGACAAACAAGAATACGCTAAGATAAATAAAGAAATAAAAGATAAATGTTGGAAGGCAAAAGAAAGTTGGTTAAATGAGCAGTGCAAAAAAATTGAATTAAATGCCATTAAAGATACAAAAAATATGCACAGACAAATCAGTGAGCTCACTGGAAGAAAAATAAGAATAAATACAGGGTGTTTGAAATCAAAAACAGGAAAGATATTATTGGAGGAAGATGCTATAATGAAGAGGTGGAATGAGTATATAAAAGAATTATATGATGGGGAAAGGGAAGAATTAACAGAAGAAAGTAACTTAGAAGGTCCACCTATTCTAAAAGAAGAAGTCGCTGACGCTATGAAATATATGACGAAAGGAAAAACAGCTGGACCAGATGAAATCAAAATAGAAGAATTAGAAGTATTGGGAGAATTTGGAGTAGATATATTAACCAAAATGTTAAATGATATTTACAGCAGTGGATATCTACCCAGTGATATGCTGAAATCTGTATTTATAGCTATACCAAAAAGACCAGGAGCAATTGAATGTGAAGATTTTCGCACAATTAACCTCATAAACCATATCACTAAGCTTCTGCTCAGAATCATAATGAGAAGAACCAGAAAGAAAATAAAAATGGAAATTAGTGAAGAACAGTGCGGTTTTATGGAAGGAAAGGGCACAAACAATGCAATATATACATTACGGACACTAATAGAAAGGTCAATAGAGAAACAAAAAGACATATATTTATGCTTCATAGATTATACTAAGGCATTTGATAAAGTAAAACATGATGAGCTGATTAAAATGTTGGAAAATATCAACATTGATGGGAAAGATTAAAGAATAATAAAGAATATTTACTGGAACCAAGTAGCAGCAATTAAAATTGGAAATAAAGAGGGTAGTTACGAACACATAAAGCTAGGAGTACGACAGGGATGTGTCTTGTCACCAGATCTCTTCTCCCTATATAGCGAAGTAATAATGAGAGAGATCAAAGAGATGCCATGAATACTAGTTGGAGGTTATAATATAAATAATATACGCTATGCAGATGACACAGTATTGGTGGCAGATAAATCAACAGACCTACAACAATTGTTGGACACTGTAGTAACAGAGAATGCAAGGAAAGGACTCTCCTTGAATATCAAGAAAACAGTAACAATGGTGATATCAAAGAAAATGGTGACACCAAAATGTGACATAGAATACTAGGAAAAATTCTTAACCAAGTGGATAATTTTAGATACCTAGGGACATTTATAACATCAGATGGAATATGTACAACAGAGATTAAGAGCATAATAGGGCAGGCAAAGGCCGCATTTCAGAAAATGAAGAGTATCTTGTGCAATAGGTCACTATCACTGAGTGTAAGAAAGAGAGTGCTGAAATGCTATGTAGAACCAGTTTTGCTGTATGGCAGTGAATCTTGGAATGTAAATGAACAAATTAAGAAGAAATTAGAAGCAACAGAGATGTGGTTCCTGAGACGAATGTTGAGAATTCCTTGGACTGCCATGCCAGAGTAACTAACGACGACTGCCTGAAACAGGCTAATGAAACTAGAACACTATATACAACAATAAGAAAGAGACAAACAGCTTTCTTTGGTCATGTAATGAGAAGAGAGGCATTGGAGAACATCACGACAACTGGAAAGATCGAGGGGAAGAGAGGCAGAGGCAGACCAAGAGAAATGATGCTGGATGGATTGAGACGGTGGCACCGAGGAATATCAGCAGCAGAGTTGATCCAGAAAACCAAAGACCGAGATCTGTGGAGAGCCATGAACGCCTACGCCAGCTGGCAGGGCACTTGATGATGATGATGATCGCTTGGCAAGTTTACGTTCAATAGTTTGCCATTGCTTTCTGAACGATCGGCACCCATAACATTTTGTGAAAAAAAATCAACACAGCGCGATCTGTTGCCAAATCGCGCACAGCTGTGATTCGAAAGCGGGTATGCGGAATCACGAACCACGTCCATAACCACTTCGCCACGGAGCCGGCAATACATTGGATAGCAATGGTATAAATCATGTAACCATAGTGACAGCCTTGTTATAAATCATGTTATACAACTGACAGAATTGATATACATCCTGTAACCTTAATGACAGCATTGGTATAGTATAATTCCTGTAATGAAACTGACAGAATCGGTATACATCTGTAACCATAGTGACAAGACTGATATAAATCCTGTTTAAAAAAAATAATAACAACAACTAACAGCACTACTATAAATTATGTAATGAAACTGTCAGCGCTGGTGTAAATCCCACAACAATATTGACAGCCCTGGTGTAAATCCCACAACAATATTGACAGCGCTGGTGTAAATCCTGTAATGGAACTGGCCCTGGACGTGGATAACAGACAGAAGATGCCTCGATGAGATAAAGAACAGAACAGAGCACACACACACACACACACAAAAACTGCATTTGATAAAATGAGGAAACGCGAATGCAATAAATCCCTGTCATCAAAAGTTAGGAAAAGAATTATTGCATGGTACATAGGAGAGGCTGGATTAATGGCTGGAACACCAGATTCTTCTTCGGTAAACCTGGGTTCAAATGCCCGTTAAGGCGTGGAGATTCTGTCGGGGGCAAAAAGAAAACTCGAACCTGCACAGCACGGTGTCTGCACTAGCCAGGCGGCCTTAATTCCTAAGGCTCAAGACTCTCCTGCATGCACTGCAAGGTACTATATTGGCATTAAATGACAGTTTTTAGAACCAGTTCTAACATATGGATGTGAATCCTGGGCAATTATTAAACAAGCAAAAAAAAAAAAAACAACATATGTAGAAGCTTTGGCGATGTAGTTTTATAGTAGAATGTTGACAATTCTACGGACAGCCAGAATAAGCAGTCTAAAAGCTTTGGATGAGGCTAAGACACAAAGAGAAACTTATCTTGAACATCAGTAAGTGGCAGTCACATTTCACCCATCCATCATGTGCCAAGCCAATAAGCGTGGGCGGTCATGTTCTGCCATCTCACTCGATCACCAGAGTCGTGGATCAGCTCTGTGTTCCTGTCTCGACCACGCCACGTGGCCAAGCCATCCAGGTATTTCATCATCATCATCATCATCATCTTCCACTTCTGCCGTCAAGCGTCGTGGGGAGGAATAATTTGCGTTCCAGCGCCCGGTGGACGGCACTGGATAGTGTCATTCCGTGTGGTTGTACAATGTCTCTGATGTCGTCAATCCATTTTCTTCTTGGACGTCCTCGTGGTCTCGTCGCAGATGATCTTTGATGTAAGGCCAGTGATGGTAGTTGCTGATGTTGCATTCTAACAACATGGCCAAACCACTTGATCTTCTGTCTTTCAATAAATGTGGCACAAGGTGTTGATCCCACAGTCTGTCTGATAGTAGCATTTCTTACTCGGTCTCGGATTGTTAAGTTGGCAGCTCTCCTCAGGCATCTCATTTCGCAGGTGTTGATTTTGCGAAGGTGTAATTTGGATAAAGTCCAGGTTTGAGATTGGTAGCATAGGGTTGGTGTGAATATGCTGTTTATTATCTGTCGTTTTGCGGACATGGGTATGTTTGGATGTTTCAGTAAGGGTGATAGTTGATATGTAAGTGCACTAGCTTTTTGACATCTGATTTAAATTTCTCTGTCCAATCTGCCATCTTCTGTGATCATACTTCCAAGGTATTTGAATTCTTTAACTTGTTTCAGAGGTGTGTTATTTATCTGTATACTTAGTGGGCCTGGCGATCTGCTAACTTGCATTACTTCGGTTTTGGCCTTGTTTATACTCATATTGTATCTGCTGCAGGTTGAACTCAGATTAGTAATATGATTTTGTAGTCTGCCCTCATCGCTGTAAAACAGGCACTGATCATCTGCAAATAGAAGTTCATTTATTCCCTGCGGGTCAGTTGTTTCATCTGGAGTAAAGAGTTCTAAATTTTCTGAATCTGTTCTGTCGAGACTTGCTTCTTTGGAAATTCTGTCCATGTAGATATTGAATAGCAGGGGAGAGAGCACACATCCCTGCCTCACTCCTGTATTGACTGTGAACATATCTGATATACCTTCCTGTGTTCTTACTGCACTTTGGCTCGAGTGGTACATGGCTATGATGTTTTCTAGCAGTTGCCCTTCTATCCCATAGTCTTCAAGAATGGTCCATAATTTGTATCTGTCTACTCTATCAAAAGCCTTTTCCTGATCTACAAACACAGTATTCTGCTGGTCACTATATTCAATAGTTTTTTCACAAATTTGTCTAAGTGTAAATAATGCATCAGTGCAACTTTTACCTTTCCGAAAACCGAATTGTGCTTTGCTTAACTGTTGTTCAACTATTGGTCTAGCTCTTTGTTCCAAAAGTTTTGCATACATTTTCCCGATATGTCTCAGGAGTGATATACCTCTGTATGTTTCGCACTCTCTCATATTGCCTTTCTTTTTCCATATTGGTAATATTATTGCCTGTTGCCAATCATCTGGGACTTTTCTTTCTTCCCATGCTATATTAAAAAGTCTTGTTAGCCATTTAACTCCTGTTTCCCCACATGCCTGAATAGCTTCTGTGGTTATTCCATCTGGACCTGGTGATTTGTTTTTAGGACTTTTCTGTATAACTGCTTTGACTTCTGCAGGTATGAAATTTGGTTCTTGCTGTCCCTGGCGTTTAGGCACAAAAGTGAGGTTTCCTATGTTATCTGTGGGGTTAAGTAGTTCTTGAAAGTATTCTGCCCACCTTGCTAGTCTTTGTTGTGGATTAAATATTGGCATACCTCTTTTGCTGTTTATGATGGTGGTTGGGTTGTAACATGCATCTCTGTTTCTCATTGTGGTGACACGTTTATAATCCAGGTATTTACTTCTCGGTTTTCCCCTTGGTTTATTCCCTTCGATCTTGCCAGTTGTCACCAAGTTCTCCAAGTCATTTCATCTCATAACATGCCCAAAAAATTTTGACTGTCTAAGTCTAATGACTCTAATCAGTTTACGATCTTCATTTGTTTCTTGTTTTTTTTTTTTTTTTTTTCTATCCATTGTATTCTTTGCATTTTCCTCAGAAACCACATTTCCACAGCCATGAGATGTTTTTCAGCTTGACAACAGTCACATTATGAGAAGACTATCACTAGAACACATTGTGATAAATGGACAGATTTGTGGAAAGAGAGATAGAGATAAACAATGACGGACAATTTTTGACAATCTTATGTCATGATAGAAAGGATGTCAGACCCAAATTGACATATGCCATTGGAAATTGCAAGATGTGAATACATATCATTGCCCATGCCAATCGGCAGGCACTTTATGATGAATCAAACTGACAGCTTTGGTATAAATCCCGTAGATAATCTAACAGCACGGGTATAAATCTTTTAATGAATTTGACAACACTGGTATAAATCCTGTAGATAATCTAACAGCACGGGTATAAATCTTTTAATGAATTTGACAACACTGGTATAAATCCTGTAGATAATCTAACAGCACGGGAATAAATCTTTTAATGAATTTGACAACACTGGTATAAATCCTGTAGATAATCTAACAGCACGGGTATAAATCTTTTAATGAATTTGACAACACTGGTATAAATCCTGTAGATAATCTAACAGCACGGGTATAAATCTTTTAATGAATTTGACAACACTGGTATAAATCCTGTAGATAATCTAACAGCACGGGTATAAATCTTTTAATGAATTTGACAACACTGGTATAAATCCTGTAGATAATCTAACAGCACGGGTATAAATCTTTTAATGAATTTGACAACACTGGTATAAATCCTGTAGATAATCTAACAGCACGGGTATAAATCTTTTAATGAATTTGACAACACTGGTATAAATCCTGTAGATAATCTAACAGCACGGGTATAAATCTTTTAATGAATTTGACAACACTGGTATAAATCCTGTAGATAATCTAACAGCACGGGTATAAATCTTTTAATGAATTTGACAACACTGGTATAAATCCTGTAGATTAATCTAACAGCACGGGTATAAATCTTTTAATGAATTTGACAACACTGGTATAAATCCTGTAGATAATCTAACAGCACGGGTATAAATCTTTTAATGAATTTGACAACACTGGTATAAATCCTGTAGATAATCTAACAGCACGGGTATAAATCTTTTAATGAATTTGACAACACTGGTATAAATCCTGTAGATTATCTAACAGCACGGGTATAAATCTTTTAATGAATCTGACAACACTGGATAAATCCTGTAGATAATCTAACAGCACGGGTATAAATCTTTTAATGAATTTGACAACACTGGTATAAATCCTGTAGAGAATCCAACACCACTGGCAATAGTGATAAAAACTCCGCCGCGGAGCAAACACGACAAGGGGCTTCTGATCGTCAGAAAGGGTCCCCCTTCCCCAAATGTTTCTTCCCTTTTACCGTCTTAACACTCTTTAGGGGCGGGCCCGTCCGGGTCATGACTCCGGGCGTCTTTCCCCCGCCGTGCAAGACGTTCAGTCGTTTGCGTTATCGTTGTTGTTTGTGCTTGTCCCTTAACTGTGAATACGCCCACTCTCAAGCCTCCTCTCCCCCAGGGAGGAGAGCCTATGCACCCGGTGCTTGGTGCCCTCACACCATCCTAGCACCTGTGATCGTGGGGAGCCAACTTCTTCTCCAGCTACTGCCTCTGTCGCCTCCGTTCGTCTTCGTTGCAGTGTTGCCATGTATATATCGTGTAATGAATCTGACCACAATGGTATAAGCGAATCTGACCACAATGGTGTAAATCCTGTAGAGAATCTAACACTGGTAATTATCATGTAATGAATCTGACCACACTGGAACAAATCCTGTAAAGAATCTCGGCTGGATCATTCTGAGTGAACAGGTCAATTAAAAAATAAAAACATCCGCCTCGATAGAGAATTGCACACGTGACTACGGGTTGTGCACATCATGTGCCATGCCGATATTGTGAACTGTTATGGTATGCCACCTCCCATGGTTACCTTGAATCAGGCTTGTATTCTTGTCATGATTAGGTCATTTGGCCCAAGCGTTTAAAGTATTTATGCCCCTTGAATTTTTACCCCATTGTTTGCATATTTTCATACTTTACTTTTATCTCCGCACATTACATGCTCAAAATACATTGGTTGTCTATATTTAACTTCTCTAATAAATTTACTGCTCCCTGGCCAAGGTGTTAACGACATTGTTCGTGATCCCGTATATCCACTTGGGGAAAACAGCAGCTGCAAGAATGGGCAGCGGTTCGCGCCGCGCTAGTAACTTACGGGGGTATGTGAGCCGGTCGTTCGGAAAGCAATGGCAAACTGAACGTAAAACTTGCCTAGTACATCAACAGCAGCTGGAAAATGCTGGTGTTGGCTGCAACGTCCTGTAAGGGATATTTTTTTTTTTTTTGCATATCCTTTACAGGACATCGCTGTCAACACCAGCATCTTTCAGCTGTATGTTGATTTCTTGGCAAGATTACGCTCAGTAGTTTGCCATTGCTTTCTGAGCGGCCGGCTCACATACCCCGTAAGTTACCGATGCGATTCGAACCACTGCTGATCCTCACCGTCATCACGTCACCGACGAGAGTATACGAGATTACGGAGAAAAGGCATAACCTCTAAGCCACGAAGCCGGCGTAAGGGATATACAATTACAACATTAAAAAAAAAAATTGTCGGTTTTCATGTTTTTTTTTTAATTTGTTTTTTTAATATGGGGGAACTGCCTCATTCATTTTTCTGCCCGTCCATAGTAGTCTTTGAATTTTCATCATAATCCGTATTTCCACTGCCAACAAATGTTTCACCGTTTGTGTATTTATTATCTAAGCTTCAAATAGATACAAAATTATAAGTTCCATATAGCACTTTAAACCTCTTTCTCGCCCACCCTGTTTGCACTTTAAACCTCTTTCTCGGTTGCAACAGTAGTCCATTCTAAGGCAATTATTACTTCAGACCATCTTGTCCCAAGATGTCACCATGGCTGCGATGTGCTTGCACTTAAGCTTCCGGTGCGTTGCCAGCGAGGTAGTGGTCAGTCCTTACACCAATCAATTTGACTTCAACGATGACATATCGTGTGGCGAAGTGGTCAAGCCGTTTGACTCGTGCTCCGAAGGTTGTGGGTTCGATTCCGGGCCGCGTCCTTCGGTTCACGAGTGAAATTTTTTAGGAGACTCCTGTGGGTCGTCGCTAGAGCTACGGAGTTCGTGCTTCGTGCGACGCTTTCGGCGCTGCGGAAAGAGACCGAGCCATATGGGTAAAACCCAGTGCAATGAAGTCGACCCTGTCGACTTTTAAGCGACTTTTTATATCGTTCAGAAAGCATTCTAATAGTACATGTTGTATGCCAACATCTTTCTGTCTCCTAAGAAAGTCATTCTTGATACCGACGTTTCTCCATGCCACGATGTCAAACTGTCCAGCATCTTCTATATGGGTCTCCCGCTCCCTCTCTTCGCCTCCAACCTTCCCGTTGTTTCCACATACTCCACCTGTCCTCTTCTCTTGACGTGCTCAAAGAGCGTGAAATGTCTTCTTCTGATGCGAGTAACCAGTTCTCTGTGTGAGTTACCTACTTTCTAGATGTCTTCATTGGTCTTTCTTATCGCCCACGGTATTCTCATTAATCTTCAATAAAAGCACATCTCCGCAGGCTTCACACAATTCCTCACTATCTTGTCTGTGCAACAAAATGGCAAACCACTGAACGTAAAATTGTATAGAAAATCAAACTGGGGTTGATTGCAACGTCCTGCAAAGGACATTCAACAGAAAAAAGAAGAGTCTTGATCCATAGTGTTATTATTTAAACCCCTTCAGACATACACAGTAAGTATTTTCAGCAACAACTTTCTATGAAAGAATGAGATAAAGAAACACATGCCTGGGGGAATACACCTCCCCTTTCTGCTATATCACAATCGAATTTATATTTAGAACAGAGACAACTGTTTTGGCATATACGCGCTCCATTTAAAGACACTTTCTATGGAAATTCAAAAAAACTTAAGTTGACTTACGGCTACTTTCTTTGTATTTATTCTTCAATGCCCTGAGACTTCAATGCCCTGAGACTTCAATGCCCGCTGTCTTCAGTGCCCTGTGTCTTCAATGCTCTGTTTCTGCAATGCTCTTTAATGCCCTGTGTCTTCAGTACCCTGTGTCGAGTGTATATTTCAGATTGAGTTTAGATAATTATGTTTGGGACTGAAAAGTTAAGATCTGGTGTATGTATATGTAAAGTTGGTAAAACAAATCTAAGCATTTTTGGCAGGAGTATCCAGCATATGCAGAACAGAGATAATTATTCTGGTCCACAACTGCTTTATTTGAAGACAAACTCTATGTGAATGTCAGCAAAGTTAAATTGACCGCTGCTTTCTTTGCATTCTTTATTATTGACGTCTAAAGGTGAACAAAGAAGGAGGTGGAGGTGGGGGTTAAGAAGAAGAAGAAGAAGAAGAAGAAGAAGAAGAAGAAGAAGAAGGAGGAGGAGGAGGAGGTTGAGGAGGAGGAAGAAGATGAAGAAGGAGAAGAAGAAGATGATGGAAGAAGGAAGAAGAAGACGATGAAGGAAGAAGAAGAAGAAGAAGGAGGAGGAAGAAGATGAAGAAGGAGAAGAAGAAGATGATGGAAGAAGGAAGAAGAAGAAGAAGAAGAAGAAGAAGAAGAAGAAGAAGGAGAAGAAGAAGAAGAAGAAGAAGGAGGAGGAGGAGGAGGAGGAGGAAAAGGAGGAGGAAGATGAAGAAGAAGAAGGAGAAGAAGAAGATGATGGAAGAAAGAAGAAGAAGAAGAAGAAGAAGAAGAAGAAGAAGAAGAAGAAGAAGAAGAAGAAGAAGAAAGAGAAGAAAAAGAAGGAGATGGAGGAGGAGGAGGAAGAAGAAGAAGAAGAAGAAGAAGAAGAAGAAGAAGAAGAAGAAGAAGAAGAAGAAGAAGAAGAAGAAGAAGAAGAAGAAGAAGAAGAAGAAACGGTAATAATTGCAAACCGTTTATTCGGTACAAAAACGTGGAGAAAACGGCGAGTTAGCAGATTGCATGTCTCGTTTTAGAATGATCTAGAAAGTTAGTAAGGTTTTTCAGCAATGTCAAAGAGAACTCTTGTCTACCTTGTAATTAAAATGTTCTAGCAGACACATTTATCCATTCTTAGTATATACAGCTGTTGTTATTTCCCTTATCCTCTTCCATCTTAAGTGGCTGTTATGGAAAGAGCTTCTATAAATAATTGTTTCATGTCAAAAACTGCGCAAAAAGCAATGATTTCAAGAAAGTGGTATTGGAAAAGTTGTTGTAAGCAATTCTATGACAAATGCTACACTAGATGGGCGAGGAAAGAATTTAGTAGGACGTGATGCTGACAATGACATGAGCGTGACATGAGTTCGATGCTTTTTGTTCTTGTCATTCGCTAGGTGGATGACAAAACTGGACACTTTTTTCCTACGTGCATTCAAAATGTCCAGACCCTTACACAACACCCCCTCCCTCAACCACTTCACAAAGAAGTACATATCTGGATGGTTTTGACCCTTACGGCATGGTCAAGATAGAATTGATCCACAACTCTGGAGATCGTGTAGAATGGCGAAACATTACCGCTCACGCTTATCGGCATGGCACATGATAATGATGATGAACACTCCCCGTGCCTATAGCTTTCAGGGATGGATTATCATGACTTGGAGCGGGACGCAGAGGTGTTTCCAAGGCACCAGGGCCTGGTTATATACTAGCCAAGACCTATTGACGCGTCCTCGTCGAGCGTCCTGGGCAACAGGTCCCTTCGGGGTCCTGGCTAAAGTCAGTAGGAACGCCGATTCCTCCGAAGTCGGAGAGTGTCTGCCTGTACGGCGAGGAACCACCAGTCTGCACACCAATAAGCCAGACATGGGACAACGGATGATCACGCAAACCTCAGGTCCTGTATGACATCACACTGATGTTGGACAACAGGATGCCTTCATCCGACATACAGGACTTGGCGTTGGAGCTCAAGCCAACGAACACAAGCAAGCAAGCAAGCAAGCAAGCAAGCAAGACTTGGAGCTGGCCATTTTCTTTTGCTCGCTGGCTTTTAACTCCAGCGTAGTCTACACTGGATTGATGTTTGCGTGTGGATTAGCTTTCCCCATTACCAATGTCCTCCATCTTCACGCGATCCCACTCCGACTTCTGAGGTACTTGTAATTTACGTCCCCAAGTCAAGGACGAGAAATCGATGTGTAAGTCCAACTGACCAGTGTAGGTAAAGAACCCCTTATTCCGCCATCATCGCATTGGAATTTTAAAAGAGAGCGCTCTTATCCTTTCGGGCACTCGTCTTGAGCTGTTGAGGTTTTGAACTTTGACGTGTCTTAAGCTTTCATTACTTGTATTGTCTATCTCATTCTTATTTTCTATGATTTATACTTTTCTCCTTTGTTGTATTTGAATGCTTATCAATACATGTACATTTATTTCTAGTATTGAACTACATAATTTAAAGCTAGATGATGATTCTTTTAGTATTATACTACAGAATTCAAAGCTAAGTGATGATTGATTGATTGATTTAGGAACCTACATCACAGCATTCGGGGCATTCCCATAAAGCGCTCCACCCCCATCCCCAGCAGGTACTGTAGAGTTCCTGCTACAGTAGTACAGTAGCAATCTGATTACCTGTCCATCTCGACTTTCCTCTGAGCGTCGAGAGTCGGCCAGATCCCCTCGTCACCCCTCGCTGTTTCATTCTTGCCAGACCATGGTGATTGATCCATTTGCTCCTCCGAGGTGTACACGTGCTCCCACAAGGCCGCAACCACGTCTGCCTTGTCATGCGTCAATACTCCACCAAGTTTTGCAGAGCCAGCCAATCTGTCCGCCTGTTCATTACCCAGCACACCGGCATGCACCGGAGAAAAGATCCAGGCGATGCGTACCACCCGTGACCTCCGAAGCGAAGCAAGCCACTCTGCCCGAAGCTTGCCTGTCCTCACCTTCCTCAGCATGCTTTCTGAGTCAGTTACAATCACGATGTGTGTGTGTATTGTATTCTCCATCCAGCGGAAAACTGCACTGACCGCCTCCACCTCCATTCTTAAGCTATATGTTGTGGTATCATATGCCAGGCTCTCCTGCATCAAACGTCGACCATTAGCTTTTGCTAAGAACCCACAGGCACTTCTCCTACCTCTCAACACCGACCCATCTGTGTAGATAATCACATCACCCGAGCGAGCATTATCCTGAATTAGTTGCTGGGTTTCCACTTCCGTGGCCACTGCTGGCCACTCCCTGCACTCCCGGCTCAATGTGATTATAACTCTGCACAAGTCTGACTGCTCCGCTGGCGCTCTGACCCACTCCTATCCTCGCCTAATGTTCTCCAAGATGTACACCTGTCTGACCGTATCCTCCACCTGAATCATCTATGATTTCCCTCTTGTCAGTCGCTGACACTTAGCTGCGTTCAGCGCCCCATGCAACGGGTGATCTGTGTCTGCAGCTACTCTGAGGTATGCCTTCGCCTGCATCACCTTGAGCCTACCAGCAACAATCGGCAGACCAAGGATGTAACGCATACACACTACTGGGGTATCTCTGGTGCATCCCAGAATGACCCGCATAGCTTCGTTCTGTATGCGCTCTTATTTCACCAGCTGACTCTCTGAGACAGTGAGCAGACCTAGAACATAATCGCTTAGAGGATCAAATACTAGTATAGTGTGAAAAGCATTCTCTGCTCTGTGACCTTTGCAGCCATAGTTTTAAGTGCATTGAGTCCCCTTTGAGACCTTGTCACAACCGTCTCCACATGGTCCTTGAAGGACAGGCTCCTGTCAAATGTGATTCCCAGATACTTCAGTTTGTTCTCTCTGTTAACGCTTCTACCATCTATCGCGAGGCTTGGGACATCAGCTCTCACAATCCTGTTGTCCAGAGAGCACCACAACACAGCCGCCTTTTTCGGGTGGATGACAGCACTCATTTCAGTGCACCATTCAATCACTTTGTCTACTGTCGCCTGTAGCTCCTGGGCTGTTTGCTCCCGATCTCTCCCCTGCCTATATGCAAGAATATCATCTGCAAATGTTAGTATCCTTCCAGCTCCTGGTGCTTCTAGGTTTGCAATCTTGCTCGTATACCGTTAATGAGCACCGGTGAGATTGCAGATCCCTGTGGCAGTCCCGGGGTTAAAATATGTGGCTCGGAGGTCCATGCACCCAGACGGAGAGCAACCCGACGAGAATGCAGGACGGCCGCTATCCAGTTCACCAACCAGGGATTGACCCCCTTCTCCGTCAGTGCAGTTATCAAAATATCATATCGAACTCTATTGTACGCATCCTCGAGATCAAGTGGCCATCGATCCTGTCTACTCTGGAACCCCTCATAAACATCAAAGGCAAAAGTGGCTGCATTTGACCAGTTATCGTTTCCTGTCCTGTAGCTCCCCAGGCCTCTTGGAAGAAGCTTCCCCCTTTCCAAAAAACTCTTTCAGCTTGACAGCGACTATCTTCTCTAGAATATTCCCAAATGTATTTTGAAGGGTTATGATCCTAAATCCGCTAAGCTTTGAATGATCCTTGAATGGTTTTGGGAGAGGGATGAGATAGCTGTGCACCTAATCCTGCGGTACTGACGCTGTCCTAATGCTCTTGTTAAAGCAGTCGGTCATCTCCTTCAGGTCTGCATCGCTCAAAGCCTTCATGTGGCCATACCTAACCCCATCGGGCCCTGATGCCTTTTTGCCTTTTTCAAAATATGTTTAACATCTTCAACCCGTATAATGTCTTCATAATGCATATTCTTCATGGTGCCAGATAATTCCTCTCTAACTGCATCCCTGGTGTCCGCATCATTATGATTGGTCTGCTCTAAAAATCTCTGGAGAAACGCCTCCCCTTTTTCTTTGTTGTTGTCACGCGCACACCATCATCTCTATAAATTGTTCCCACTGTCATAGGTCGAATTTTCTTTGCATTTGTCTGTGCAGTTTCCAGAATTTTCGCAGTGTTTTATCACCTCTAATCTCCTCCATGAAACATTCCCATTTTGCGTTTTTGGCCTCTGCAGTCCAGCGCTTGAAAACTTCCATCTTGTCTTTCTTGACATTTTCCGTTGTGTCCACTTCTTCTCGTGAACTTCGGGGTGTCTGTCGCACCTTCCTTAGCTGCTTCACTGCAGCTCTCTTTGCTTTCCAAGCATTGTCTACTTCTGGGGTCCACCAAGGGGCTGCAAAAAAGGAGTTTTAACAGTCCTGTAGCAAGCCCCCTGTCTGAGGCGTCCAAGAAGGCGATCGGCCCACTCATACCGGAAGGTCTTGCGCGCTCTCCCAGCCTTAACTTTCCTGGATTTAGAGATCAGGACTGAGTTAGGCATGTGATCACTCCCATTGTCATTCAAAACAGTCCACTTTACATCAAGGACTGATGACTGGGAGACAAGTGCCAAGTCAATAGCTGTGTCTGCATCGCCAGGCCTCATTGCCATTCTAGTCGGCCTACCATAATTTATGCAGACCACATCGGAGTCCACCATGGCATCCGCAATGGCAGTTCCCTGTCGGTTTTCTCCACTACTGTCCCAATCTCTGTTCCTCGCATTGAAGTCTCCACATATGAGTAGCCTATCACCTTGCCCATGTCTCTTTTGCCCAATAGGGTTTATATAACTGGCGTACCCAGGGCAATGGTATTTGTCTGTATTTAACTCCTGGAGCATGAGGACATCAAAATCATATATTAGCCTCTCCAATACATGACCTCTCTGCCTGGCACTACAATTCCAGTATCCCACTCTTACATGGTTGAAACCTCATTCATTCAGTAGCATGTCCTTTGCAGAACCTCTCTCCCATAACAACCTTCCGGAAAGCTTCTCGATCACAAGCAAGATGTCCCGCGTCTGATACACCCATCTGGAGATCATCCGCCACATCCTGCACCCATCTTCTCTTTGGCCTTCCTCTTCCTCTCTTCCCAGGCATAGACCCTTCCATTATTGTTCTCTCCAAACTTTCGTGACGTTTCAAGTGACCAAAATACTTCAATTTTCTTTGTTTTATAAACCTAGTCTCTCCAATTATCGTCTTGTTCTCCTGGCGCCTGTCCTCCTATTTCTATGCCTTCTTCTCACACCATTTCCTCGTCTTCTCCTCCTCACTTTCTCTTCGCTAGCCTCTGAAAGATGTGTCATGCGCAGAGCACATGCTCCGTAGTTCCGGCGACGATTCCGGTGGTTAATTAATTCCATAAGCAAAAGTGATGATTCTTCTTGTATTATACTACAGAGTTCAAAGCTCGGTAATGAATCCTATACTATTACACTACAGAATCAACAGTTCAGAATTAATCTTCTATTAGTATATTACATAATTCTCCCGGGAAGGTTAACCCTGTCAACAAATGTCCGAAGAAGTCGGATGTGTCAGCCGAAAGGTGTAAATATTGCAGCTCGACTGTAAACAGATAAACAATTAGTTGCATATTCTTTTCATGACGTCGCAGTAAACCCCAGCATTTTGGCTTTTTGTAATCTCTTGGCAAGTTTACGTTCAGTAGTTTGCCATTGCTTTCTGAACGAGCGGCACCCATGCCATTAAAAATCCCAACGCAAGGCGGTCTGCTGTCAAATCTCCTGCAGCAGTGTTTCGAACGCGGGTATGCGGGATTATGTACTGCGTCCGTAACCCGTCACCACGGAGCCGGCTGTCATACAATTGTAACGTGCGTAGGTTTTTGCAAATTTGGTGGTTACCGGACGAGGTAGAAATTTTCAAATAATAGTAGGTGAACTGGGGCAGAGAAGAATATGCAGATGTGAGGCCAGGAGGGTTAATAACAAGCGGTAACAAACTGGGATAATCACTGACGGGGTGAGGTTGAAGGCACGTATACAACAGACAGCTAAGGGGGAAAGCCCGATATAACTGGTGAGGATATCACGTACTTGTCTAAGATTTAAATCACCGGGGGAAGGTAAATCGTGCGAGTCAGCTATGAAACAAAGGCAGCCTAGAAATGTAATGGTAGTAGAATGTAGATTGCGGGTGCAAGGGGTTAAATGGTGTTTCATATTAGGTCCGAAAAGAGGGGATAAAGACATAGGTCTGGGCTTTGAGATTCAGTAGATGTTGGGCTGAGGTGTGGGACACCACCCAAACTAGTCGTGGCGGAGTTAGGGACAACTCACTTAGTGATTTTAGGAATCACTGGAATTCTGTTGCTAAGGGAGTGTTAGCCACACAGTGGAGTTCTGAGTTCTGGACCAATGAGGAGAGCGGAGTCCAGGGATAAGAGACTCAGAGGAGGTGATTCAAGTCACGGATGGAGCATAGTCCGTAACAGTGTAGTGTGCGAGGCCAGGAAACGGCAATAGTATTATCGCAGGATCGTATTGTGCTAAAGTGTTCTCTGAGTGCGCTGTAACTGTGCAGATGCAATATATGTAGATATAGTTCTATGCTGAAGTGTTCCTGGTTAGTATATCATCAACTGTGTTCCAATTAAAAGATCATGTGCGCAGCCTGGTCTTCGAGGTTGATTTATCGTTGTTGATCAGTCGTCCAACACAACATTCACACAGTCATCCTTACAAACATAGCCACTTCTCTATGTCAAGTCATAACTTATGACACAATACCTACCATTTAATACCTACAATACAATATCTAGCATACAATATCTACCATGCGATATCTATCATACAATATATACCATACAGTACATGCAATACCTATCATATAATACATACCATACAATACACAGAGAGAGAGAGAAAGAGAGAGAGAGAGAGAGAGAGAGAGAGAGAGAGAGAGAGAGAGAGAGAGAGAGAGAGAAAGAAAGAGAGAGAGAAAGAGAGAAAGAGAGACAGAGAGAGACAGAGAGAGGGGGTCAGTTGCATATCCTTTATAGGACGCAGTCAACCCCAGCATTTGTTGCCTGTTCGTGATTCCTGGGCAAATGAACATTCAGTAGTTTGCCATTGCTTTCTGAACGACCGACACTCATACCATTTAATAAAAATCCAACACAAGGCGGTCTGATCTCGCATTTTGACCTTCTGCTTGAAGAAAACGAATAACAACACGAATTTCACAGCTGGCGGGAAAGGTAATAACAGTGTCCATGTTTATTCTTTCACGATTCGGGAACCACTGAACAAATGTGACTATAGGTTGATTTGTAGTGAGCTAACAGACTACTAAATGATGCCAGCAAAGAACGGTGACGCTATGTCAACCAGTTTATTTTTACCAGCCAATCGGTGGTTGATTATGGAATAATCCTCATAGAATACACACAATACACACAATTCATACAATACTACCATTAATAGAATACACACAATACTCACAATACATAAAATATGTACTATAAATAGAATACACACAATACAGACAATACATACATTACGTTCCATAAATAGAATACACGTAATACAGACAATACATACAAAACATAGAAAACCCACAATGATTGCATTACATGCTGGGTTCTACCTGGATGGACTCTAACAATTGTGAACTTCAGCGAACAGAAGAATGTTGCGGAAAGATACCAGGAGACAGTGTGCAGCCTGCGCTGACTGATTTCTTTGGGAAGCATTGAAACGGGACAAGTGCTTCAGCTATTTTTGATTGATTACATAGATCGGTTTGAACTGACCAACTTTATCTAACCCGTAAAGCTACCCGATAACACCTCAATGTTTTTTCTTCAGAACACACTGAAGGCAAGAAAGTCACTGTGTGTGCTCATTAGCACCAGATAATATTCCATCATTATGTATCCCAGAATCAACATCTACAATATTTAAATATTGAGCACAACCCACTACTGGCAACGCCGATCGCACTCTGGTATGAACCTAAGGCCTATCCACGTTAATATGGAAGCACTATACTCGAGTTTCGCCCTCGTTTGAGCTCGTCAGTAGTGCATATCCCTGACCGGATCCGGAAACAGTCCCGGATCACGCGTGTGAAGCGGGTGTGTAACCACGCGGCACACACTGGACACACCAAATTATCACAACAGAACATCACAACACTACCCATCGTAGGCTATGCTCAAGATATCTTGAGATATATACACATATATTAAGAAAACAGAGCCTAGCAAAATGTACAACGAAGGTTGAAGACAGAAGGTGCTGAAGATCCAATACTATGTGACAATACATACTGACCAATAAAAAGGTATCAATTGAAACGAGAAAAAGAGTGTTGAAGTGCTACATAGAAGCTATACTTTTGTATGGATGTGAAGCGTGGACAATGAGCAGTCAAGCTGAAAAACAGCTGATGGCTGTTGAAATGTGATTTCTGAGGAAAATGCAAAGAATACCATGGACAGACAGAAAAACCAATTGTCATGGAACTGCTGAGAATTCACCTGGTAAAACTCCCAAGAGTCCGGTTCCGAGATCCTGCAAGCTTCCCAAAAGTCCGGTCCCCTTTTCCGTCAGCCTAGAACAGCCGACCTAGTCTAAGGGATACAACCGAGGTATTCATGTACCCCACGCCAGGGCGATTGGTGGCCCTTGGCTTCTAGACTGTTCGGATGAGTGATGCTCAACCCAACCGGGTCCGGTAACGCATGCGCAATAACCTTCTCAGAATAAAGACAGGCTCAGTTGAGATCCGGCCTTGCTAGAGAGAAGTTGTGTTTGGACGACTGTGTTAATTCGTAAATGGGAAAGAGGATGCCATTGTCTTGCTGTTTTTTGAAGAAAACGGACATAACGTCCAGTGATTGGGACGGGAGCTCCTCAATTCTGAATGCACAGTTTGTCTTAAGGTACGTTAAACATATTTAGATAAATAATGTGTGTCGATACCGCGTTAACCCGAAGCTGTTCGACCGTATGTCCCGCCCGGCGAACAAAGGTCAGTCAGGGGTGAACATATGGGCTTGTGTTTTAACTCAACACTGCAGGCTAGTTGAACACGATGGAGTGTAGGCCTGTTTTGTACGTTACAATTGTAAAAGTGGGTGAACGCGTGTTATGGCCGCTACAGGTAGTTAGGGAAAATTAGGACAAGCTCAATAGGGGTAGTAGTCCGAGTTCATTCCTGAGCGGCTTTAGAACTCCAACGTAGGCGACGCTGCCGGAAGTTGGCGAATGCGTTGTAGAACATAGGTCGAGTGGGGTATCCGGGAACTCGCCCGAACTAGACGAAACCCATGCGATGGTCGCCGGACATGTCGAAGGTCATTCGAAGGACATTGCGGGCGTCGAAGTTCGAATTCTTTGGTGTGGCGACCACTGGCTTTTATGGGCTTTCCTCATACTCTTTATGTGATTAGTCGCCTCAACGGAACTCCATCTTAATATACAGTGGGTTCCCGAGAGGTTGACACTGGAGAAACTGGGGGGATGCGACAGAGCTGGTCACAGCCAGCTGAACACCGTTCCAAATGCTCTGACCCTGACTAGTGGAGGAGGGAACGGGATGTGGACTTCCGCTACAGGGGGATTTCCCTGTATAATCTATTAATTTCCTGGATCGAATCTCGAGCTCCGGGAAACCTAGTGTAAATGGGTAATCATAAAAGAGAACCAGGGAGAGGGGGCTACCTCCGAGGGAGGAGAATTGGGTTGCCACCGGCCCTCCTTCAGGGCCATTATGTCTCTAGGTATTTTTAACCTACTAACCTGGTGTATTGTGTCATTAGAAGTCGTTTCAGGACGGAATGAGTTCGCAGACACCCTGACCAGATACACAGCCCTACCCTAGACTGGTTCGAGAAGGAGGACGGTTCAGCCAGCACTTGTCAGGACCCAGACCCTAGTTCATCTTCGGCAGTGGATCCTGGTCTGTGAGGCTGCCGGCCGGTCTGGGCGACACCGGCCTATGCTGAGTACACATAGGTAACGTGTACCCCCTGGTGGTAAGTCTGAGTCACGATATTCACACATGGTGTTGTCTTTGGCAGGTTTTACCTTCTGAGAGACTTAAGTGGCGGGAACAGAGGAAGATGACTTGGTGAAGGCTGCAAAATGGCTGGCTTACCTACGTGACGTGAAGTGATGCTTCTACACCGCACCACCTGCCGCGAAGTCACTACACCACAGGCCAGTCTCCGTCTCAACTGTTAATTGAGCTTCAGTCAGTCCACCAAGTATTATGATGGCTGCTCACGGGCGAGTATTGTGTCCTCGTGTCTGTGATTATGTTGACATTGTGACCCACTGGTCCAACGAGTAGAGAAGAACTACATTACCCTTTACTTCAGGATGGCCTGATGTTCCGGTAACAGTCTACTATTTCGTACTATGAACCTTAGTGACATTCATTAAAGCGTCACCCGCTCCCAGTATGGACTTTGAGAGAAAGAGTCCACTTAACGTGTGCCAACTTTCAGCGCATATAGGCCCAGTTATACCCATCTTGATCTCATTAGAGACCACTATCTATTTCAAGAACTTTGACATTGTTATATGGTGGCTTCCTAGGACCATTGTTTAACACTGGCCTTATCAGTGAATCTTTAGTGACAGGTCTTCAGAACTTCCACAGGGATGTTAGTCCGAAGTCATCCCATACCAACTTTGGACTTTGAGAGAAAGAGTCCACTTAACGTGTGCCAACTTTCAGCGCATATAGGCCCAGTTATACCCATCTTGATCTCATTAGAGACCACTATCTATTTCAAGAACTTTGACATTGTTATATGGTAGCTTCCTAGGACCGTTGTTTAACACTGGCCTTATCAGTGAATCTTTAGTGACAGGTCTTCAGAACTTCCACAGGGATGTTAGTCCGAAGTCATCCCGTACCAACTTTGGACTTTGAGAGAAAGAGTCCACTTAACGTGTGCCAACTTTCAGCGCATATAGGCCCAGTTATACCCATCTTGATCTCATTAGAGACCACTATCTATTTCAAGAACTTTGACATTGTTATATGGTGGCTTCCTAGGACCGTTGTTTAACACTGGCCTTATCAGTGAATCTTTAGTGACAGGTCTTCAGAACTTCCACAGGGATGTTAGTCCGAAGTCATCCCGTACCAACTCAACTCCACATCGACGTGTTAGTCAGTCCAGTGGAGTCTACACCTCGACAGAGACAGTCCACGCCACATGTGCAGATGAGTGACCTCTTTAACCTTGTGGTATCGTACACAGTGTACAGTGATGCGTGAGACGGCCTGAGACTAATCCATATTGCCATATCTTCTATCTCCTGGCGGTTGCCAGGATTCTCTCATGGACATTTTCATTGTTGTCATTCATCTTGTAAATTATACCATCTAGTCAGTATGTGTAGATACCAGAGTTGTGTCATCTGTTCTGGATGCAAGGTGAAATAGGTATAGTCCAGCGGTTGATAGTGAGAGAGACAGGAATCCACGGGCTGGTGGGGGTCTGTAGATTGAGATTGATTGTATTCCCAGAGTGCCTCTATCCCGTTATTAAGGCGTAATAGTATCCTTCCCTCACCCCAGGAAAATACTACGACACCAATAAACAAGTCCTTCAAGAAACAAATGAAGATCGTAAACTGATTAGAGACATTAGACTTTTCTGGGTATGTTATGAGAAGAAATGACGTGGAAAACTTGGTGACGACTGGCAAGATCGAAGGGAAAAGATCAAGGGGAAGACCGAGAAGTAAATACCTGGCTGGTTTGGCCACGTGGCATGGTCGAGACAGGAACACAGAGCTGATCCACGACTCTGGGGATCGAGTGAGATGGCAGAACATGACCGCTTACGCTTATCGGCATGGCATATGATGGATGGATGGATTTTGTTTGTTAAACAACACGATAAACGTATAGTCCCTATGAATCATGTGACCGGTTTCCAAAATGTGCCTGACGAGCACATGCTCCGTAACTGGTGAGGATATCACGTACTTGTCTAAGATTTAAATCACCGGGGGAAGGTAAATCGTGCGAGTCAGCTATGAAACAAAGGCAGCCTAGAAATGTAATGGTAGTAGAATGTAGATTGCGGGTGCAAGGGGTTAAATGGTATGTTTCATGTTAGGTCCGAAAAGAGGGGATAAAGACATAGGTATGGGCTTTGAGATTCAGTAGATGCTGGGCTGAGGTGTGGGACACCACCCAAACTAGTCGTGGCGGAGTTAGGGACAACTCACTTAGTGATTTTAGGAATCAATGGAATTCTGGGGCTAAGGGCGGCTTTAGCCACACAGCGGCAATAAATTCATTGCCAGGCAACAAATCGTGCAATCTAATTTTCGTGTCTTCGTTATGCCAATTTGTTTATCCCTGGCAATATTTGTTCTTTGTCTTTGTTAATAATAATAATAATAATAATAATAATAATAATAATAATAATGATAATAATAATAATAATAATTTAAAAACAAATTAAAAAAAACATGCCCGGTTACGCGGAATCCATTTATCACGAATTTTCGGATATGCCGAATGATTAAACGTGTCCCGACTATATAATTTGATCTGCGTAAGGCGAACTTTTTTCAGCTACATGGACATTTGTAGTAGACAGTCAAAATTGTTTAGTCATGTTATGAGAAGAAATGACTTGGAGAACTTGGTGACAACTGGCAAGATCGAAGGGAAGAGACCAAGGTGGAGTCAGAGAAGTAAATACCAGGATGGATTGGCCAAATGGCATGGTCGAGACAGGACCACGGAGCTGATCCCCGACTCTGTTGATCGAGTGAGATGGCAGAACATGACCGCCCACGCTTACCGGTATGGCACATGATGGATGGATGGACATTTGTACAATTTTTCAGCTATTTTCGGAAATTGCGCGCTTCTTCGGTGTCAGAATTTGAGTTATTTCTCATCTAAAAATGGCTGGAAAGTTAAAATCATATGTTTGAAAAGAAAGATTGAGATGGAGCTTGAATAACGAAGACACAAACAATAGATTGCACGATTTATTGCCTGGCATATTTCGCTGCATCTCGTCAGGTACATACTGCAGAAATCACACAACTTACGTGAATTAACTAGATAAATCCTTCAAGTTGAAATATACACATATTCGCACAGTAATGTCACTTATCTACCACGGTAATTTTAAGCTGACTAGCATGTCTTTCTGTTTGCACAATTCTGGCTTGCGTTGATTGATCATAATTGCTTCTGCAAACTTTAACAAGCGAGTATTTTGTGTGTTAAACAACACGCGAAAGGCAGTGTCTCTGTCCACCACATGGCCGCTTTCGATAATGTGCATACCAATTGAAGACTCCGGGAGCTTCCGGTGTGTCGGCCCCACGAGGCTAGCATTTCCTGTGTGTTGTATCTTGTTGACCCATTGAGGTATGTGTTCTGACACTCGTTTGTTAAGCTGTCTCTCTGTTCTACCAATGTAGAAATTTATCAATTACGAGAATCAGATGATGAAAACATGGTTGTATCAAATACTTATAATGGCAGTAATATAAGTGAAACTTCCGTGGAACCTTTGCTTCAGCGACTATATCAGGAACTGAAGATTTCAGGGAAGATTTGGTCAACATTGACAGTGATATTGTTACTGCACATAGTGTTGACCTTTCTAGTGCTGATATTCTAGGGATGTGTTTACCAATAGTTTCATTTTCTGACTTTTCCAGTGCTGATATTATAAGGATGTGTATGCCAACAGTTTCATCTTCTGTCCTTTCCAGTCCTGACCTAGTTGGAGATGATAATGATGACCGTGGGTTGCCAGTGCGAACTGTTTAATAAATGGAAGTTTCAAATTGCATGTACAAAATTAATATGTATATAATGCAAGGTAGATGCCACGATGATTTGATTTCTCATTTATTTGGATTTCTTTGGAAAGACATTTTAACTTAGGCACAGAGGTACAGAGCAAAATAACATAATTTTTCATTTAAGAGTGCTTTATCAGTTAAGAGAATACAAATTCTAGAGATAATAATGACTGTGGGTTAACGTACAAACTATTTCCCAGCTAGAAGTTTCAAATTGATAAAGCTAACATGCATATAATGCAGGCTGGGTGCCACAATTATTTAATTTATCATTTCTTTGAATTTAAGAATGCCATGGAAAGACATTTTTATTAACTCAAGTAAGGGTACTAAGATACAGAGGAAAATTGCAGCTTTTTTCATTTCAAAGTGTAAAATTTGCTGTTATTCTCTAAATATTTGTGCTAATTTTGTACATTAACGCTTTTTGTCATTTAGATATTTTCTGTGTTATACATATGTCGTATTCAACGCTAATTCATTACTGTATTGTACGTTGTAAATACATTACATTGTTTATGCTTGAACTCTTATCTGGATCATAGGAATTTCTGATAACAAATATTTCGTGTGTCCCTGGTGAGTTCTCCTTATCATGTCTGCACTGTATTGCCCCGTTCAATTACATGGGAGAACCCGTCGAAAAAACAAATGCATATTTCACGAGTCAAGCACAAATATGAGGAGCATTGAATGTGATTAGTTTCTCTTTCTCATGTTACTTATACAGAGTCAGGATATAGACTAATGACCAGCATCGGATACCTCAAATATTACTGTCAGTCTGACCCACACTTGTATAAAATGTATGGTGGTTGGTTTGTTGACAATGCACGTGTCTGATCTCTAAATTATCACGCGCAAGGCAACACTGCCAAAAATGTTATTCGAAGAAACGCATTATGGATTCAAATTACGCATATGCCACCATCGATCACGAATAGTTCACACAATTAGCTTGCGGCTATTGCAACTCTTTATTACGAAAGGGCTTTAAATGAAAACCTTAAATACGTGTGTGTGAGTGTGTGTGTGTGTGTGTGTGCGTGCGCATGTATGCGTGTGTGTGTGCGCGTGCGTGCGTGTGTGTGTGAATATATTCTGAAAAAGTAAGGAACAAATGTAGCATTATTCGATGTAGTCACCACCGTGTTTAATACAAGGCCTTCAGCTCAGATAAAATGCTTGTATTTCTTTAGACAAACAAAAAATAAATTTATCTTGGTGGCGTATGTAACCACTCATGCACCACCTGCTGTATCTCATCGTAGAACCGAAAAGTCTTTCCTCCCAGTGACTCTTTGAGTGGTCCAAACAGGTGTAAATCATTTGGGGCTAGGTCTGGCGAGTACGGGGGATGTGGTACACACTGAAAGTGGAGGTGGATTCAAACATTGCACAAGCAGTATGGGGTCGAGCACTCTCATGTTGCTAAAGGACACATTTACTCAGAAGTCCACGTCATTTGGATTTTATTGCGGGTAGAAGATGATGCAAGAGAAGACCTGTATACGTATCACTGGTGACAGTTTTTCCTTCTTGGCAAGTAGTGCTCTAAAATAACGCCTCGTTCATCCCAATAGAGATTCAGCGTAACCTTCACTGCAGATGGCTGCGTGGGAAACTTTTTTTGGTTTCGGTGAGCAGGGATGACACCATTCCTTGCTCGCCATCTCCATTTCCGGCTCGTGGTAGTGAACCAAGGTTTCATCTCCAGTAACTATTCTTGATAGGAAACCATCACCTTCTGCTTGAAAGCACTGCAACAGTTCTTGACAAGCATCAATGCGTCGTTGTTTCAATTCTGGAGTAAGCTGACGTGGCACCACCTTGCAGAGACTTTGCAGTACTGTAGCACATCATGGATGATGTGCTGTCCTGAACCTTGATTGATGTCAAGATGTGCGGTAATGTCACTCACAGTCAATCAGCGGTTGTTCTATACGAGGCCTTCAACGGCTGCAATCCACTCTGGGGTCACTACTCGGTGTGTCTGACCCGGTTGGAACAGTCTGTCACAGAATTAACGCTGTTTTGAAACTTTTCACTTCACTCATACACTTTCTGGACTGACCTTCATGCACCACTGTCACGAGCGCCCTGAGTTAACCCAGATAATAATACCGACGTTTGCGTGGCGTATATTTTCTGGGCCACAACAGTCGTACTAACAGAGTAAACACAGCTGCACAGGTTACATCGTGTCAGCCCATAAACACATTTGGTGGTGAGTGAGAAGGAATGGATACACAGAGTTGGCAGTTCATTAACAAGTAGAATCACATATATTGTCAGCTTAGGATATGGAATGGTTCCGTTTGTCATCTATACGGCCGGACATCAGACGGAAATGGCTGCTGGGATTGTCACCACGGAACAGAAGAGTGACAAGTTTGTCAACATTTGAATGCAGATGGAAGCCGTGAGATCACAGGGGCAGATGTAAAACGGAAGTACCTAGTACGGAAAACAGTGCATCTGTCAATTCTTGGTTTCCGGAACATCAAGATGATTGGCAGCTTGGTATCGAAACTCTTTGTTGGGAGTTTACAGAAACTAGCTGGCTTGTTTTGAGAATCTAGGCAATTACTGACAACTTTGACAGGATTTAAGCCAGGAAAATAGTTCTTGACAGGGGATGATTTGCCACTGTGCCACCTGTGTGGACAGGAAGGATAACGTCACGTGGACAACTTTGGTAGTTTGCCATATAAACTCGAGTTGAGATCAACTAGGGTGGACTTGAATAATGCTCTAGACAGAGTGCAGGGCACTGCAGTGCCAGTGGAAATAATATCTACCGTGTGTTAATTAGTGACTTAATTTTACACGTGCCTATATGGCAGATGTAGATATGATTTATAGGACTGCAGTAGTGCCATTTAAGGTATAACTTATATTAATATATTCGTTATAATTACTTTAGGCAGTAGCCTTGTTAAACTATAGTGTGATGATTAGCACTGTTAGTGGAAACTAGCTAGAGTAGTGAAGTGATACTTGGCTCTGTTAGCTAGAATAGATTAGTGAAGTGTTGATAAGCTTTACTAGTTGAGTAATGAGGGATAATTGGGATCTTCCCGTAGGTGTCCCTGGTGGGCGGGGTTCCGCATTCTGTTTGGTGATTTTTTCTTTGTCATAGCCTGATTCGACTCTAGGTGGGTAGCTAATCTGCTCTATGACTAAGTCTAGTTAGCTAAAGATCAGTAAGCAAGGTGATAGGCTTACACTCAGCCAAAAGGATCAGTGACTAGTACTATCACCAGATGTGTTGTTTCTATCCTAGGTTCCCTACCAGATCCAAGGAAACTCAACAAGTTTAAAAAAAACCCATTCGGAAGAACACCCGTTCAACCATCAATAAAGTTGCATACAGAAACGTAACTTACGCTAGAAGGAAATTGATTCATCAAAGAGAGTGATGCATGCTGATGCACCACACAGCATCAGACAGTAGTAACGAACCGAGAACCGGCTAAGAGTACCTAGTGTTAGTACAGTAACAATTAACATTAGTAATTAGCACTTATGGACTGAATGGTTCTATGTGCAACGAGGATGATCTGTCGACTAACTAACTAACTAACTAACTGCGTACACACTGCAAAAGACTTGTGCAGTTTGTTTAGGAACATTAGGAACGGACATTGTGTAGAGTGCAACCGGTCCATGATTAACTGTTAATACCACCGGTGTCTATTTCGGATGTTCATGAAATTGGATTACCAGAGGTCTACAGAGGCAAAGCATTATCCGGCAAGATGGTTCCGGCAACGGGTGAGACGTACTTGTTCTGACGTAACGTGCTGTGGTCTATCTTTGCTGTGATCAGCTGACTGAGTTGATGTCTGAGAGACAGAGTCTACACACTTTATAGAACACGTCACACATTTTCTTCGCATACACGTCTCATACACGTTACACTTTTATTTTAATAAATTAATCTTTATTAATTTCTAGAAGCAAGAGTTGTTGAGTATGTTGCGTTGGGGAAGTATGAGAAGGGGCATAGTACGACAGTGTGAGAGTGATAGGAAAAGGTTTCCATAGGCTGATGGAGTGTGTTGGACGGAAGCTGGTGGATTCTCCAGAATATTGAGGGGGAAAAAAAAATAATATTATAATGTGGGTGTCGGATCTCCTCACTCCAGGGACGACACTTTAAAGGAGGACACGACAACCACAATACTGGATCTTCAATCTCCGATGAATTCCTATATGTTTCACCCCTTCACTGATGAAAAAAATGGAAAAAAGAACGCTGCTCCTCTTTGGTGCATGTCAAAAGTGGGGCGTCCATCTTTAAACTGTCCTTAATACGTCACCGTGTTCTAATACACCGTGATGTCATGTGCTTAACATTCTTAACATCCTTAACAATAAAATTGACAGTTACAAGACAATGGCATGTTTATTGTAATTTCTATCACTATCGTGAAGGGGAGTGTGGAGCTGTGCCATGACAATCACACTTTTCAGGTTTTCATTTGAAGCCACCTCATAGTTACTAAGATTAGTGGCTACTCCGTATTGGAGTTTCCAAATATGGTAAAACTACTGACTTCAACTTCTGGCAAGTAAGTTACTAATTAGTGATCTTCATCATCGTCGCGCCCCGGACAAGTCCATAGGTACTTCCATTTCCCACTTAAAATCTCCGCCAGTGAATATCGACTGAGGAGCGGCTGGCCGAGTGGATAGAACGCCGGACTCTCATTCGGGAGACCCGGGTTCGATCCCCGGTAAGGTGCGGGATTTTTTTCTGTCGGGGGCAAAAAGAAAATCCTAACCTGCACAGTTCGCGGCGACTGCACTAGCCAGGCGGCCTTTATTCCTCACGCTCAAAGACCCCTCTGCCATACACCGCAAGGTACTATATTGGCAGTAAATGACAGTAAATGACAGCACAGGTTCTGTGTTGATCTTGTGCTCTTAATTAAAAATGTTCATGTCTGGCGGCTCCCCACTTCACTCCCATCACCCTTTGGACAAGGAACGAGATTCCCAAGTGTCTTTAAAGTCATCTGTTCGACTCTTATGGCATTGCTGATGTCTGGCCTATCCATTGCTCTTCCTACCTCGACCATCAACTATGTCCGTTTAATAAGTAAGTGATGCCCGTGGCGAAGTGGTCAAGTCGTCTTCATCACGCTCCGAAGTTTGTGGGTTCGATTCCGGGATACATCTTTCAGTTCGCGAGTGAATTTTTCACGGAGACTTCTGGGGGTTGTCGCTGGAGCTAAAGAGTTTGTGCTTTGTGTTACACTTTCGGCAGGTAGCCCTGCGGAAAGAGACCTGGCCATATGGGGTAAAACCCGGTGCAATGATGTCATTTCTCTCGACATTGAAGACTTTTTAAAATAGGTAAGTGTCTGCTAAATTACTTTTCCAGGACCGTCTGACGTGTCTTTGGTTATGTCTTTTTAAACTGTATTCATCGTAGAAAAGCATGCAGCAGAAGTTCAATGGGATAATAACCAGAAGGAAAACACTGCGAGTGTATTACTGGCAGAGACGCAGTATAAAATGCGCTGCATCATATCTACAGAAGAGATCTTTAGAATAATAATATGCAGAAAGTCGCTCTCATCACGGGGCGCCGAAAAGATTCTCGACCATTTGCAGTTATGCTGCCTCATGAATTTGCATAACCAAGGTGACTGCTGCTGTGCGCTGCTGGTTTTCTAGTGACTGCCGCTGCCATCGACGATGAATTGTATTGTTCGTGGCGGACTTTTGTGTAGACATTCTGGCAGCGGCATTAAAAACAGTATACCTGTGCGGGCTGTTGGTTAGTCGAGACTCCTGTCTGTTGTACTTTTCACATAGGGCAGTGAGGAGCATTTTATGAGATATCCACTGGCACAGGATCGGAGAACAATGGGGGGACTCTTTACCGTGAAGTTGGAACCGTGACTAATCAACCAACCAACCAACCAACCAACCATCCAACCAACCAACCAAACATCCAACCAACCAACCAACCAACCAACCAACCAACCAACCAACCAACCAACAATCAACTAACCAACCATCCAACCAACCAACTAACTAACCAACCAACCAACCAATCAACAATCAACTAACCAACCAACCAACCAACCAACCAACCATCCAACCAACCAACCAACTAACAACCAACCACCTAACCAACCAACTAACCAACCAACCATCCAACCAACCATCCAACCAACCAACCAACTGCTGTGCCATGTGTCCGTCTGGCCATCCCTTATCTCATCTTCCAGAAACTATCAGTATTCACAGTTCTTGCCAGGCCACTGGGACGTTCATTATGGCCAAAGCACTTCATTTCCAATGGCATGAAGCTATTAACGAGCCAGTTTTCTTCGATTTCCAGATCCTAAAGAATGTCAGCACTTTTCTTCTTCTTGATCTACGATATTCTAAGATCCTAAAGAATGTAAGTACTTTGTCTTCCTCTTGATCTACGATATTCTAAGATCCTAAAGAATGTAAGTACTTTTTCTTCTTCTTGATGTAAGATATTCTAAAATTCTAAAGAATGTCAGCACTGTTTCTTCTTCTTGATCTACGATATTCTAAGATCTAGCCTGTGTGATTTCAGTTTAAACGTCCAGGATTTCTTCTTCTTGATCTACGATATTCTAAGATCCTAAAGAATGTCAGCACCTTTCTTCTTCTTGATCTACGATATTCTAAGATCCCAAAGAATGTAAGTACTTTTTCTTCCTCTTGATCTAAGATATTCTAAAATTCTAAAGAATGTCAGCACTGTTTCTTCTTCTTGATCTACGATATTCTAAGATCTAGCCTGTGTGATTTCAGTTTAAACGTCCGGGATTTCTTCTTCTTGATCTACGATATTCTAAGATCCTAAAGAATGTCAGCACTTTTCTTCTTCTTGATCTATGATATTCTAAGATCCTAAAGAATGTAAGTACTTTTTCTACTTCTTGATCTAAGATATTCTAAAATTCTAAAGAATGTCAGCACTGTTTCTTCTTCTTGATCTACCATATTCTAAGATCTAGCCTGTGTGATTTCACTTTAAACGTCCAATTTCTTCTTCTTGATCTACGATATTCTAAGATCCTAACGAATGTCAACATGTTTTCTTCTTCTTGATCTACGATATTATAAGATCTTAAAACATGTCAGCACTTTTCTTGTTCTTGATCTACGATATTCTAAGATCCTAAAGAATGTTAACACTTTTCTTCTTCTTGATCTACGATATTATAAGATCCTAAAGAATGTTTCGGTCAACTTCCGGTCAAGATGGCGGCGGACGGTCGTGTTGTTTTGAGACTGTTAACTTTTTAGCGTAGGAGATGAATTTTTTCATCTCTTGTGTGTAATTTGTGTACCAGGATGTGAAACTAAGAATTTCTTCTCAAGATCTGCGCAGATGCTACGGAGTTCGTGCATCGAGCGAAGCAATCATTGAGTGAATTTTTGCAGCAAGTGTGGTTCTGTTGTGTTCGGTGTTTTCAAAATGGCGGAACAACGTGTGTGCTCCGTGCTTTAAACAAGGCGACGTGGAAGGCGGGCTGGCCGCAAACGGCACGGAATACGAGGGGGCAACAGACGTTTTAGACTCAAGTGTGACCGTCTGAGCCTCAGAAACACCCGTATTCTTTATTGGAATTGTGCCAACATAAAACAACGGGGCCCTATTCTAGAAAATCTGGTATACAGGAACGACATTGTTGCGCTCCAGGAGACGACACTGGGTGATCAGTTACTCCATATTGCCGGCATCAAATGCTTCTACCACAGGCGACATCTGTGAATGGCGATTCTCATTCGCGGCAGCTTGGTGGTGTCAGAGCTAGACATGTCCAGTTGGGACAATGACGACATACAAATACAAGCGGTTAGAGTTCAATCCGGTCTACCATTTGTGTTGGTGAATGTTTATGCCCGTAACGCGAGTGAGGATTCCCAGAAGTGGCAGTGCTTACGTGACATATTAGGTCACGAGAGAAATGTTATTTCTGTGGCGATTTCAACGCGAAAGGCAGATCATGGGGAAACATTTCCTCCAACATACAGGAAGAGGAGCTCGAGACTGCATTTGAAACCATTGACCTGGTCTGTATCAACAATGGCTGTGTCACTAGGACCGTACGCCGGCCAGGTGATGAGGACAGTGCTATTGATCTGGCGCTTCACTCACTACAGTGTGCAGATGGGGTGTCCTAGGGTACCAAGGCAGCGACCACCACCCTTGCAGCATATCGGTGGAGAAAGGCAGAACCAGGCAGCACAAGTCAACGGTCAAGACCTTCCAGTATGACAGCACAGGACAAGATATTGTGGGTAAAATAAGGCGCGACAAATGCGGAAAGCTTCAGGGCAGAAAAAAAAGCTGGGAGCAGCCACCGTGGTGGAATTTTGAGGTGGAGAAGGCCTGGATGGATAAGCGTAGTGCTGTAAGGAAATGGCAAATAGCCAAGAAGAACAGAGTTGCCCATCCAAGTCCCTGCATGAACTTAGAAAGAGAGATGCACACAAAAGTAAGCTATTTAAAAAAACTGGTTAAGGTGATTAAAAGTGAAAAATGGGCAGAGGTATGTCAAAGAGTAAGCACAGACAAGTCACTGAAATTGCTCTGGCAACTACATAAAAGCATGTGTGGGGTAGTCAAGAATAAGAGAATTTCCGACTCCAAGATGCTGACCTCATCTGGCAGAGGACTCACGAGGACAAGGGCAAAGCCCTCTTCGAACGCTATCTAGAGCAGAGCAACGAGACAGACATGAGAGGCCGAAATCTTGCCAATGAAGTCACCTCAGACAGGTGAAAGGTCCAGAATATTTCGGATGAAGACACAGTGACAGTGGAAGAAATCAAGGCTGGGCTTCGACGATCAAAAACCAGCGCTCATGGGCCAGATGGAATAAGATACGACGACATCAATACGTGTACCGACAACGAGCTAGAGAAACTAGCAGACATGTACAACAGTATAGGGAGTGCTAGCATCAAGGAGGAGTGGTTACACAGCTATCTGATTCCCTTGACGAAGCCTGGCAAAGACCACACAAAAATTCAGGGATATCGAGTAATAGCCATGCAGAATACAATAGGCAAGCTGCTGGAGAAGTTAATTGCCAGAAAAATATCAAGCCAGCTAGAGAAGTGAGGTGTTTTCCCACCTACCTGGAAGGGTACCGTCCAAAAAGAGAAACCTGGACCAATCCAGCAGTTTTTGCCCATGATGTCTATGCAGGTTTCCACTCAGGCATTGCAACTTTTGCTGCAGCGATTGATCTTGAGGAAGCCTACAACAGAGTACCATTGGATTTTTTTAATGTTTCAGCTTCTTGAACTCAAGATAAGTTCTTTCCTCCTTAGTTGGATCGCTGCAGCCCTCTTCCAGCGGAAAGTAGTTTTTAGATGTGGCATTTGGACTTTGGAACCAACAACAATATATCCTGGGCTACCACAGGGATCACCATTATCTCCGGTGCTGTTCAACGCCTACACTGTGAGGATCACCAGCTAGCAGATCACAAGCCCGGGGAGGACATTGTCATATGCCGAAGATGTTTTATTGAATTGTCAGGGCAAGGATAGAGATCAGGTTGCTATGGAACTACAAACCGAACTCAATCGCATAAGTACTTGGTGTGTTGAAGCTGGCGCAATGGTCAACCCAACAAAGGCAACAGTGACATGGTTCTCGTTGAATAATCATATTGTCAACACTCCAACACCAACTGTAAATCTGTGGTCAGAGACTGTGGAAAGAATGCAGTCAATAGCCTACCTGGGGATAAGTTTTGATCGAAGCCTGGCTTATAATGAGCACATAGACTAGGTGATTGATTGATTGATTGATTGATTTAGGAATCGACATCACAGCATTCGGGGCATTCCCATAAGTGTTCCGTCCCCATCCTCAGCAGCCAGCGAAGAGTTTCAACACTAATAGTACAAGTAGCAATCTGATTATAAGTCCGTCTCGCCCTTCCTTTGAGCGTTGAGCGTCGGCCAGATCCCTTCGTCACTCCTCGTTGTCTCATTCTTGCCAGACCATGGTAATCCATTTGCTCCTCCGAGGTGTGCACGTGCTCCCACAAGGCCGCAACCACGTCTGCCTTGTCATGTATCAATACTCCACCAAGTTCTAGGTGATAAAAAAGGCCAAGCGGGGTTGGCTGCGATGCGGGAAATGGCGGCAGCAAACTGTGAGCAGCGCCATCTATGTCTTCTATACGAGGGGCTGGTCATGTCTGTTTTGGAGTATGTGATGGCGATCCTGACTCTCAGCCGTAAGCAGATAGAAAGGATGGAAAGGATACAGAACGTAGCTATGCGCATTATTCTTGGATGTGTTGTTTGTCCATCAAGAATGATGATGACCATTCATTTCATCCAGTGGGGTTGAAGGTGTGGAGCCGTGGGTTCTAAGATGGCTGATAAGGCCTATTTTGGCTCGAAATGTTCTTTGACAATGTGGACAAAGAATGCTTGACGTCTCTGGAGGAGGATTTCCTGCAGTGGTTTTTCTGTCCTGCCTTTTCTTCACAGCTCTTGCAGTCCTGGTTGCCTCACATATGACTGCACCTTTGCGCAATGATGCACGCCACGAATTTCGGTCTCTGGCTGCAGCCTCCCAGGTGTCACGATGAATTCCAAAAGCATTCAGTGAAATTTTCAGAGTGTCTTTAAAACGTTTCCTCTGGCCACCTTGGGAGCGTTTACCACAACGCAGTTCGCTGTAAAAAATTCGTTTAGGGAGCCTGTGATCTGGCATGCGAGTCAGGTGACCAGCCCAGCGAATCTGATTCTTCATCAGTAGAGTGTGGATACTGGGCATGGATGCTCTTTCTAGGACTTCAGTGTCTGGAATCTTGTCTTGCCATTTAATCTTCAGTAGCTTCCTTAGGCAGACTGTGTGGAAGTGGTTTAATTTCCTAGCGTGTCGCTGATAAACAGTCCAGGTTTCACAAGCATATAGCAGTGTGGATAATACAACTGCTTTGTAGACTTTTAGCTTTGTTTGCAGGCTTATTCCAGTTCTATCCCATACATTCTTGTACAGTCTGCCAAAGGCTGCACTGGCCTTGGAGATTCTTGCATTCACTTCGTCATCGATTGTGGCAGCTTGTGACAGGGTGCTGCCAAGATAGGTAAATTTGTCCACAACACTTAGTCTATGATCATTCACTTTGATATTCGGCACAGTGTGATTATTCCCTGGAGCTGGCTGGTACATAACTACAGTCTTCTCCAAGTTGATATTGAGCCCAAAGTTGGCACAGGCATATGAGAAAGCTGAAACATTATGTTGCATGTCCGCCTCTGAGTTGGCGTATAGAGCGCAATCATCAGCAAACAGGAGCTCTCTGACGGTGCCACTGTTAATTTTGGTTTTAGATGTTGGATGTACAAGAGATACAGCATGCAGTGCGATGAGCTACCTTCTTGATTTTTCAACCATTGAAGACAGAATACAAATTTGCAGAACACGTACCTACCTCAGAGTGAACGCAAACACACAATATCCACTGTATTGTTAAATTAGGAAGGTGAAGGGCAGCAGGTTAAAAAGAGGAAGGTCGTGGATGGGTCAAGCCGAAGACATTCTTCAACAGGTGTGTTCATTTGAGGACTTAGAACCTGGCGAGGAGTGGGTACAATTGCCAACAGATTTAGGTATGTCCTTTTCAGTTTGCATCCAACTAGACAGAAAATGCAGACAAGAAAATCCGGCTGCTGTGGAGGCAGAAGTACAAGCGTTGATTTTCGAGAATTCGGTAGACGATGATTTACACAGATGGGTCGGTCGTCCGACAAGTGAGAAGTTCATGGGCCTTTACGGCTTAGGCCGGAGGGAGAATTGTGAAGAAAGATTCCGGTGCTTTTGTTGAGACCACAAAAAACCTGACTATGGAAGTCATGGCAGTAAGTAAAGCAATAACATGGCTCAAGACATAGACATTCACTAGGGCATGTTTCCTTAGCGACTCAATGAGCATGCTCGAGAGGATAGAGATGGGGTGGATCCGAAGAGAGTTGTTGCTGTCTCTGGAGCGGCCTCGGCTGCCAAATATTAACTTCATCTTCGTGCCACGGCATGCAGGAGTACAAGGGAATGAGCGGGCAGGCAAGGCTACTGTGGAGGGCGGACGCGCCATGGACCAGGCTGACATTGTGAATGCTCTACGAGAAGTAAGACTTGAGAGAACCAAGTGATGACTGTGAATCTACAACCATAGTCAGACTGCGAGAACAGCAAATTAAAAGAGGAGTGGACAAACAAGAACACTACGCAGGAAGCCAAAGAAGATTGATAAACCAAAACAGAACTGGTGTCATTAGCCGCTACACGCTGCGGGATGTGTTGAGGAGGGGATCCGAGCACTTATGGACTGAATTGTTCGATGTGCAATGAGGATGATCTGTCAACTAACTAACTAACTAACTAACTAACTAACTGACTGACTGACTGACTGACTGACTGACCGACCGACCGACCGACCGACCGACCGACCGACCGACCGACCGACCGACCGACCGACCGACCGACCGACTGACTGACTGACTGACTGACTGACTGACTGACTGACTGACTGACTGACTGACTGACTGACTCACTGACTCACTGACTCACTCACTCACTCATTAACTAACTAACTAAAGAATGTTGGAACTTTTTCTTCTTCTTGATCTACGATATTCTAAGATCCTAAAGAATGTCAGCACTTTATCTTCTTCTTAATCTACGATATTCTAAGATCTATCATGTATGATTTCAGTTTAAACGTCCGGGTTTTCTTCTTCTTAATCTACGATATTCTAAGATCTATCATGTGTGATTTCAGTTTAAACGTCTGGGTTTTCGCAATACTGCATACCGAGTTTGAAACACTTCTGCGATTGATTGGATGATTGATTGATTGATTGATTGATCTTTATTTTTAGAATTGTTAAAAATTGGGCACGCAAGTCCGTCTTACATTCGGCCTTTCCAGTCATTCATCTTTCGTTCATCAGTAGTGCATGATTGTCATGAAACCACTATAATCACGATAGATGATGAAACAACAGAGGCAGGCTATATTCGAACTTACAAATTATTTACAACTAGGGAGCACATTCCCGTCAGATCAAAGGCGCCGCTGGTCTTTGATGATTCCGCGGAGAAACGGGAAAAGAGTTTCCCGGTTGTCTTAAAACAGACTCAAGATGAAAGGCAAAGCGCCGCCATGATTCGGTTGCCACATGTTGTTGACAGGAGAATGACGTCACGAGGTCAATCCCAAATGATATAAAAAAAACAAGCTTGTTGTCGGGAGTGCACAATAAAGTTGACCTAGGCTCAAGTGTTGAATAGTTCAGCGCCATCTATGTCTTCTATACGAGGGGCTGGTCATGTCTGTTTTGGAGTATGTGATGGCGATCCTGACTCTCAGCCGTAAGCAGATAGAAAGGATGGAAAGGATACAGAACGTAGCTATGCGCATTATTCTTGGATGTGTTGTTTGTCCATCAAGAATGATGATGACCATTCATTTCATCCAGTGGGGTTGAAGGTGTGGAGCCGTGGGTTCTAAGATGGCTGATAAGGCCTATTTTGGCTCGAAATGTTCTTTGACAATGTGGACAAAGAATGCTTGACGTCTCTGGAGGAGGATTTCCTGCAGTGATTTTTCTGTCCTGCCTTTTCTTCACAGCTCTTGCAGTCCTGGTTGCCTCACATATGACTGCACCTTTGCGCAATGATGCACGCCACGAATTTCGGTCTCTGGCTGCAGCCTCCCAGGTGTCACGATGAATTCCAAAAGCATTCAGTGAAATTTTCAGAGTGTCTTTAAAACGTTTCCTCTGGCCACCTTGGGAGCGTTTACCACAACGCAGTTCGCTGTAAAAAATTCGTTTAGGGAGCCTGTGATCTGGCATGCGAGTCAGGTGACCAGCCCAGCGAATCTGATTCTTCATCAGTAGAGTGTGGATACTGGGCATGGATGCTCTTTCTAGGACTTCAGTGTCTGGAATCTTGTCTTGCCATTTAATCTTCAGTAGCTTCCTTAGGCAGACTGTGTGGAAGTGGTTTAATTTCCTAGCGTGTCGCTGATAAACAGTCCAGGTTTCACAAGCATATAGCAGTGTGGATAATACAACTGCTTTGTAGACTTTTAGCTTTGTTTGCAGGCTTATTCCAGTTCTATCCCATACATTCTTGTACAGTCTGCCAAAGGCTGCACTGGCCTTGGAGATTCTTGCATTCACTTCGTCATCGATTGTGGCAGCTTGTGACAGGGTGCTGCCAAGATAGGTAAATTTGTCCACAACACTTAGTCTATGATCATTCACTTTGATATTCGGCACAGTGTGATTATTCCCTGGAGCTGGCTGGTACATAACTACAGTCTTCTCCAAGTTGATATTGAGCCCAAAGTTGGCACAGGCATATGAGAAAGCTGAAACATTATGTTGCATGTCCGCCTCTGAGTTGGCGTATAGAGCGCAATCATCAGCAAACAGGAGCTCTCTGACGGTGCCACTGTTAATTTTGGTTTTAGATGTTGGATGTACAAGAGATACAGCATGCAGTGCGATGAGCTACCTTCTTGATTTTTCAACCATTGAAGACAGAATACAAATTTGCAGAACACGTACCTACCTCAGAGTGAACGCCAACACACAATATCCACTGTATTGTTAAATTAGGAAGGTGAAGGGCAGCAGGTTAAAAAGAGGAAGGTCGTGGATGGGTCAAGCCGAAGACATTCTTCAACAGGTGTGTTCATTTGAGGACTTAGAACCTGGCGAGGAGTGGGTACAATTGCCAACAGATTTAGGTATGTCCTTTTCAGTTTGCATCCAACTAGACAGAAAATGCAGACAAGAAAATCCGGCTGCTGTGGAGGCAGAAGTACAAGCGTTGATTTTCGAGAATTCGGTAGACGATGATTTACACAGATGGGTCGGTCGTCCGACAAGTGAGAAGTTCATGGGCCTTTACGGCTTAGGCCGGAGGGAGAATTGTGAAGAAAGATTCCGGTGCTTTTGTTGAGACCACAAAAAAGCTGACTATGGAAGTCATGGCAGTAAGTAAAGCAATAACATGGCTCAAGACATAGACATTCACTAGGGCATGTTTCCTTAGCGACTCAATGAGCATGCTCGAGAGGATAGAGATGGGGTGGATCCGAAGAGAGTTGTTGCTGTCTCTGGAGCGGCCTCGGCTGCCAAATATTAACTTCATCTTCGTGCCACGGCATGCAGGAGTACAAGGGAATGAGCGGGCAGGCAAGGCTACTGTGGAGGGCGGACGCGCCATGGACCAGGCTGACATTGTGAATGCTCTACGAGAAGTAAGACTTGAGAGAACCAAGTGATGACTGTGAATCTACAACCATAGTCAGACTGCGAGAACAGCAAATTAAAAGAGGAGTGGACAAACAAGAACACTACGCAGGAAGCCAAAGAAGATTGATAAACCAAAACAGAACTGGTGTCATTAGCCGCTACACGCTGCGGGATGTGTTGAGGAGGGGATCCGAGCACTTATGGACTGAATTGTTCGATGTGCAATGAGGATGATCTGTCAACTAACTAACTAACTAACTAACTAACTAACTAACTGACTGACTGACTGACTGACCGACCGACCGACCGACCGACCGACCGACCGACCGACCGACCGACCGACCGACCGACCGACCGACCGACCGACCGACCGACCGACCGACCGACCGACTGACTGACTGACTGACTGACTGACTGACTGACTGACTGACTGACTGACTGACTGACTGACTGACTGACTCACTGACTCACTGACTCACTCACTCACTCATTAACTAACTAACTAAAGAATGTTGGAACTTTTTCTTCTTCTTGATCTACGATATTCTAAGATCCTAAAGAATGTCAGCACTTTATCTTCTTCTTAATCTACGATATTCTAAGATCTATCATGTATGATTTCAGTTTAAACGTCTGGGTTTTCGCAATACTGCATACCGAGTTTGAAACACTTCTGCGATTGATTGGATGATTGATTGATTGATTGATTGATCTTTATTTTTAGAATTGTTAAAAATTGGGCACGCAAGTCCGTCTTACATTCGGCCTTTCCAGTCATTCATCTTTCGTTCATCAGTAGTGCATGATTGTCATGAAACCACTATAATCACGATAGATGATGAAACAACAGAGGCAGGCTATATTCGAACTTACAAATTATTTACAACTAGGGAGCACATTCCCGTCAGATCAAAGGCGCCGCTGGTCTTTGATGATTCCGCGGAGAAACGGGAAAAGAGTTTCCCGGTTGTCTTAAAACAGACTCAAGATGAAAGGCAAAGCGCCGCCATGATTCGGTTGCCACATGTTGTTGACAGGAGAATGACGTCACGAGGTCAATCCCAAATGATATAAAAAAACAAGCTTGTTGTCGGGAGTGCACAATAAAGTTGACCTAGGCTCAAGTGTTGAATAGTTCAGTGCTCGTAGTGAAAAGAATTCCGCATGTTTACTATCAGTGTAGTTGAGAATAAAACATGTGTCTTTCATGGCAATTTGGAGATTCAATTCGGATCGTGAGCTAGGAATTCATAGGGTATCTACAATTAACATTTAAATGTTAATAATTTAGAATAGTAAAATGATAGTTAGAGTTTAGAAATTTAACGTAGTGGTTGCTTTGTAGTCAGGTATAAAAACAGTGTCGGCGACAATAGACAGTCGCAGTGTTAAACTAACTAGTGTGAGATGTAAATTAGCTCAGCTAGTTGAGGTTAGTGAAAGGGGATGATATTTAGTGTGATTGGGAATGGGGGGGGGGGAGATAGGGGAAATGTCCAAGGGTGGGATATTCCAGTGGGGGTCTACTGGGGTTCTACACTTCGTATATTGGTATTTCCTTGTCTTGCCCTAACTCAGGCCAGGGGAAGGAGCTCTTCTGACATGACAGAGATTGGTTCACTGTCATGGATCTGAGTAAGACTGTAAACCTACACTCATCTAATAGGAGTCAGTATCAGATTGCCCTCACCGAGTCTGTTGTGTCTCTTTCACAGGTTCCCCTCGGGTTTTCAAAGAACAGATGCTGAATTGTTTGTATCATAGAGAACTTGGTACGAGGAGATTTGTTCAGTGGCCTGTGCATTTGGCCCATGAGAAAAGGGTTTATTATGTCACACCACGGGTGTAAGAACAATATCGTGTTTGATTATCACAATGCAAGTGAACTAACATTAAAGTGTTGAGTATCACACTACAAGTGACATCACATTAGAGTTGAGTATCACACTACAAGTGACATAACATTAGAGTGTTGTAACATTTTCACACCACCGGTGAAATATTAATAAGAATTAATCCAAAGAACGAGAAACAGTAAAATGGTAGGACTTGTAAGGATGAGTCATTTATTCCCAGGAACCGTATTACTTGTTTTCAATAGGCAAGGAAGGTTTTTGGTTCGGAACCATGTAGACATTTATTAACAGGGTGTATGATCGCTGCCAGATCAACATCGGACTATATTCGTGATTGGTGACCAGGTATCTGGGTTATAAAAGGGGCTACCGGAGAGAGTCAACATCGCACAAGAGGGACACGGCGTGTGGTGAGGTTCTTGTTTACTGACCCGTGATGATGTGGTGTAACTCGTACAGTGATGATCAAAATGTGATCCGGAGCTTCGTGGTCTAATGTTTACATATACACCTAGAATATGCGACACACATTCTACACATTACACACATACACACTCCTCCCACATATACTCTTAGCTTTAATAAATTTCTTGTATTTATTTGTTGAAGCTAGAGTTGTCAAGTATGTTATTGTCAACAAGCTGCTAATAAGACAAGATAGAAGAGCTATAGAAATAGACTCAAACAAGAGAGATAGAACATAGCTATCTAAGAGATAGGGGACAGAAAGGACAGAAGCATGTGAGAGAATTATGAATAGTTCTCCAACGGGACACACTCGTGTCCTAAAAGGGGACAACGCAAGTCGTGAGCTGGGGTTACCCAGGATAGAATGGGGAAACCCACTTCACGAGAAGTGTCCAGGGAAAACACTGGTACTCCAACCGGGTGACCAGTAATTAACGGCGTGCTGGACCACCGAGCACGCAAACCAGCTAATCCACGAAGGGTCTATCGCTTGTGGCTGGACACGCCAGGAAGCTCCTCAGACCGGGACTCGACAGCCTAGTAGACAGACTGCTGTATTCGCTAAGAAGACGTGTTGCTTAGAAAGGACAGTATTCATAGATGTGACTTAGACTACTTAACTTTGATAAAGATTACCATTGAGACCATCTCTCGTTTCATATCATCACCATACATCATGATATGTATTGACCATGTGGCTATTCGCCGCTCGCCGAGCTATTGTAAATTAAGCTCAGAATAAACTTGTATTATACTTGTATCTTTGGCATAACCTTTGTGTTATCATTGCTTGTGGTACAAAAGCGGAAATCCTTGTATGCCTGTTGCAGTTGAGTTGCTGACAGTTATGTTGGGGAAGAATGAGAGGGGGCATGATCCAGGGGTGAGCAAGAGTGAGAAGAAGGTGTCCTTGGACTGAGGGAGTGTTGTGGACGGAGTCTGGTTGATATCTCCAGAATAGTGATATTGAAACTGGACACAAAAATGTGGGTGTTGATTCCCCTCGCTCCAGGGACGACACTATAGAAGTAATATCTCTCAAGACACTATATTAGGACACACAAATGTGGGTGTTGATTCCCCTCGCTCCAGGGACGACACTATAGAAGTAATATCTCTCAAGACACTATATTAGAGAGAGAGAGAGAGAGAGAGAGAGAGAGAGAGAGAGAGAGAAAGAGAGAGAGAGAGAGAGAGAGAGAAAGAGAGAGAGAGAGAGAGAGAGAGAGAGAGAGAGAGAGAGAGAGTACTTAACACGACAATGATGCATTTACATAGGAAAAAAAAACATTGTCAAATGAATGTTGTAGACAGAAACAATGCCTATTACCCACTCACACATCCCCCACCCATCACACATCTACCACATACACATCCCCCCACTCACACACACATTCCCAACCACGCACACACCCAGGCATACATATATGTCCCCACCCACCCACCCATCCCCACCAAGACATCCCCCACATCTTCCCTACCACACACACACACACACACACATCCCCCATCCCACATACACTCGCCCTCCCACACATCTTCCACCCACCCACTCACACACCCCCAACCACTCAGCCAAACACACATCCAAAACCACACATTACCCCATCCACACAAACATCCCCTGCCAACCCACACAATATGCATCCACCCACACACACAACCACCCACACTTCCCCTATCACACAATCTCCCCCACTCACACACACATCCCTCACCAACCACATATCCCCAAACCACACACATCCCCCACTCACACACACGCCACACCCATCCCCCATCCCACACACACATCCCCACACCAACCCACACATACACCTCCCATACACCTCCCCCACCCACACACACATCCCCCACCCATACAAAACATCCCCCACCCATACACACATCCCCCACCCATACAAACATACCTACACACATCCGCACACACTTCCCCAACCAAAGTACTCATCCCTCAACCACTCACACCCACACATCCCGCACCCACCCATCAACACATACCTCCCCAACCTACCCACCCATACTCACACACCCCAACCAATTAGCTAAACACACATCATCCACCTTCACACATCCCTCACCCACCCAACCCCATATCCCACACCCAACCACACCTCCCCCACCCACCCACACACACATACACATTTTCCCACACATCTCACATTCACCCACACATCCCCTACTTACAAATACCCTAACACCCACACATATATCCTCCACTCACCCACACACACATACACCCACAAACACAGAATATCCCCCACCCACACACACCCCACACCCATCACACACTCATCCACCAATCCACAAACATCCCCACACCCCATATCCTTCACCCACCAGCCACACACACACACTTTCCAGACCCACACAACCCCCACCCTCCAACACCCACACACTTTCAACCATCCCACACCCACACACACATTCCACCACACCCACCACAATCCCTTCACCCACCCACACACGGCTCCCACACACAACACCTCCACACATACATCCCCCACACACAAACATCCCCCCACACACACACACCCCACATAAACATTCACACATACACACATCCTCACATCTAGACACATACATGATGCCTCATGTAAATCACTGAAACTAGTAAGATCAAACTCTCACACCTTACACACACATAACGATTGTAAGCTGACTGGCGTGCGCTGGTTTTCATTAAATGATATGAGTGCCGTTCGTTCAGAAAACAAATGCAAACTACTGAACGTAAACTTGCGAAGAAATCACAAACAGCCAAATATGCTGGGGTTGATTGCGACGTCCTGCAAAAGATAAGCAACTAACTTAACAATAACCTAACTTTCAGGTTTAACATGTAGTTGGTACACGTAACAGTTGGTTACATTAATTATGCATAATAAAAGAGCAAAGTATTGAAGTGATGTTGGATTTGTGGACTATGGCAGGCCTTCGATTGTAATAAAACGAATTTCGTTGAAAATTGCCGCGGCATTTTGAAATCGCACAGACAAACATAACAAAAAAGCAACATACAAAGATGTAAAATGCAGTCTTTTAATGGGAAGATATTTAGCGATACATTTCAATAAAAACGGAGAACGATTGTAATGCGTTTTGCTACAATTTATTATTCAATATAATGCATTCCCTTAATGAATTTAACCACATAAGCCACAAAAAGTAGGTTGCACAATTTATTGCTTGGCATATTTCGCTTTATTTCGTCGGGTGATTACTGCATTCATATGTATATGAGTGTTTTAAGTATTTCCGTTAGTTAGTTAGTTAGTTAGTC